>NC_069428.1:30470455-30500668 GCF_026875155.1 Cherax quadricarinatus | reverse complement strand
AGGGCCGGGGAAAACATCCCCGGGGCCCTGTCCGGACCGGGCTCGTGGTCAAACCCCCCGCGGACCGTCAGGCCCCAGGCCGGGGTCAACACCCCTGGCCCTGTCCGTGACCGGGGCTCGTGGTAACCCCCCCCGGGGGCCCTTTCCCGTGCCCAGGGTCGTGGTAAAACCCCCCCGCGGACCTTCCGTGCCCAGGGCTCGTGGTCAACTCCCCCGGGGGCCCTTCCTGACCGGGCCGGGGTCAAAATCCCCCCGGACCTGTCGTGACCGGGGCTCGGGGTCAACACCCCCCCGCGGACCTTTCCCGTGCCCAGGGTCGTGGTCAACATCCCCCGCGGCCTGTCGGACCAGGGCCGTGGTAACACCCCCCGGGGGGACCTGTCCGTGACCAGGGTCGTGGTAACTCCCCCCGGGGCCTGTCCGTGACCAGGCTCGTGGTCAAACCCCCCGCGGACCTGCCCCGTGACCAGGGTCGGGTCAACTTTCCCCCCGGACCTGCCCATGCCCAGGGCTCGGGTCAACATCCCCGGGGACCTGTCCTGACCGGGGCTCGTGGCAACATCCCCCGCGGACCGTCCGGACCAGGGCTCGTGGTCAACACCCCCCCGCGGACCGTCTGACCGGGCTCGGGGGTCAACATCCCCCCGGGGGACCTGCCTGACCGGGGCTGTGGTCAAACCCCCCCTGGAAACCGCCCGTGACCGGGCTGTGGTCAACATCCCCCGGGAAAACCTTTCCGTGCCCGGGTCGGGGGTCAACACCCCCCCGGGACCTGCTGCCCCAGGGCTCGTGGTCAACATCCCCCCGGGACCTGCCCGTGACCGGGGCTCGTGGTCAACACCCCCCGGGACCTGCCCGTGACCGGGCTTGGTCAACCCCCCCTGGGACCTGTCCGTGCCCAGGGCTCGTGGTCAAATCCCCCGGGCCCTGCCCGGGGACCAGGGCTCGTGGTCAACATCCCCCGCGGACCTGTCCGTGACCAGGGCTCGTGGTCAACATCCCCCGCGGACCTGTCCGTGACCAGGGCTCGTGGTCAACATCCCCCGCGGACCTGTCCGTGACCAGGGCTCGTAATGACAGTTACGTACACTGTTTACTACACATTCTCCACCTGATGCTGTGTACCTCATGGTGTAACGTGCTGTGTACCTCACAGTGTAAGTGCTGTGTACCTCAAGTGTAAACGCTGTTACCTCACAGTTTTACCTGCTGTGTACCTCATGGGTACCGTGTTTACCTCACAGTGTACCGTGCTGTTACCTTTCCCTTAAAAGTGTAACTCGGTACCCACATTAACCTTACCAAGTGTAACTCTTTCCAAATGACTGCTGTACCTCGTGTACGTGCTGTGTACCTCACAGTAGTGTAGACCAATGCGTGCTGTGTACCTCAAGTTAACGTGCTGTGTACCTCAATTTGTACCCGTGCGGGGTGTACCTCATGGGTGTAAGTGCTGTGTACCTCACGTGTAACTTTGCCTCGGCTGTTTACCTCAAGTGTAACGGCTGTTACTCACAGTGTAACGTGCTGTGTACCTAAAGTGTACGTGCTGTGTACCTCATAGTGTAACGTGCTGTTTACCTCACAGTGTAACGTGCTGTGTACCTCATAGTGTAACGTGCTGTGTACCTCATAGTGTAACGTGCTGTTTACCTCACAGTGTAACGTGCTGTTTACCTCACAGTGTAACGTGCTGTGTACCTCATAGTGTAACGTGCTGTGTACCTCATAGTGTAACGTGCTGTTTACCTCACAGTTTTTCCCGTGCTGTGTCCCCAAAGTGTAACGTGCTGTTTTACCTAAAGTGTAACGGCTGTTTACCCCCACAGTGTACCGGCTGGTCCTAAAGTGAAACCGTGCTGTGTCCTCAGTGAAACCGGTTTTGTCCTCACAGTGTACCGGCTGTGTGCCCCCAAGTGTACCGTGCTGTTTCCCCTCCAGTGTACCGGCTGTGTCCTCACAGGTCCCGGCTGTGTGCCTAAATTTTTTTAACCCGGCCCTGTGTGCCTCACAGTGTACCGGTGGGGTGCCCCCACAGTGTACCGGCTGTGTCCTCACAGTGTAGGGAGCTGGGGTGCCTCACAGTGTACCGTGCTGGGGTTGCCTAACGTGTACCTTTGGCTGTGTGCCTAAAGTGAAACCGGCTGTGTGCCTCACGTTTTACCGTGCTGGTCCTCACATGAAACCGTGTGTGTCCTAAAGTGAAAATCCCCTGCTGTGTCCTCAAGTGTACCGTGCTGTGTCCTCACAGTGTACCGGGGCTGTGTCCTCACAGTTTTAACCGTGCTGGCCCCTCAGTGTACCTGCTGTGTCCCTCACGTGAAACCGTGCTGTGTACCTCACAGTGTCCCGTGCTGTGTCCTCAGTGTACCGGCGTGTGCCTCACAGTGTACCGTCCCTTGTCCTCACAGTTTTCCTTTCCCTGGGGTCCTAAATGTACCGGGGTTGTGGGGCCTCACAGTGTACCGGGGCTTTTTGCCTCACATTGCCCGTGCTGTGTGCCTCACAGTGTACCGTGGTGTGCCTCACAGTGTACCGTGTTTGTGGCCTCACAGTGAAACCGTGCTGGGGTTGGCCTCAAAAGTGTACCGGGGGTTGTGTGCCTCAAGTGACCGTGCTGTGGGGCCTCACAGTGTACCGTGCTGTGTCCTCACATTTAAACCGGGGTTGTGTGCCTCACGTGTACCGGGGCTGTGTGCCTCACAGTGTACCGTGCTGTGTGCCTCCAGTGTACCCTGCTTGTGCCTCCAGTGTACCTTGCTGTGTCCCTTCACAGTGTACCCCGTGCTGTGGGGCCTCAGGTGTCCCGGGTGCTGGTGCCTCACATGTACCGGGGCTGTGTGCCTCACGGGTTTTACCGTGCTGTGTGCCTAAAGGTACCTGCTGTTTTTGCCTCACGTGAAACCGGCTGTGTGCCTCACAGTGTACCGGGGTGTGTCCCTCCAGTTTTCCCCGGCTGGGGTTGTTCACAGTGTCCCGTGCTGTTTTCCTCACAGTGTCCCGTGCTGTGTCCTCAGTGACCTTTCGTGTGCCTCACAGTGAAACCGTGCTTGTGCCTCACGTGTACCGTGCTGTTGCCTCACAGTGTACCGTGCTGTTTTCCCCTCACGGGAAAAACCGTGTTTGTGTCCTAAAGTGAAACCGTGCTGTGTGCCCACAGTGAAACCGTGCTGTGTGCCTCACAGTTTTACCGTTGTGTCCTAAAGTGAAACCGGCTGTGTCCCCCTCACAGTGTACCGTGCTGTGGCCTCACAGTGTACCGTGTTTGGGGCCTCACGTGTCCGGGCTGTGTCCTAAATGTAACGGGGCTGGGGTTCCTCACAGTTTTCCCGTCCCGTGTCCTTCACAGTGTACCGTCCCTGTGTCCTAAAGTTTTTCCGTGCGGGTGTGCCCTCACAGTGAAACCGTGCTTGTCCTCACAGGTCCCGTGCTGTTTCCCCTAAAGTGTACCGGGGCGGGTGTCCCCTCACAGTGTACCTTTGCTGTGTCCCATCACAGGGGTACCGGCGGTCCCTTTCACAGTGTACCGTGCTGTGTGCCCCACATTTGTCCCGTGCTTTTCCCTACAGTGAACCGTGCTGTGTGCCTCACAGTTTTCCGTCCCCGTGTCCCTCCAGTGTACCGTGCTGTGCCTCCCCGGGGTACCGGCTGTTCCCCTCACATGTACCGGCGTGTGCCTCACAGTGTCCCGTGCTGGGGCCTCACAGTTCCCGGGCTGTGTGCCTCACATTTGGTACCTTTGCTGTGTCCCACAGTGTACCTGCGTGTGCCTCACAGTGAAACCGTGCTGTGTCCCTCACAGGGGTACCGTGCGTGTGCCTCACATTTGTACCATCCCTTTTGGGGCCTCACGTGTACCGGGTGTGGGGTGCCTCACGTGAAACCGTGTGGGGTGCCTCACAGTGACCTGCTGGGGTGCCTCACAGGGGTACCTGCTGTGTGCCCACAGTGTACCGTGCTGTGTGCCTCCCAGTTTTACCGTGCTGTGTGCCTCACAGTGTACCTCCCTGTGGGGCCTCACAGTGTACCTGCTGTGTCCCAAAGTGTACCGTGCTGTGTCCCTCACAGTGTACCGTGCTGTGTGCCTCACGGGGTTAACCGTGCTGTGTCCACAGGTACCTTTGCTGTGTCCCTCACAGTTCCCTGCTGTGTGCCTCACAGTGAAACCGTGCTGTGTGCCTCAAGTGTACCGTGCTGTGTGCCTAAACGTGAAACCATGCTGTGTGCCTCACAGTGCCCCGTGCTGTGTCCCCAACAGTGTACCGTGCGGTGTGCCCACATGAAACCTCTGTCCCCCCACAGTGTCCCGTGCTGTTTGGCCCACAGTGTACCGTGCTGTGTCCCCACAGTGTACCCGTGCGGGTTGCCCCCACAGTGTACCCTTGCTTTTTTGTCACTTTGGTACCGTGCTGTGTCCCCACAGGGGTACCGTGCTTTGTTCCCCATTTGTCCTCTGTTTTTTGCCAAAAAGTGAAACCTTTGCTGTTTCCTCAAAAGTGTACCGTCTGTTTTCCCCACAGTGTACCGTGCTGTGTGCCACAGTGTACCTTTGCTTTTTTCCCCACAGGGGTCCCGGTGCTGTGTGCCCGTTTTAACCGTGCTGTTTGCCTCACAGTGTCCCGGGCTGTGTCCCCACAGTGTACCGTGCTGTGTCCCACAGTGAAACCTTCTGTTTGCCCCCAGTGTACCGTGCTGGGGGTGCCTCACAGTGTACCGGCTGTGTCCCCCCAGTGTACCGTGCTGTTCCCCACAGTGAAACCTTTGCTGTGTGCCCACAGTGTACCGGCTGTGTCCCCACATTGTACCGTGCTGTGTGCCTCACAGTGTACCGTTGTGTTTCAAAATCCCCCATTCCTTTTTCCTAAATTCCTCTGGGCCTCACAGTGTACCGTGCTGTGTACCTCACAGTGAAACCGTGCTGGTGCCACAGTGTACCGTGCTTGGGTTTAAACAGTGAAACCGTGTGGGGTCCCTTTCACAGTGTACCGTGCTGTTGCCACGTGTAACCGTGCTGTGTGCCCCCACGGTTTTAACCGTGCTTTTAAAACCTCACAGGGAAACCTTTGCGGGTGTCCCACGTGTCCCGTGCTGTGTGCCTAAACAGGGGACCGTGCTGTGTACCTCAAGTTTTCCGTGCTGGGGGCCCCCTCACAGTTTTCCGGGCCCTGTGTCCCTCACAGGGGTCCCGTGCTGTGTGCCCCACAGTGAAACCGTGCTGTGTGCCCACAGTGAAACCGTGCTGTGTGCCTCACATTTGTCCCGGGTGCTGTGTGCCTCACAGTGTACCGTGCTGTGTCCCCTAAACAGTGTACCGTGCTTGTCCCCTCACAGTGCCCGGGGGGGGTGCTGTGTGCCACGGGTGTCCCCGTGCTG
Organism: Cherax quadricarinatus; assembly: GCF_026875155.1. Classification (NCBI taxonomy): domain Eukaryota; kingdom Metazoa; phylum Arthropoda; class Malacostraca; order Decapoda; family Parastacidae; genus Cherax; species Cherax quadricarinatus. The sequence continues at coordinate 30,495,295 of NC_069428.1, read as the reverse complement.
TTGCCTAAACGTGTACCGTGTTTGTGTACCTCACAGTGAAAACCGTGCGGGTGTGCCACAGTGTCCCCCTGCTGTGGGGGCCTCACAGTGAAAACCGTGCTGTGTACCTCACAGTGAAACCGTGCTGGTGCCTAACAGTGAAACCGTGCTGTTGGCCTAAACAGTTTTAACGTGCGGGGTTTTGCCTCACAGTGTACCGTGCTTGTGCCTCAATTTACCGTGCTGGTGCCTCCCCAGGTACCGGCTGTGTGCCTCCCCAGTGTACCGGGTTGCTGTGTGCCTCACATGAAAAAATCCCGTGCTGTGGGGCCTCACAGTTTACCGTGCTGTGGCCCCCACAATGTACCGTGCGGGTGTGCCTCCAAAAATGTACCTGTGTGTGCCACAGTTTTACCGTGCTGGGTGCCTCCAGTTTTACCGTGCTGTTTACCTTACATTACTACCAACAATTATAAAACATCCCGTACCACAAAAAGGCGTCCCCAATTTATACAACGGGTTTGCAAAAAACTACCCTTCCGGGCGTGGGCTCCCGTGCGCGGGCTGAAGAGTTCTTGGCCCCCCTTCCCTCGTTTTAAAAACCCAAAACCACCCCGTTTCCCCCCGGGTTTCTTTTGTTTAAAACCCTACGGGATTAAGCGCCTCAACGGAATACAAACAAATTCAGAACATTTCCCCGGGGAATTTCTGTACTCATTTCATGTATTTCTGTACTCATCTAATCCCCTTTCTGTACGTGTATTTCTGTTCCTGGGGGTTTTTCCCGGGGTCAACGCCCCCGCGGCCCGGTCCATGCCCGGGGGCCCCCCGTGGACCCGGGCCCTGATCAACTAGGCGTTACGCTGGGGCCGCACGCAGCCCAACGTAGGCCACAGCCCGGCTGATCGGCACTGACTTTGGGTATCTGTCCAGCTCTCTTTAAAGGCAGCCAGGGGTTATGGAAATTTCCCCAAAGCTTGATGGGGGCTGTTGAACAGTCTTGGGCCCCCGGACACTTATGGTTTTTCCTTTTGTGTACCAATGGGCCCCTTTTTTTATTGGGGCATTTGCATCGCCTCCCCCATCTTTTACTTTCGTGGGGAGTTTTTTTCTGTGTGCAGATTTGGGACCATTCCTTCCAAAAATTTCCCAAGTGAGATTATGATATATCTCCCCCTCCTGCGTTCCAACGAGTACAATCAAGTGCTTCCCCAAGCGTTCCCAGTAGTTAAGGTCTTGACGAACTTAACGGCGTAAAGGACTCACATTAGGTAAAAGATTCATTTTTTTAAATCCCTGTATCCCACAACCGGGAAAAAAAGTAGGTTTTAAGCCTCCCTTAAAGAAAGTGACCATAAGGATGACTTCATATTTTACGTTTAGTTTGAGCATCATGTGTGTGTCTGCCAAACTGCCAGAAGTACTGTAACCAAACCTAAGTCTGGCTGCTACATCAGTCAGGTTGTTTACATTGCTATGGCATGACATCACAGTGAGTTAAACATCTACTCAGGCTTTTAACTGCATTCTTGTGCATTCTTTGAATTTATTACATAAACCTCTAACATTTTTAATACTCAAGACAGGCAGACCAAGATTATTAAACTTCTTTCAAAGTCTAACATACAAGATGGAACCCACTGGAGAAGCTTACTCTCAAAATAAGGGAAATAGTGCCATTGGTGACACTTTTCAAATCGCTTCTGCTCTCACGTTTAGAATGTTTTTCGGAATTGATCGCCTATTCTCGGAGCCCGGTCCTGCGTCAGATTAGTCTGATGCTTGCCTGGTCAACTAGGCTGTTGCTGCTGGCAGCCCACTGGCCAACATATTCATCACAGTCTGGTTCAGAACAGGAGAGATGTCAGATCTACGATAGATACAGAGATCATTTACGGATCGCAATGTCAATAAATCTTTTAAAGTATTAGGAACGTCTCAGAGTCCTAAATATGTCTTCACTGGAACAGCAGAGGGAGAGAGAGAGAGAGAGAGAGAGAGAGAGAGAGAGAGAGAGAGAGAGAGAGAGAGAGAGAGAGAGAGAGAGAGAGAGAGAGAGAGAGAGAGAGAGAGAGAGAGAGAGAAATACATGAAAATATACACCTGGAAGGTACTTGAGGGGTCTGGTCTCAAACCTGTACACTGCCATAACAACATACTGGACTGAGAGATATAGAAGTGTAACATAAACCGACTGAAAAGCATGGTTCCAGTGGACACAATAAGGAACACTATATCAACATCCGTGGCCCCTGATTATTCATCTTACCAGAAGATATTAATAACACTGCTGCAACAAATGTAAAAGTCTTCAAGAGAAGACCGGACAAGTATCTTCACCAGGTGCCAGAGCAACTACGCTATGATGGATATATGGGCCAGCGCACCGCCAGCAGCAACAACCTGGTTGACCTGGCTAGCACCAGAAGTAGAAACACTCTTGGAACTCAAAGATACATTAACGGTAGCTTCAATATTTATAAAAAAAATAATAGAAAATTTAATAAGTGAAGGTGTAGTTCTTAAATAAACAATAAATGTCCACAAAATTAAAAGCAATTATAGACTGTGAGAAGCAATAGTTTAGTGGATCAGATAGTGCCATAGAACCTCTCTTCACTACCCTAGAAACTCTCTTCTCCATCCTAGACTTTCTGTTCACCAACCTAGAGCCTCCCTTCTCCAACCTAAAGCCTCTCTTCTCCAACCTAGAGCCTCCCTTCTCCAACCTAGAGCCTCCCTTCTCCAACCTAGAGCCTCCCTTCTCCAACCTAGAGCCTCCCTTCTCCAACCTAGAGCCTCTCTTCTCCAACCTAGAGCCTCCCTTCTCCAACCTAAAGCCTCCCTTCTCCAACCTAAAGCCTCCCTTCTCCAACCTAGAGCCTCCCTTCTCCAACCTAGAGCCTCCCTTCTCCAACCTAGAGCCTCCCTTCTCCAACCTAGAGCCTCTCTTCTCCAACCTAGAGCCTCCCTTCTCCAACCTAAAGCCTCCCTTCTCCAACCTAAAGCCTCCCTTCTCCAACCTAGAGCCTCCCTTCTCCAACCTAGAGCCTCCCTTCTCCAACCTAGAGCCTCCCTTCTCCAACCTAAAGCCTCCCTTCTCCAACCTAGAGCCTCCATTCTCCAACCTAGAGCCTCCCTTCTCCAACCTAGAGCTCCCTTCTCCAACCTAAAGCCTCCCTTCTCCAACTAGAGCCTCCCTTCTCCAACCTATGAGCCTCCCTTCTCCAACCTAGAGCCTCCCTTCTCCAACCTAGAGCCTCCTTCTCCAACCTAGAGCCTCTCTTCTCCAACCTAGAGCCTCCCTTCTCCAACCTAAAGGCTCCTTCTCCAACCTAAGCCTCCCTTCTCCAAACTAGAGCCTCCCTTCTCCAACCTAAAGCCTCTCTTCTCCAACCTAGAGCCTCCCTTCTCCAACCTAGAGCCTCCCTTCTCCAACCTAGAGCCTCCCTTCTCCAACCTAGAGCCTCCCTTCTCCAACCTAGAGCTCTCTTCTCCAACCTAGAGCCTCCCTTCTCCAACCTAAAGCCTCCCTTCTCCAACCTAAAGCCTCCCTTCTCCAACCTAGAGCCTCCCTTCTCAACCTAGAGCCTCCCTTCTCCAACCTAGAGCCTCCCTTCTCCAACCTAGAGCCTCTCTTCTCCAACCTAGAGCCTCCTTCTCCAACCTAAGCCTCCCTTCTCCAACCTAAAGCCTCCCTTCTCCAACCTAGAGCCTCCTTCTCCAACCTAGAGCCTCCCTTCTCCAACCTAGAGCCTCCCTTTCCAACCTAAAGCCTCCCTTCTCCAACCTAGAGCCTCCATTCTCCAACCTAGAGCCTCCCTTCTCCAACCTAGAGCCTCCCTTTCCAACCTAAGCCTCCCTTCTCCAACCTAGAGCCTCCCTTCTCCAACCTAGAGCCTCCCTTCTCCAACCTAGAGCCTCCCTTCTCCAACCTAGAGCCTCCCTTCTCCAACCTAGAGCCTCTCTTCTCCAACCTAGAGCCTCCCTTCTCCAACCTAAAGCTCCTTCTCCAACCTAAGCCTCCCTTCTCCAACCTAGAGCCTCCCTTCTCCAACCTAGAGCCTCCCTTCTCCAACCTAGAGCCTCCCTTCTCCAACCTAGAGCCTCTTCTTCCAACCTAGAGCCTCCCTTCTCCAACCTAGAGCCTCCCTTCTCCAATCTAGAGCCTCTCTTCTCCAACCTAGAGCCTCCCTTCTCCAACCTAGAGCCTCTCTTCTCCAACCTAGAGCCTCCCTTCTCCAACCTAAAGCCTCCTTCTCCAACCTAGAGCCTCCCTTCTCCAACCTAGAGCCTCCCTTCTCCAACCTAGAGCCTCCCTTCTCCAACCTAGAGCCTCCCTTCTCCAACCTAGAGCCTCTCTTCTCCAACCTAGAGCCTCCCTTCTCCAACCTAGAGCCTCCCTTCTCCAACCTAGAGCCTCTCTTCTCCAACCTAGAGCCTCTCTTCTCCAACCTAGAGCCTCTCTTCTCCAACCTAGAGCACTCCTTCTCCAACCTAGAGCCTCCCTTCTCCAACTTTAGAGCCTCCCTTCTCCAACCCTTTAAGAGCCTCCCTTCTCCAACCTAGAGCCTCCCTTCTCCAACCTAAAAGCCTCCCTTCTCCAACCTAGACCCTCCCTTCTCCAACCTAAGCCTCCCTTCTCCAACCTAGAGCCTCCCTTCTCCAACCTAGAGCATCCCTTCTCCAACCTAGAGCCTCCTTCTCCAACCTAGAGCCTCCCTTCTCCAACCTAGAGCCTCTCTTCTCCAACCTAGAGCCTCCCTTCTCAACCTAGAGCCTCCCTTCTCCAACCTAAGCCTCCCTTCTCCAACCTAGAGCCTCCTTCTCCAACCTAGACCCTCCCTTCTCCAACCTAGAGCCTCCCTTCTCCAACCTAGAGCCTCTCTTCTCCAACCTAGAGCCCCCCTTCTCCAACCTAAAGCCTCCCTTCTCCAACCTAGAGCCTCCTTCCCCAAACCTAGAGCTCCCTTCTCCAACCTAGAGCCTCTCTTCTCCAACCTAGAGCCTCCCTCTCCAACCTAGAGCCTCCCTTCTCCAACCTAGAGCCTCCCTTCTCCAACCTAGAGCCTCCTTCCCAACCAAGAGCCTCCCTTCTCCAACCTAGAGCCTCCCTTCTCCAACCTAGACCCTCCCTTCTCCAACCTAGAGCCTCCCTTCCCCAACCTAGAGCCTCCCTTCTCCAACCTAGAGCCTCCTTCTCCAACCTAAGCCTCCCTTCTCCACCTAGAGCCTCCCTTCTCCAACCTAGAGCCTCCCTTCTCCAACCTAGAGCCTCCCTTCTCCAACCTAGAGCCTCCCTTCTCCAACCTAGAGCCTCCCTTCACCAACCTAGAGCCTCCCTTCTCCAACCTAGAGCCTCCCTTCTCCAACCTAGAGCCTCCCTTCTCCAACCTAGAGCCTCCCTTCTCCAACCTAGAGCCTCCCTTCTCCAACCTAGAGCCTCCCTTCTCCAACCTAGAGCCTCCCTTCTCCAACCTAGAGCCTCCCTTCTCCAACCTAGAGGCTTTCAATCAACAGCGGCTAATGAAATGGCGCTGCTGCAACTAAGCAACAGCTCAGCAAGGCTAGAGCGGCCAGCTGCACCGCAGCTGTTGCTCAACTGTCTGCTGTTGCTGGCCTGCTACCTGTGCTTTCTGCTGCTCTTAGCTTCTTCTCCTGAGCTCTGCTGACTGCTCCTGCTAACCTGCTGCTGCTGCTGTCTCTTCTGCACTGATGCGCTCTTCTGCCTATGCTCTGCTGCCTAGCTCTTCTGCCTGGCTCTGCTGTGCTCTGCCTCTTTGCTGCCTCTTCTCCTCCTGGCTTCTGCTCCCCCTGAGCCTCCTGCTCAACCTAGAGCCTCTTTTCCCTCCACCTATGCCTCCTTCTCCAACCTGGGCTGCTCTCCCTGGCTCTCCACCCTGCTGCTCCCTCTCCCCTGCTCCCTGCTCCACCCTGACCCTGCCTCTCACCTAGCTGCTCTTCCACTGGCTCCGCTGTGCTCCCCTAGCTGCTCCTGCCTCCTGGCTCCGTTTCTGCTCACCTGCTCTTGCTTCTCCCTCCTGCTGCTGTCTCCTGCTCTGCTGCTGCTCCTGCTGCTGCTACTGCCTGCCTGTTGCTGCTCCTGCTGCTTTTTGCCTGCTGCCTGCTGCTGCTGCACCTGCTGCTCTGCCCTGAGCTGCTGCTCCTGCTCTGCTGCTCCTGCTTTGCTGCTCCTGATGCTGCTCTGCTGCTGCCCTAGCCCCTGCTGCTTGCTCCACTGAGCTCCGCTGCTGCTGCTCCTCTTCTTGCTCCTTCCCTGCTGCTGCCTCCCTGCTCCATGCTTCTGCTGCACTGCTCTTGCTGCCTGCCCCTGCTGCTCCTCCTGCCTCCTGCTTGCTGCTGCTCCTGCTGCCCTGCTGCTCACCTGACTGCTCTCTCCTGCTGCTCCTTCTACCTGCTCTCTCCTGCTCCCCTGCTCGCTCCTGATGCTCCTGCTGCTGCCTTCTGCATGGCTGCTTCTCCTCCTCTAGCCTCTTGCTGCCACTGCTCCTGCTAACTTGCTGCTCCTGCTTCCTCCTGCTCTAAAGCCTCTCCTGCTGCTCTGCTCTCTGCTCCTAGCTGGCTGCTGCTGTCTCCCTGTGCTGCTGCTGCTGCCTGAGCCTGCTGCTGCTGCTCCTGGCTCCTTGCTCCTGCTCCCTGCTTCCTGCTGCTCCTGCTTCTGCACCTGCTCTCCTGCTGCAATCTGCTCCTGCTGCTGCTCCTTGCTGCTGCGCTCTCTGCTGCTGCCCTTGCTGCTGGCCCCTTCTCGCACCTGCTGCTGCTGCTCCTGCTGCTCCTGCTCTGCTCCTGCTGCTGCTGCTCCTGCTGACTGCTGATCCTCCCTTCTGCCCTGGCCTGCTGCTGCTACTGGCTGCCTTGCTCGCTCCTGTGCTCTGCTTCTGCACCTGACTCCTGTGCTGCTGCTCCTTGCCACTGCTGCCTGCCTGTCTGCTCCCTGACTCTGCTCCCTGCTGCTTCTTCTGCTCCTGGCTGCTGCTGCTGCACTGCTCCTGCCTTCTCACTGACTCCTGCTGCTTCTGCTGTCCTGCTCCAGCCTGCTCTCCTCTCCTGCTCTGCTCCAGCTTGCCTCCTCTCACTGCTGCTCTGCCGCTGCTGCTCCTGTGCTCTACCTGCTGCTGCTGCTGCTCTGTGCCTGCTGTGCTGCACCTGCTCTGCTGCTCCTGCTGCCTGCTGCAATGTGCTCCTGCTGCTCGCTGTGCTCCTGTGCTGCTGCTCACTGCTGCTGTGCTGCTGCTGCTCTGCTCCTCTGTGCCCCCGCTGCTGCTGCTCCTGTTGCTGCTCCGCTCTGCTCCTGCTGCTGCTGCTGCTGCTCCTGCTGCAGCTCTCTCACTGCTCTGCTCCTGCTGCTGCTCCTGCTGTCCCTGCTTCCTGCTGCTGCTTGCTGCTCCTGCTGCTGCTGCCTGCTCCTGCTGCTGCTGCTGCTGCTGTTGTTGCTGCTGCATCCTGATGCTCCTGCTCCGTGATGCTCCGCTGCTCCTGCTGCTGCTCTGCGCTGCTCCTGCTGCTGCTCCTGCTGCTGCTGCTGTCTGCTCCTGCTGCTGCTGCTGCTCCTGCTGCTGCTGCTGCTCCTGCCTGCTGCTGCTCTCTGGCCTGCCTTGCCTGCTGCTGCCTCCCCTGCTGCTGCTCCTGCTGCTGCTGCTCTGCTGCTCCTGCTTCTGCTGCTCCTGCTGCTGCTGCTGCCTGCTTGCACCTGCATGTTGCTGCCCTGCTGTGCTCGCTCCTGCTGCTGCTCCCCTGCTGCTTGCTGCTGCTGCTGGCCCTCCTGCTCGCCTGTGCTCCCTGTCTGCTGCCCTGTGCCTGCTGCCTCTGCTGCTGCTGCTCCTGCTGCTGCTGCTCCTGCTGCTGCTGCTGCTTGCTCCTGCTGCTGCTTGCTGCTGCTCCTGCTTGCTGCTGCTCTGCTGCTGCTGCTGCTGCTCCTGCTGCTGCTGCTGGCTGCTGCTGCCTGCTCTCTGCCTTGCTCCCGCTGCTGCTGCTCCTGTTGCTGCTCCTGCTGCTGCTCCTGCTGCTGCTCCTGCTGTGCTGCTCCTGCTGCTGCTGCTCCTCCTCCCTACTGCTCCTGCTGCTGCTCCTGCTGCTGCTGCTCTGCTGCTTCTGCTGCTGCTGCTGCTCCTGCTGCTGCTGGCTGCTCCTGCCTGCTGCTGCTTGTTTGCTGTTGTTGCTGCTGCTCCTGATGCTCCTGCTCCTGATGCTGCTGCTCCTGCTGCTGCCTGCTGCTGCTGCTCCTGCTGCTGCTGCTGCTCCTGCTGCTGCTGCTGCTGCTGCTCCTGCTGCTGCTCCTGCTGCTGCTCCTGCTGCTGCTGCTCTGCTGCTCCTGCTGCTGCTGCTGCTGCTGCTCCTGCTGCTGCTGCTCCTGCTGCTGCTCCTGCTGCTGCTCCTGCTCCTGCTGCTGCTGCTGCTCCTGCTGCTGCTCCTGCTGCTGCTGCTGCTGCTGCTGCTGCTGCTGTGCTGCTGCTGCTGCTCCTGCCTCTGTGCTTGCGCTCTCTGCTGCTGTGCCTCTGCTGCTCTGCTGCTCCTGCGCTCTGGTGCTTGCCGCTGCCTCTCTGCTGCCTGCTGTTTGCTGCTGCTGCTGCCCTGCTGCTGCTCCTGCTGCTGGCTGCTGTGCTCTCTGCCCGCTCTGCTGCTCCTGCTGCTGCTGCTCCTGTCTGCCTGCTGCGCTGCTCCCTGCTGCTCTCTGCTCCTCTTGCTGCTCGCTGCTCGCTGCGCTGCTGCTGCTGCTGCTCTTGCTGCTCCCCTGCTGCTGCTCCTGTTGCTGCTCCTGCTGCTTGCTCTGCTGCTGCTGCTCTGCTCTGTCGCTGCTGCCCTCCTGCGTCTGCTCCTGCTTGCTGCTGTGCCTGCTGTGCTTGCTCGCTGCTGCTGCTGCGCTCTCTGCTGCGCTGCTGCCTGCGCTGCTGTGCTGCCTGTTTGTTCCTGCTTCTGTGCCCTGCTCCGTGCTGCTGCTCCGCTGCTGCTCCTGCTGCTGCTCCTGCTGCTGCTTCCTGCTGCGCTGCTGCTGCTGTCCTTGCTCTGCTGCTGCTCCTCTGTGCTTCTGCTCCTCCTGCTTGCTGCTGCTCCTGCTGCTGCTGCTGCTGCTCCCTGCTGCTCCTGCTGCGGCGCTGTCTGCTCCCGCTCTGCTCTCCTGTCTGCTGGCTGCGCTTGCTGCTGCTCCTGCTGTGCTGCTGCTCTGCTCCTTCTGGCCCTGCTGCGCTGCTGCTGCTCCTGTCGCTGCTCCTGGCGCTTGCTGCGCTCCCTGCGCTGCGCTCTGCTGCTTGCTGCTCCTGCTTGCTGCTGCTCTGCTCCTGCCTGCTGCTGCCTGCTGCTCTGCTCCTGTCCCTGGCCCCTGCGCTGCTGTCTGCCGCTGCTTTGCTGCTGCTGCTGCTGCTGCTCTTGCTGCTCCCGCTGCTGCTGCTCCTGTTGCTGCTCCTGCTGCTGCTCCTGCTGCTGCTCCTGCTGCTGCTGCTCCTGCTGCTGCTGCTCCTCCTGCTACTGCTCCTGCTGCTGCTCCTGCTGCTGCTGCTCCTGCTGCTCCTGCTGCTGCTGCTGCTCCTGCTGCTGCTGCTGCTCCTGCTGCTGCTGCTGCTGCTGTTGTTGCTGCTGCTCCTGATGCTCCTGCTCCTGATGCTGCTGCTCCTGCTGCTGCTGCTGCTGCTGCTCCTGCTGCTGCTGCTGCTCCTGCTGCTGCTTCTGCTGCTGCTCCTGCTGCTGCTCCTGCTGCTGCTCCTGCTGCTGCTGCTGCTGCTGCTCCTGCTGCTGCTGCTGCTGCTGCTCCTGCTGTTGCTGCTCCTGCTGCTGCTCCTGCTGCTGCACCTGCTCCTGCTGCAGCTGCTGCTCCTGCTGCTGCTCCTGCTGCTGCTGCTGCTGCTGCTGTTGCTGCTGCTGCTGCTGCTGTCTGTGCTCTGGTCATGCGCTTCCCTCTATAGATTTGTTGTAGTGGGGAGGGAGGGAGAGAGATGTGAGGGAAGGAGGAAGAGAGAGGTGTGAGGGAAGGAGGAAGAGAGAGGTGTGAGGGAAGGAGGAAGAGAGAGGTGTGGGGGAAAGGGAAGGAAGAGAGAGGTGTGAGGGAAGGAGAAGAGGGTGTGAGAGAAGGGGGAAGAGAGAGGTGGGGGGGGAAGGAGGAAGAGAGAGTGTAGGGAAGGGGGAAGAAGAGGTGTGAGGGAAGGAGGAAGAGAGGGGTGTGAGGAAGGGAGGAAGGAGAGGTGTGAGGGAAAGGGAGGAAGAGAGAGGGTGGGGGAAGGGGGAAGAGAGGGGTGTGGGGGAAGGGGGGAAGAGAGAGGTGTGGGGGAAGGAGGAAAAAGAGGGTGGGGGGGAAGGAGGAAAGAGGGGTGTGAGGGAAGGGGAAGAGAGAGGTGTAGGAAGGAGGAAGAGAGAGGTGGTAGGAAGGAGGAAGGAGAGGTGTGGGGGAAGGAGGAAGAAGAGATGGGGAGGGAAGGAGGAAGAGAGGGTGGAGAGTAGAGAAAGAGGGTGTGGGGGAAAGGGGGAAGAGAGAGGTGTGGGGGAAGGAAAAGAGAGAGGTGTAGGGAAAGGGAGGAAGAGAGAGGTTGAGGGAAGAAGGAAAAGGGGGGTTTGGGGGAAGGAGGAAAGAGAGGTGTGGGGAAAAAGAAGAGAGAGGGTGGGGGAAGGGGGAAGAAGAGGTGTGAAGAAGGAGGAAAAAGGGGGGTATGAGAAGAAGCAAAGAGAGCACCCTTGCTCTTTCCCCCCCGGGAGAGCGCGGGGATAGTGTGTTTCCAGACCGGCACATCTTAAGTTACTCCTCACGAGAGCTGGAGCCTCGGCCCACGGTACAAAATACACCAAAGAAAAAAATCAAGGTTGCAACAGGCACAAATATAGAGAGACTCACCAACACTATCTCCTCAAGCTGGAAAATTATGGAACAATAACATCCCCCTTTTAAGGCAGGGGAAACTGCAGATCTAAAGAATATATAACAAACGTGTGAACTCAGTCAAAGACCTAAATTACCGAGAATGTTTGAGGTCCCTTGACCTTTGCTTCTGGGAACGTAGGCAAGATGCATTATAATTTACAACTTGAAAATGCTAGACAAATTAGTCCCAGATTTATATTCAGAAATCATTCCCTACTGTTCACTGCTGTTGCTGCTGCTGCTGCTGCTGCTGCCTGTGCTCTGGTCATGCGCTTCCCTCTATAGATTTGTTGTAGTGGGGAGGGAGGGAGAGAGATGTGAGGGAAGGAGGAAGAGAGAGGTGTGAGGGAAGGAGGAAGAGAGAGGTGTGAGGGAAGGAGGAAGAGAGAGGTGTGAGGGAAGGAGGAAGAGAGGTGTGAGAGAAGGAGGAAGAGAGGTGTGAGGGAAGAGGAAGAGAGAGGTGTGAGGGAAGGAGGAAAGGAGAGGTGTGAGGGAAAGAGGAAGAGAGAGGTGTGAGGGAAGGAGGAAGAGAGAGGTGTGAGAGAAGGAGGAAGAGAGAGGTGTGAGGGAAGGAGGAAGAGAGAGGTGTGAGGGAAGGAGGAAAGAGAGGTGTGAGAGAAGGAGGAAGAGAGAGGTGTGAGGGAAGGAGGAAGAATAACGGGGGAAAAAAATGGGACATGCAACTTTGACACTCTCCCCCACGAGTGAGGGGACAGTCGCGCACGTTTGTGCTCCGTCAAAAACTGCGTGTCTTGATAGTAGTAGAAGGAACAGAATGCGGGAAATAAGCGTGTGCAACCATAAAGTGCATATACTCCTTTGAACAAACAAAAAAGGAATATCAGTGAACGCTAAATAGGAAAATATGGATTATAGTGTCACATAGAGTGCCGGTGGAGAAACGGTTACCGTGGGAAATAGACCTGACCAGCACTAGTGAATTATTGCCGGGTGTTGACACAAGTGGAAATAAACGAATATCGATCTATCTATCTATAAGTAATATAGTGAGTGACAAGGATATATATGTGCAGTGGCATAGTGAACTAAATTGTAGATAAGAGTAATCTAAATTATCCCCAAGTATAGCGTACAATATATAGTGTAGCTAGCGGAATATCTTACAAAGCGACGGGCACTAGCGAACTATTGCCAGAGGTCCAGTGAAGTGTTAATAACGGAATAAGTAACTACTATAGTCATAAGATATGAAACGAGTGATGGTAGCATTGGGGTGCAGGAATCACAGCATACATAAATTGAGCATACAACCGTTACCTCTACTAAACAGGAAATAATCTTTTCCTTAGAAGTGTAGGGGGAAGTTAGCGTAGGCCTCTGTAAACAATAAAAACAATGATCCCAGTATAACGCAGTGAAAAGTGTAATTTGAAAGAATACAGTGTATATCCTTGAGATAAACAGTGTACAGCACTACATAAAAGGAATTTAAATAATAATAATAATAGTATAAAAAAAAATAATAGTGAAGTGTGGCAGTGTGGGCAAGTCTGCCGGCTCACACCCACCCTGCACCCACCACCCACCCTGCACCACCACCCACCCTACACCCACCCTACACCACCACCCACATACTGCAAACTTGGTTCGTATAAATACATCTTGCATATTACTGGCACCAGCAAGAGAAAGGTAAAGTGGAAATCAGTTTTCTTCCGTGGCATACAGTGTAGTAGGATACAGACAGGATGTCAGCACAGCATATCTGTGGGACATGTAAAAAAATCCTTGGAAGGAAATCCAGAATCACATGCAACCTATGCTCTTCCAAACACCATATCTCTTGTACTAGACTAAATACAGCCTCAAAAAATGACCTCGAACTACCAAGGTGCTTCTGGTTGTGCGATAAAGATGTAGAACTTTGGGCAGGTACTAAGGAGAGTAATAAATGATAAAAATAATCAAGAAAACAAGGATGACCTCTTGGATAGTCTACCAAAAATATATAAAATATGGGAGCAAGAAATAGTGCATCAAAAAATGCAGAATGTCCATACCACAACAGATGACTCAAAACTATCTAGTCACCCACATGGTGCTAAGACAGACCCATCCCCCAGTCATAGCACTAATACCCACAGTGCTGGTGCTGGCCCAGGCATAGCACCAATACCCAGTGCTGGTGCTGGCCCAGGCTCCCCCAGTCATAGCACTAATACCCACAGTGCTGGCCCAGGCCCAGCCGCTGACCCAGACCCAGCCCCACCCCCCAGCCCCAGTGCTGACCCAGACCCAGCCCCCAGCCCAGACTCTCCTAGGGACATTACCCAAACCACCACAAAAACAGTAAATATACAACCATCATTGCACAAGACCGTGGCCCACAGTACAGATGTTGGAGAGGAGTCTCCTCCTTCTTCCTCTACTGGGGAAAGTAGATGGAACCCAGGACGGGGTGGCCCTGGCTTGGATACTGAGGATTATAGTGCAGTCCCAGAACCTGCAGAAATTGACAACACACCTCCCAAAATTCTCAACCAAAGGTGAATTTGTGCAAATATTATGCTTGGGGCATCTGTAAGCATGGAATAACAGGGGAAAAAATGGGACATGCAACTTTGACCATCCCAAAAAATGTAGCGACCTCCTGTCTAAAGGAGTGTGTCGTTCTTCTTCCTGTACTTTCTTTCACCCAAAAATGTGCCACTCCTCGGTCCTCCAGAAGCAGTGTTACAACATCGAGTGCCCTGCATACCATCTAAAAGGGACCAGGAGGCACAGACCCCACAAGACAAACACTAGTAGCTACGACAACCCAACTCCAGGTGATTTTTTAGTGGCAGGAAACGAAAAAAGAAAATGGAAGGAAATAACAAAAATAGTGCACCACCTTGGAGCCTTGTTGGACTGGAGGCACAACCAGTGGCCACCCATGGCCCTCCAGAATTACAACTACTGATGCCAATAACAAAATCCCCCAACAAACACAGAATACAACCTCGTTCATATTTGCTAATATACAGGGCCTTAAGCCATCCACCAACAACAAAATACCTTTTATCAGTGGACTTCTAGTGGAGTCTAATGCAATGTTTGCAGCCTTCACAGAGACTCACACAAAAGATCACTTTGACAGTGAAATATGGATAAGTGTTTACAACCTTTTTTAGATGCGACAGAAAAAAAAAGGCAACAAGGGGGGGTTGGCCTGTATGTCAAAGAGTCCCTTATCTGCATGGAGTTGCTGAACACCACAAATGAGGTAGTTGAAGTTCTACCAATAAAGATCGAGAACCAAACCTAGTCATTGTCATTGTATACAAGCCACCAGATGCAACCTCACAACAGTTCAAGGAACAGCTACTGAAAATCGATTACTGTTTGGAAAACCTTCCAGCTCCATCCCCAAACATCTTACTGCTTGGTGATTTTCAACCTAAGGCATACAAAATGGAAGAATGTAGCAAATAATCTTATAGCTGAAACAATCCCCGGAGGTAGCGCAGATGAAAGGTCACACACACATGAGCTACTAAGTCTCTGCGAAAAACACACCTTAAGCCAGCAGATAGTGGAGCCAACAAGACTAGAAAACACACTTGACCTTATCTTCACAAATAATGAGGACCTGATAAGAGACATAAGAATATCAAAAACAACTAATTCCGATCACAATCTAATCGAAGTCCAGACGTACATGCATAGGGGTCCTGAACAGCAGAATGCATGTACCTGTGAAGGTGTCTTCACAAAATACAATTTCAACAACAAGAACATCAACTGAGACCAGGTAAACCATGTCCTAAACGAAACATGTTGGGAAGATGTCTTAAATGACATGGATCCAAACCAGTGCCTTGAAAGGATCAACTTCCTGGTAACCGAAGCATGTTCTAGGCATATTCCCCTAAGAAAGAAGAAGAGCAGGAGTAAACTGGAGAGAAAAAGACGCTCCCTCTACAGAAGACGACGAAGAGTCACCGAGCTCCTCAGGAGTGCTAGAATATCTGATACACGAAAGGAAGCACTGACCAGGGAAGTGGAAACTATCGAACTTAAGCTAAATGACTCTTACAGGAACCAGGAGAGGCAGGAGGAGCTTAAAGCTATTAGTGAAATTGAAAGAAATTCAAAATATTTCTTTTCATATGCCAAAAACAAGGCAAATACATCTAGTATCGGGCCCTTACTCAGACAGGATGGGACTTACACAGACGAGAACAAGGAAATGAGTGAAATATTGAAATCCCAGTACGACTCTGTGTTTAGTGAACCACTAATCGGTCTGAGGATCGACGACCCAAATGATTTCTTCATGAATGAGCCTCAAAACTCCATAAATGTATGCCAGATTTCCGACATTACCCTAACTCCGATAGATTTCGAAAAAGCCATTGACAACATGCCTATGCACTCAGCCCCGGGCCCAGACTCGTGGAACTCTGTTTTCATTAAGAACTGCAAGAAACCCCTCTTGCGTGCCCTAAGTACACTATGGAGGAGGAGCTTGGACATGGGTGAAAATCCACAGTCACTTAAAACAATGGATATAGCCCCACTCCATAAAGGTGGCAGCAAAGCATTAGCTAAGAACTATAGACCAAAAAGCTCTGACGTCCCACATCATAAAAATCTTTGAAAGAGTGCTAAGAAGCAGGATTGCAAATCACCTGGATTCCCAAAATCTGCACAATCCAGGGCAACATGGGTTTTAGGGCAGGTCGCTCCTGCCTCTCACAACTACTGGATCACTATGACATGGCCTTGGATGCACTGGAAGAAATCAGAATGCAGATGTAATATACACAGACTTTGCAAAAGCATTTGACAAATGCGATCATGGCGTAATAGCCCATAAAATACGTGCTAAAGGAATAACTGGGAAAGTGGGGAGATGGATCTTCAACTTCCTAACAAATCGAACACAAAGAGTAGTAGTCAACAGAGTTAAATCAGAGGCTGCCATAGTGAAGAGCTCTGTTCCACAAGGCACAGTACTCGCCCCCATCTTATTCCTTATCCTCATATCAGACATAAACAGAGATATACACCACAGCACCGTATCTCCTTTGCGGATGATACTAGGATCTGCATGAGGCTGTCATCTGCTGAGGACGCGGTTAACCTCCCAAAAAGATATAAACAAAGTTTTCCAGTGGGCAACGGTAAACAATATGATGTTCAATGAGGACAAATTCCAACTACTCCGTTATGGAAAACTGCAGGAGATAATAACTAGAACAGAGTATACTACTGACTCCGGCCATACAATAGAGCGGAAAAATAATGTAAGGGACCTGGGAGTAGTAATGTCTGAGGATCTCACTTTCAAGGATCACAACAGTGCCACGATCGCACGTGCAAAGAAAATGATAGGATGGATAATGAGAACTTTCAAAACGAGAGATGCCAAGCCCATGATGATCCTTTTCAAATCACTTGTTCTCTCTAGGCTGGAATACTGCTGTACATTAACATCTCCATTCAAAGCGGGTGAAATCGCAGATCTAGAGAGTGTACAGAGATCCTTTACTGCATGTATAAGTTCTGTCAAGCACCTTAACTACTGGGAAAGCTTGGAAGCACTTGACTTGTACTCGATTGGAACGCAGGAGGGAGAGATATATCATAATCTACACTTGGAAAATCTTGGAAGTAAGGGTTTCCCAAATCTGCACACAGAAATCACTCCCTACGAAAGTAAAAGACTGGGCAGGCGATGCAAAATGCCCCAATAAAAAGTAGGGGCGCCATTGGTACACTAAGAGAAAACACCATAAGTGTCCGGGGCCCAAAACTGTTCAACAGCCTCCCATCAAGCATTAGGGGAATTGCCAATAAACCCCTGGCTGCCTTCAAGAGAGAGCTGGACAGATACCTAAAGTCAGTGCCGGATCAGCCGGGCTGTGGCTCGTACGTTGGACAGCGTGCGGCCAGCAGTAATAGCCTAGTTGATCAGGCCCTGATCCATCGGGAGGCCTGGTCATGGACCGGGCCGCGGGGGCGTTGATCCCCGGAATAACCTCCAGGTAACCTCCAGGTACGATAGCAAAAAGCTCGGCGCACGGTGCAAAAATGCAACCAAAGAAAGGCAGATGTGCAACGAGTACACTAAGAGATAAGACAGTGTAAGAGGCTCAAGACTTTTTAACAGCCTTCCATATACCTACCTACCAACTCACTCTTGGCCATCAAGAGGACACTTGATAAATTCCTCAGGTCAGGTCCTCATTTACTGAGCTGTGGTTCATATGCTGAGCTACATGCAGCCAGCAGTAACAGACTTGTTCAACAAGCCATGATCCACCAGGAGGTCTGGTCTGGGATCGGGCTGCGAGGGCGTTTATTCTCCCTGAAAACATCCTTCAGATATCCCTCAGGTAAGCAACCTGTCATCCAGTTCAACATGAACTGCGGTGCGTCCATTTATGCACGAATGAACTTTTAATATAAATTAAATTTTGAGTTCGGTTAGGTTAAGTTAGGTTAGGTTAAGTTGGGTTAAGTTAGGTTAAGTTAGGTTAGGTTAAGTTAGGTAACATTCAGTTTGAAGGTTAAATTCTAATTTCATTCAAAATGATCAAAACCTTTATTATGGTTAATTAATCAAATATATGACAGTTATAAGTACTAACATTATCACTAATTATTTTACTAGTAATAATAAAAGAAAGAAAAATAAAGTCACGCCTGGCACTTCGTCCGCCCTCATACCTGGCACTCCCTCCACCCTCACACCTTGCACCCCCTCCATCACACCTGGCACTTCCTCCACCATCACACTTAGCACTCCACCCTCACACCTGGCACTCTCTCCACCCTCACACCTAGCACACCCTCCACCCTCACACCTGGCACCCCCTCCACCCTCACACCTGGCACCCCCTCCACCCTCACACCTGGCACTCCATCCATCCTCACACCTGGCACTCCATCCATCCTCACACCTGGCACTCCCTCCACCCTCACACCTGGCACACCCACCACCCTCACACCTGGCATTCCCACCACCCTAACACCTGGCAATACCTCCACCCTCACACCTGGCAATACTCCACCCTCACACCTGGCAATACCTCCACCTTCACACCTGGCAATACCTCCACCCTCACACCTGGCACTCCCTCCACCCTCACACCTGGCACTCCCTCCACCCTCACACCTGGCACTCCCTCCACCCTCACACCTGGCACTCCCTCCACCCTCACACCTGGCACTCCCTCCACCCTCACACCTGGCACTCCCTCCAAACCCTACACCTGGCACTCTCTCCACCCTCACACCTGGCACTCCCTCCACCCTCACACTTGGCACTCCTTCCACCCTCAACCTGGCACTCCTCAAAAGTTAGTCAGTGTATATGCGTCTTGAGCGAACACACAGGGCCACTCCCCTCCCCTCATCCCAGCCTAGGCCCACTGACTTCCTGACCAAGGGTGTTGCCGTTTAGTGCCCCACCAATTACAAGTTCCGCCGCTCGCTACTCCCCAACCCTCATCCCCCATGCATCCATGCTGTCCTTCACCCGTCACCCCACAGCTGGCGCCCTCCCACCCCCACGATATCAGCAATGTCACAAGTAGTCGCGGGTTCCCAGGAATCTTCACGACAGAGCCAAAGCTGTCGTTCACGAGGCATCTGCCGGGTGTGCCACAGGGAATGTGCACTCAATCCCACATCTGGCAACATCCGTGCACACAATGGATGTCTAGGCTCCAGGAGAGCTCCAAATGAGAACCAACAGCCTCCCCCAGCAGACAGGGCTGACAGCTACCGTGACTTTACCTCTACAGAGGACCTCAAATCTGCAATCAAATTAACATCCACCAGGACTCTGACACACATCCCCAAAGCAGCTCGCCCTCAAGCTGCTAGCAAATTCACTGACCTTCTGAAGAAAGTCAACGATGCTCCTTCAAACAACAGATCCTGGCACAACTTGCTGCTTTTTGGCAATGCCTGTTTGGCTGTCCCACCAAGGAGGGACAAGTCACTAGCAACACATGTTATTGGGCAATAAATAAATGCATTCCCAAGAGATGACAACCTCGTCCGTCTCCCCCCTAGGGCGACAAACACCCGCCGGGCCAATGCCAACAACAGGACACCCGACGCCTCAAAAATCAGAGCCCAAATTAGCAAAAAAAATAGAAGAGGGTAATAATACTATTGGGGCTCTGAGACTTATACCAGTGAGGATACCATCGCCTCCAAGGACGTCAGCACAGCGCAAGCTCTGAAGGACAAACATCCACCCAGGGCTCCCAGTACCAACATTGACCTCCCTGACATTGCAGCAGGAGAAGAACATCTAACCTTACAGGGTGCTGATGTGTATAAAGCTGCTATGTCATTTCCACAGGGCTCAGCAGGAGGTTTCACCGGGTTAAGGCCTCAACACTTAAAAACAAATACTCAATCCAGCACTTGGTGAGGTTTTCAGAGAGGCTGCTGTCTGAACTCACCAAATTTTCCAAACCTGTGCCTGGCTGGCAGTGTCCCAGGGGCCATCAGACCCCTTTTCTATGGTGCCTCATTGTGTGCCCTCCGGAAAAAGGATGGCGGAATCAGGCCCATTGCAGTGGGTAACACCTTCGGTGCCTAGTCGCCAAGGCTGCAGTAAGAAGGGTGAGTCAAGAGGCTACTGCAATGCTGAAACCAACTCAGCTCGTTTCGGCGTTCAACAGGGCTGTGAAGCAGCTGCCCATGCAGCACGAATATATATCAAAAACATGTCCGAATGAAAAAGCCTTGGTCAAATTGGACTTTGCCAATGCTTTCAACTCAGTCAGAAGGGATGCTGCTCTCCAAGCAGTTTATAGAAACTTCCCTTCCCTTTATCCCTTCATAGAATCGTGTTATAGTGTGACTTCCAAACTATTGTTTGGGGACCATGAAATTGACTCATGTGAGGGCGTGCAACAGGGAGACCCTCTCGCCCCCTTTCTATTTTGTTTGGTCATCAAGGAAGTCATGGAAGCACTCTCCAGCGAGCTCAATATCTGGTTCCTGGACGACGGTACCCTAGCTGGCACAACAGAATCTCTCCTAGAAGACATCAGTAAAATTAAAGACATGGGAGAAAGCCTGGGCCTCTCTTTAAACCCCAACAAATGTGGAAATAGTTTCTACCAATCAACAGAGTGATCCAGAATATTAGTGCCATTTTACCAGGAGCACGAGCCATTGATCCAGCCAATAGCACTCTCCTTGGTGCTCCTCTTGGGTCCAATGCCATCGATCTGATCCTAGAAAAAAAAGTCTCAGACCTCCGGACGATGGAAAGCAGGATGAAAGACATTGACACACACGATGCCTTCTATTTACTCACCAGGTGCCTGTCAATCCCAAAACTTACCTACTTTCTGAGATGCTCCCCAGCCTTCAGCAGTCCAAAACTCAAGGAATATGACTCTCTCTTGAAGACCATGGTAGAGAGTGTATTGAATCTTTCCCTTGACAAAGGACAGTGGTTGCAAGCCTCACTTCCGGTCAGGCTTGGAGGGCTAGGAGTACGCAGATCCTCCCAGATTGCTCTACCAGCTTTCCTGTCCTCTTCCATAGCATCAAACGAGTTGATAAGACAAATTCTTCCCGATACCCTCAGTGACTCAGCAGGAATAGAAGACCCTAGCTATGCCAGTGCCATCACCGAATGGGAGACTCATGCTGCTCCAGCACCAAACCCTAGTGCAGCACTGGCTCACAGTCAAGCTGGGATGGCCCGATTGCTGAAAAGGTGCTTGCCAACATGCTCAGGGCTGCAACATCAGATAGGGAGATTGCCCGTCTCCAGGCTGTGAGCGCACATCACTCTGGGGACTTCCTCCAAACAGTCCCCATATCGGCAATGGGAACGCGACTCGACCCTATTGCAGTGGCTCTGCGCCTTGCTGCCCCAATTCACACAGAATATACGTGTATTTGTGGCGAAGTGCAAGCAGACCAATACTGTCTACATGGTCTTAACTGTTCCAAAACCAAGGGCTGTCATGCAAGACACAATGAGGTCAACGACATCATTAAGAGAACCCTTGCTACAGCTGGATGCCCTGCCGAGAGGGAGCCCCGATCACTAGCAGCAAGCAATACCCACAACCCAGCAAACTGCCCCGACGGGATCACCATCTATCCTTGGAAGAATGGCAAGCTCTTAGCATGGGACTATACCTGTGTCCACACTGGCTGACACCTATATCCATCACAGTGTTGGGCGACAGGGAGGAGCTGCTGACCACAGGGAGGAGTACAAGATCAGCAAGTACAGGGACATTAGCCAACAGTATCAATTTGTCCCAGTGGGATCAAGAGACCTTGGGATCATGGGAAAAAAAAATGCCACACGTTTTCCTTAAAGAATTGGGTTCCAGACTCATCGACACCACCAGGGACCCCAAGGGCAGCCACTTTCATGTTCCAGCGCCTCAGCGTAGCCATCCAGAGGGGAAATGCTTGCTGCATACTTGGCTCGCGTCCAGCCTCGGAGGAGCTGGAGGAAATTCATGATCTTTGATACATTGTGCCATTGTATTCATGTTTATGTTTTTTTCTGTAAATGTATTCTGTAAATGTATTCTGTTTATTAATAAATGCTCACATAGAAATATAAAATATATAGGGGGTGGTAGGAGAAAGAAAATATTCAAACAGCTCCGGAGAACCTTGAGTTTTTCCTGAGGTACGTTTATTGTCTTCTCTGAGGATGAGGGTCCCCATTCCAGCTATAGAGGTGGTACTTCCCTATATATTTAAAAAAAATTTATATATATATATATATATATATATATATATATAATATATATATATTATATATATATATATATATATATATATATATTATATATATATATATTATTTCGACTCTCCGCTCCAAAGAGTACATATTTAGGACTTTAAGGAGTTCCAAGCAATTTATATACTTTATTGGTTCTATTCAGACATAAAATGATGTCTGTATTTATTTCGGCTCTGTTATCTCCCCAACCATGAGCCCAGCCGTCAACACTGACGAGAGAGCACCAGCGATTTGAATATCGTCATCAGTGAAACGATCTCCCTTGTTCTGAAAGTTCTGATTACTCTCAAGTCATTCTTCTGGTTGTCCTAAGATCTGCCTTATTTTATTTCTTAAAAGAAAGTTAAGTCGATTTAATTACACCCAGATCTTTCACGCTTTCCCTTCGCTTTATTTGATGATCCTCTTCAGTTATATAAATAGTGTCTCTTTTGAGATCTTAATTCTTTCCATTCCTAAGCAGCTGGAACTTATCAAGACAGAACATCATGCTGTCCTCCACTGCCCACTGGAAGACTTCATTTATGTCCTCTTGCAGTTTTTTGTGTCTTCTACCTAGGGCATTATCATGCATATTATGTTATCCGCAGACGATACAAAAACACGGAGAATTTTTTTTTTTTTAAACCCATGTCTGTTATGAGAATAAGAAACAGTAGAGGTACCAAGATAGTGCCTTGGTGTATGCCCAGTTGAGTTCATATTTCACGGCACTGTGATGCTGACACCTAGTGGCATAGGCCTACCAAGCTCAGCCTGCACCATGCTTACCCTGCCTCACTCTGGCAGCCGACGTCACTCAGGCAACAAGTGTTTTACTACGTCACTCTCTCCACAGGCATGGCCCTCCGGGCCTGGGCTGCCATAACACACTGCCTGTGTAGGAGAACCACAATAAAGTAACAATCCTCCGAAGAGCCTTATCATTGATCTCCCCGCTTGCTCACCCCAGTTTTAATTGTAATAATTGGTGGCTTAGCGGTGGTCGTAGCAAAGTGTGCCCGGAAGAAGCATGAAGATTGTTGACTACTGCACTGCCTTGTACAAGAAGCATCCGTCTCTCTATGAGTTGTCCTGAAGTCGTTTCTGCAAGTTTCACCATTCAAACACAGGTACAAGCACGATCCAATCCAAAATTTGATGAATTTTCCTCAAGAAATCTTCATGGGGTCACTTGGATCTTCCCAACACCCCATGCTGTTCTTCAGTCACATGTTCAGCGTCACCTGTACTCATCTATTTGTGGTTGAAAGAGTCGAGTCACAGCTTCTGGCCCTGCCTCTTCATTGATTGCTACTAGGTCCCTCTCTCTCTCCCTGCTCCATGAGCTTTATCAAACCTCGTCTTAAAACTTGTATGGTTCCTGCCTCCACTACATCACTTTCTAGGCTTTCCACTTCCTGACAACTCTGTGACTGAAGAAAATACTTCCTAACATCCCTTTGACTCATCGGATTCTTCACTTCGAACTGTGACCCTTCTTTCTGTGTCCTATCTGTGAAACATCCTTTATCCACACTGTCAATTCCTCGTAGTACAAGTCGTTACTATGTCTCCCTGACCCTCTCCTCCAGTGTCATCAGGCCGATCTCCCTTAACCTTTCTTCGTAGGACAATCTCTGGGGATAGTCTTCTGCAAACCTTTGCACTTTCTCTAATTTCTTGACCAGGTGTGGATTTCAAAACTGATGCTGCTACTCCAACATGGGCCTGACGTATATGGTGTACAGATTCTTGAACGATTCTTACCGAGGTATCAGAATGCTATTCTTAGGTTTGCCAGATGTCCATATGCTGCAGCAGTTATCTGGTTGATATGCGCCTCAGATGTGCTCGGTATTATACTCGCCCCACGATGTTTTCCTTGAGTGAGGTTCGTAGTCTTTGGCCACCTAGACTATACTCTGTCTGCAGTCTTCTTTGCCCTTCCCCAATCTTCATGACTTTGCATTTGACAGGGTTAAATTCAAGGATCCAGTTGCTGGACCAGGTTGCAGCCTGTCCAGGGCTCTTTGTAGTCCTGCCTGATCCTCGACCGATTTAATTCTCATTAACTTCACATCATCTGCACACTTTACCTTTGATATACCTTTAAAGAGTTTCGAGAGCTTATCTACTCTCTGAGCCCTGCCATGGGCCAGGCTCGTTTGCTGCTTGCCTGGTCAACCAGGCTCTTGCTGCTGGAGGCCCGCTGCCCCACATATCCATCACAGCCTGGTTGATCTGGCACCTGGTGAAGATACTTGTCCAGTTTCTTCTTGAAGGCTTCTACACTGGTTCCAGCAGTGTTTCTGATATCTTCTGGTAAGATGTTGAATAGTCTGGGACCCTGGATGTTGACACAGTGTTCCCTTATTGTCCCCACCGCACCCCTGCTCCTCACTGGGTTTATTTTACGCTTTCTCCCATATCTCTCACTCCAGTATGTTATGACAGTGTGCAGATTTGGGATCAAGCCCTCGAGTACCTTCCAGGTATATATTATCATGGTATAAACCTTGGTAATAAATACCGACAAGTTGGCTTAGAAAGACACGTAAGCAAACACTATGACATATTTATTAGAAAACGTTTCGGTCCTGGGACCTAGATCACTTCTAACATACAGAGATAGAAAGACATATATATATAGGCAGAGTGAGGTGTGTGAGTGACGTATGGTGACCTGAAGGCCACTCACACCTCACTCTCCGCCTATATATATAATATATATATATATATATATATATATATATATATATATATATATATTATATATATATATATATATAGTCTTTCTATCTCTGTATGTTAGAAGTGATCAAGGTCCCAGGACCGAAACGTTTTTCTAATAAATATGTCATAGTGTTTGCTTACGTGTCTTTCTAAACCATATATTATCATGTACCCTCTCTCTCCTCCGCTCCAATGAATACATGTTCAAGACTTGCAGGCGTTCCCAGTAGTTTAGGTGCTTTACTGGCTCAATGTGAGCCGTAAACGATCTCTGTATTTGTTCCAGCTCAGATATTTCTCTGCTTTGAACAGGGCCGTCAGCACTGAGCTGACGTGAGGGAGGACTACGATTTGAAAAAGTGTCACCATCGGCATTATTTCCCTTGTTTTGAAAGTTCTCAATACCCACCCCGTCATCTTCCTGGCTGTCGTGATCTTTGTCTTATGGTCTTTTAAAAGAAGGGTGCATTGAATAATTTTTCCTAAGTCCCTTTTTCGTTTCCTACGTTTATATGGGGACCCT
>NC_069428.1:30343934-30469955 GCF_026875155.1 Cherax quadricarinatus | reverse complement strand
TCTGGCAAAAGCAAATTAAGAATCACCTTTTTCGAATGTTTACAAAGTAGTAGTAAGGGATTTTGGGACGAAATATTTTTGTTGATGAGTTCGGAATGGGAAAATGAGGCTGTTGGTCCATGTTTTTGTGAGTACTAGCGAAATATGTGTAGAAAACCCTAGGATAACCCAAAAAAGTCAGAGTGACTTATTTATAGCTATGTTATATAATTAAAGTAAGGATTTACCTGGTACTCGCACAGCTTTCTGAGTATGTTGTAAGTAATACCATCCTCACCAGGCGACGTGGAGTGCCCTTTGTTAGTGCTGATCAAGTTCAAAGTTAGTGAAAGGAAAGTTACAGTCTTTTCCTTGTGAGCAAAAGAAAAAATCATTTCTCCCTTGCATCATATTTGTCCTTTAAATTTTCGAATGTTGGTACGGGGGAGATTGTCATGTAGTGAAATTATTCCCCTTGAAAGTTTTTGGGGAATTTTCGGTCCAAGAAGCCCCCAAAGGGGAAAAAAAAAAAAAAAACACCGTTTGGGGGGCTTTACCCACCAAAAACAAACACACTCCCCCGGGTTGGGGAAAGGGGGTGGTTGGAAGGTACTTCTTAATTGACGATTTCCCTTCAGGGAAAAAAGTAGGTGTTTATACTGTTGTACCTAACATTGGTTATTGAGGCAAATGTAGATAATAAAAATTGTAGGCCTAATACCTTATATAGGTAGTGCTGGGCTGAATGAGGCAACATTAGGTTATGTTAGCTAGGGAGAACGGCTCCCCAAGTTTGAAGACGAGGCGCGGGTCTCGAAAGACGCCAGAATTTCCCTTTCTAGGATAGAACCATCGAACAACACAGCCGTATGCAGTGGCGCTCCCACATGCTTCACTATGAGCCCTAGGGAAATCTGGTGGGGCCCTCGACTACCGTATATGCCCTCCTCCGTCGGGCCCCTACAGTGCAAGCCTCCACTTTTTCTTAGGTTTCGGGCCCGGTTTTTTTGGGGGAAAAAGTTGCGAGTGGTTGAGTGTAGGCCCTTTGTGCAGCCGGCAGTTCATGCCCCGACATACTTTGTTCTCTTGTAAATTAGAAGTAGTTGTCCGTTCTGTTGTTATACTAGGGATACACACCCATGGAACGGGAAATTTTGAGGTGCAGGCGGTCACTAAAAACCCCATTGAATTTTGCGGGAAATTAAGGCCCCCGTTGAAAATGGTTTGTGAGGGGAAAGTCCTAAGGGGCAAAGCTTAGGGAGGTTGAAGACCAGAAAATTTTAACCCAAAGAAAGTTAGCCTTTTAAAGTGCATGCGGCGAGATTTTCTTGCAAATCGTCATTTATGAAGCTGTCCTATAACCATTGTGAGGGGAGGGTACCACCTCAGAGCTCGGTGTCAACAGAGCTTCCCGGGTAGGTGACTCACTTGGAGGCAGTCCAGAAAAAATTTTCCCATAAGTGATGGGGAGCAGATCTGCCCATTTACATTACTTGTAATGTATTTTTGTGTCAATTTCAAGATTATTTTCCCAAACCCTACTCCCCCTTCTACCTCTCAAAAGGTTATAGGCGGATACCCCTCAGCCCCGGTGGGAAAAAAAGTGAATAGTTAAAAAGTAAGGTTTAATGTTTTAGTAGCTGACCTTATTCAGTGACCAGTGTAAGTGAGAGAATCATAGCAGAAAAAAAGCCAAAAATATATCTATAAACTAAAGGAAAGTCGGGTTGTGGGGGTGGGTTACCCCCCCTCAGTGTTTTTAAAAATGGTGGTCAGCAAAACGGGGTCGGCAGTAACAACACCACACAACCCCCCAAAAAAAAGGAAACTGAGGGGGTTTTGGAAGGAAAAAACCATGGTTTAAAACCTTTCTGATCTCCCAAATGGAAAGGAGTTAGAATTTAAATTGGGGGCCAATGTGGTGAGAGGGGGAAGGGGAGTGTGTAAAAAGGGGTTAAATTGAAAAGGGTTTTGTAAGTTAAGGAAAAAGTGAGCGTGAAGAGGGTTTTTGAAGGGAAATTTTACTAGTAATTCAGTGGTGATTGTTTTAAAGAGATACAAAAGTTACTAGGGATAAAAAAGAGAAATAAATATTATTGTTATGATTTAAAAGAGCGAAGAGTGAAAATGGCAGGCATTAGGGGGGTACGGGTTTGCCAAAAATTTATTTATTTTTCTTCAATTCCCATGAAGAAAGAAAATCAGTCAGGGGGT
Source organism: Cherax quadricarinatus (assembly GCF_026875155.1). NCBI lineage: Eukaryota > Metazoa > Arthropoda > Malacostraca > Decapoda > Parastacidae > Cherax > Cherax quadricarinatus. The sequence continues at coordinate 30,467,762 of NC_069428.1, read as the reverse complement.
TTGGGAAAAAAGGTGAATGGGAAAAACAGTCCCCTGGACGTAAAACCCCAACATTTGCCACCCCTACCAGAAAAGTAAATTGTCCTATCGCGCAAGGTTGGCAACCACATACCTAAACAAAAAAAATGGCACAGCTTTTATTGTAGCGCTCTTAAAGTGGTGATATCAAATTAATCCAGGCCCTTTAAAAAATTGTGCAGAGGCAAAACAGACGAAAAATGACGGAAAAAATGCGGTTCTAGAGTTTAGGAATGAAAAACCTTAATCCTTATGAAATGCATACTTTAGGTAATTTTGTGAGACATACAGCCATTTTTATCTCAAACCTCCCAAAAAAAGGTGCATACACTGTATAAAGTACCATGAAAAACAGAAAAGGACCTTAGTAAATGTGTAAGGGGTGGGTGCATATGGATGTATGTCAATTATAGAAAGGGTGCCAAAATTCATTTTGTGTGTAACAAATGCATTTTGCCAGTTCCCTTTAGCAGTGATGACATTGATTTACCAAATTTTAAATAAAATGCCCATTGCCATTTATTGATGTTTATGTTTGTTTTAAAAAAACGGGCCCTTCACTTTATTCATGTCAATGCAAGATCACTTCTTCCAAAATTGGCAAGGGGATTAGGTTTCAGCTAACAAAATTGGGGGCGGCAGTTTAACCTCTCTAAATTTGGTTGGATGATACGGTGACTGGACGAGGTCAAAATAGATGGTTACAAATAAAACGTTTTAGATAGGAAAGAAAGGGTGGTGGAGTATGTCCCTACTTTAAAAAAATGTTTTTAGTTACAACCCAAGCCCTGATTTAAATAAAAATAAACTGGAGATTCTAGGGTTGAAGTGCTGCTTCCTAAGCCCCAAACCCATCTTGTAGGACTAGTTACCCCCCCCCCTCCCCAGGACCGTTTTAGAAGACTTTTCAGGTCTTGCCCGGATTTGGGGAAAAAATTGCGAGAAAATAATCTGGGCGACTTAAATATCTGTTTCACCCAAAAAAATAACGGGCTATGAAAAAGGGTATAAGCAAATTTAGGATTAAATATTTACATTTCAACTTATTAAACCCCAAACCCCGGGATCCACAGTTCTCAGCCCCCCTAATGACACATATTTTAAAACCGCGCTGAAAAATTAGTCAGTCGGCGTCATTACCACAGGTTTGTGATTTTCTATTTATGAACCGGGAAAATAACTAGGGATAGGATGGGTCACAGGACAAAAAAAAAATTGAGGCAATAGAAACTACAGTAAGAAACACTGGTAAATAGGCTACCAATTTGACTGGACTGAGATAAAAATTTGCACGGAGTAAACGATGCCTGGGAAAAAAAAAACAAGTTCACTACCACCTGATAATATTGCACCAGTTAAGAGGTTAGGATTAAACAAAGAATGAACCCTGGATGAATACTGAGAATTGATAATATAAAAAGGGGCCCTGCTAAAAAGTTTAAAAGAAAAACAGAAAGGATATTGCAGCACTAAATGAATTCCAAAGGGTGAGGAACAGAGTACGAGTTTTATAAAGGAGCAAAGGCAAAGCATATGCTAAAAAATTGAAGGTATAAGCATAACCCCAGAAAGTTGGCAACAATAAAAACATTTGGGGGTATGCCATAAGCCAGTAGTAGGTCTAACATAGTACCACTTCGAAAATGAGGTTGCAGGGAAAATCAAAGGGGCAAATTGCTTTAATTCATATACTCATCTTTGCATCAACACTAGTAAGTAAACTACCAGCTGCATCAAAAAACTATAACACAGATTGATAATTTTAAAAACATACATCAATAAAGGGGAAACCCCCCAAAATTTGTCAACTAGAATTTACCATTTTTTTATTCAAAAAGAACTAAGAGGTTAACCAAACTAAGAGACAGGCCCCTGAAAAATTTCCCATCTAAGTTCTAAAAGATGGGTTTTTTAAACTGTAACCCCTTTTGCTCAAAAATAAATTATCAGTCCCATAATACGTACCGGGGGGGTTAAAGGGAGGCCAGAGTTACTCTATCTTCAAGAAAAAATAGTGGTTGATGTAAGAAATGGGCCCTGTTAGATACTCGTTTTATCTAAAATTTAGAGGGGCGGTGTATTCAAGTATTTAAAAGACCTTAATGACAACAAATTCTCCATAGCTTCAATGGGCTTTAAAAGACCCTACTCAACGACACCCCCCTTATTAATTGGGATTACCTGAGAACTAAAGTCAAAGGGGAAAAACCTATAGGCATGGTAACCTTGACCTGAAAAGGCCTTCGATACTGTCAACCACATTATTATGTAATAAATTCAAACTATCGGTATAGGTTCGTAGACTGGTTTAAGTCCTACCTTAGAACAGGGACAAATAGTAAAAATCAACAAAGAATCAGAACCCTCCCGATAACATGTGGAGTTCCCCCAAGGTAGTATTCTGGGTCCCTTATTTTCTTATTTTATTCAATATATGCTATCAGTGTCAGTGCAAACTCCTACTGATGCAGTGCGTGCTCTGTTATGTGGTAAAGACCACAAGATATTGCTAATGTTTTAACCGGGACTGGGAGTCCTGCAGCAAAGGGTTAGTAGAAAACAAACTATCATTACACTGGGAAAATGAACCCATTCTTTTTTGGCACGAAACAAAAAAGAAAAGGGGTAAAAAATTTTAATTTCAATTAAGGGAGCCATCATTTGGTTTCATCAGAAAAATATTTGGGAACCCCCTTTGACCATGCATGTGGGAGAATTGATAGGGAACATGTAGTAAAGAAAAGCAAATGCCAACTGAGGTTCCTGTATAGACAAGCCAGTGTTATTTCTGAGGCTCGCAGGACTCTTGTCTACCCCTTATACAATGCCTTTGGGATTCGTTGCTTTTTGGGACTCCCCTTGAAAAAAAAAAACTGAAAGATAGACTGCAAATCCCCCAGAAAAAAAATCGTAAGATTCACCTGGGCTGGGACCAAGAGAACATGTAGGCCAGGATAAATTACAGCAGGGGATATGTGAATTTTAAAAGACAGAGAAAAACAATGAAGTAAACCCTGTTTTTTAAAAAATTGCTCAAAGCAATGCCCAGAATATTTGCTGTAAATTTTTGTCAAGGTGGGGAACCAAAGCATCATAGAATAGGGGGAGAGAGACAACTTTTTTTGTACCCACAGTCATGGCCGGGTTAAACCCCTTTTTTTACAAAATAAAAAAGGGAAAACACCCCCTTCAAACCTCCTAAACCATTAAAAAAACCCCAAAATTCTTTATGTCCCCAAAAAAAATATTTTCTTTTTTTAAAAAACAACTGAAATTTTTTACCCTTATTTTTAACCCCCTCTTTGAACAATACCTTTTCCCAATGTTTTTTTATATGTAAAAGATGATCTTAATTTAAAAATAAAAAATATTAAAACCCTTTTATTTTAAAATAAAAAGGTAAAAGGCCCCAAGGAAAAAATTACTTTTTGTTTTTTTTGGGTTACCTGGTTCCCCATATGCTGCTAAAATATAAATTTTTATTAACTGTATTTGTGTAAACCTAAAAACCCCAACAATTAACACAAAAAAAAAATTTTTAAAATAGTTAACCATACTTTTGTTAGTTTTAAAGTATGTTTTCTATGTAAAATTATTATCTTGTCTAGTTTTAATTAGTTCTCTATTAGGTTGTTTTCCCAAATTCCCTGCATGTGTGTTGTCTTTTATTTTCAAAACCAAAAAATAATTATGCATTGAAACTTTTTAAAAAATAAAATTTATTTATCTTATCTTATACCCGAATAAAATTACTAAAAATTTAATCAAGGTTCCTTTTCCGAGGGCGGAAGTCAGGGTTCAATTCGACGACACTGTTAGTGGCCCCATAAACAACAACAACAACAACAACAAAAAACAAAAAAACAACAAACAACTTGGTTGTTGTCGGCTGTGATAAAAACAACATTAAACAGTGTTTTTGGTGCTAACACAGGAAGTAACACCCGTGGTGTCTAACACAGGTGAGTAACACCCGTGGTGTCTGCAACGGTGAGTAAAAACCTGTGGTTCTAAAAAGTGAGTAAACCTGTGGTGTCAACAAGGTGAGTAAAACCCGTGGTGCTAAAAAAGGTGGTAACCCTGTGGTGTCTAACGGTGAGTAACCCTGTGGTGTCTAACAGGTGAGTAACACCTGTGGGGTTTTTAAAAGGTGAGTAACACTGGGTGTCTAACGGTGAGTTTTAACACCTTGGCTTTTAACAGGGGAGTAACCCCCCTGTGGTGTTAACACAGGTGTGTAACACCTGTGGCTTCTAACAGGGGGGAGTAAAAAACCGTGGTGTCTAAAACAGGGAGTAAACCTGTGGTGTCTAACACAGGTGAGTAAACCTGTGGTGTCTAACGGTGGTAAACCCGTGGTGTCTAAAACGGGAGTAACACCCGTGGGGTTAAAAAGGTGGTAAACACCCGTGGTGTCAACACAGGTGAGTAAACCCCGTGGGGGTTTTAACAGGTGGTAACACCGTGGGTCTAACACAGGTGAGTAAACCCGTGGTGTTAACAGGTGAGTAACACCCTTTTTGGGTCTAACCCAAAAGGGAGTAAACCGCCTTTTATTACAATACAACATTCATGTGCTGATGATACATGGAGAGTTTGACCCATGAAATATTGGTATTAAGTCGCCGAAATGATCTATCTGTGTCTTTTTTGACTGTTTAGTTGCTAGGTGTTTTCTGTGTTACCGCTGGTGTTTACTGTGTTACCCGCTCAGGGGTTGAAATGTGTTACCCGCTCAGGTGTTGGGTGTGTTCCTGCTCAGGTTTGACGTGTTACCTGCTCAGGTGTTGAATGTGTTACCTGTCAGGTGTTGACTGTGTTATCTGCTCAGGGGTTGACTGTGTTACCTGCTCAGGTGTTAACTGTGTTACCCGTCGGGGTTGACTGTGTTCTGCTCAGGTGTTGACTGTGTTACCCGCTCAGGTTTGGTTTACGTGTTACTGCTCAGGTGTTGACTGTGTTACCTGCTCAGGTGTTGACTGTTACCGCTAGGTTTTTTGATGTGTTTCCTGCCTCAGGGTTGACTGTGTTACCCGCTCAGGTGTTGACTGTGTTACCCGCTGGTGTTTACTGTGTTTTCCCGCTCGGGTTTTTGACTGTGTTATCTGCTCAGGGGTTGACTGTGTTTCCTGCTCAGGTGTTGACTGTGTTACCTGCTCAGGTGTTGACGGTTCCTGCTCAGGTGTTGACTGTGTTACCTGCTCGGTGTTGACTGGTTACCTGCTCAGGTGTTGCTGTTACCCCTCAGGGTTGCTGTGTTACCTGCTCGGGTTGGGGCTGTGTTACCTGCTCAGGGGTTGACTGTGTTACCTGCCCCAGGTGTTGGCTGTGTTCCTGCTCAGGTGTTGTGTTACCTGCTCAGGTGTTGACTGAGTTAGCTGTTTATATTGACTGGCTAGTGCTAGGTGGACTGTGTTTGTGCCCAGGGGTTGTGTGTTACCAGTAGGTGTTGACTGTGTTACTGGGTTTTTGTTAACTGTTGTGCTAGGGGTTGACGTGTTACCTGCTCAGGTGTTGACTGTGTTAGCTCAGGTGTTGACTGTTTCCCGCTCAGGTGTGCTGAGTTAGTGTTTAGGGATTGACTGTGTTACCTGTAGGGTTGATGTGTTATCTGCCCCAGGGGTTGACTGTTTAGCTGTTAGGTATTGACCGTGTTATGCTAGGGGTTGACTTGTTTGTGGTTTAGGTGTTGACTGTTTATCTGTCAGGGGTTGATTTACCTGCCAGGGTTGACTGTGGGACCCGTCAGGGGTTGTGTTACCCGCTCAGAGTTGCTGGGGTGGGCGTGTTAGGTGCTCACGAGCAGGGGTTAGGTGACAGGCAGCAAGCAGGGTTTTAAATGCTCAGGCAGAGCAGGTGTTTGGTGTCAGGGAGTACCGGTGTTGGTTTAGGCAGCAGCAAGTGTTAGGTGTTCAGGCCAGAGCAGGTGTTAGGTGCTCAGGCGCAGCAGGTGTTTTGGTGCTCAGGCGCAGCAGGTGTTAATGCTCAGCGCAGCAAATGTTAGGTTCTCAGGCAGTACCAGGTGTTAGGTTCTCAGGCAGCAAAAAGGTGTTAGGTGCTCAGGCAGTACCGGTGTTAGGTTTTTTCAGGCAGCAGCAAGTGTTAGGTGCTCAGGGAGCGCGGTGTTAGGTGTCAGGCAGCAGCAGGTGTTAGGGGCTCGGCAGCAGCAGGTTTGGTGTCAGGCGAGCAGGTGTTACATGCTCAGGCAGCAGCAAGTGTTGGGTTTACAGGCAGAGCGGGTTAGGTTTCAGGCAGCAGAAAGGTGTTAGGTGCTCAGGCAGCAGCAAAAGGTGTTAGCTGCTAGAAGCAGCAAGTGTTAGGTGCTCAGGCACAGAAGTGTTGGTTCTCAGGAAGCAGCAGGTGTTAGGTGCTGGCAGAGCGGTGTTTGGGGTTTTCCAGGCAGTACAGGTGTAGGTTCTCAGGCAGCAGTAGGGGTTAGGTGCTCGGCGCAGCAAGTGTTAGGTGCTCAGGCAGCACAGGTGTTAGGTTTCAGGCGCAGCAAGTGTTAGGGCTCAGGAGCAGCAGCAGGTGTTGGTGCTCAGGCGCAGCAAGTGTTAGGTGCTCAGGGAGCAGAGGGGTTTGGTGCTCAGGCAGCAGAGGTGTTAGGTTCTCGGCAGAGAGGTGTTAGGTGCTCAGGCAGCGTAGGTGTTTGGTGCTCAGGGAGCAGCAAGTGTTAGGTGTCAGGCGCAGCAAGTGTTAGGTTCTAGCAGCAGTGGTGTTTTGGTGCTCAGACAGCAGCAAGTGTTAGGTGCTAGGGAGCAGCCCAAATTTTTAGGTTCTCAGGGGCGCAGGTGTTAGGGCTAGGCAGCGCAGGTGTTAGATTCTGGCTGCAGAGAGTTTTAGAAATATCGTCCAAGTTATCTAATCTTTTTTTTACCGGAAGCATTTCTTCGGCTGGCAGTGAGGCCATGTGAGGTAACCTCGCAAAATGATGTTAATGTTTGGTATATTGCCCCCGTAGATGTCTTACGTAAAAGTTATCAAAAAAAATGAAAAAAAATTTGGTTATTACCAAGCCTTTTTCATGTCTCATAGGGAGCACAGGGAGTTACCCAAAAAGAAAGGGGATAGTTCTTACTGCATCAGTCCTTGGGGTGTAGGAAAAGCGGTGTACTGCTTTGAAGAGGATCTAACATTACTTGATGATTGTTGCGCAATATAAACTCTGAAAGAAGGAAGCGTCATAAATTTGTGTAGATCCTATCTATTAAGGCATGCTCAGTCCCCCCGGGGTTTTAGCATTTTAAAGGCCCCTAAATAAAAGCAGTCTATATGATTATCTTCCTTCTTAAAAACCCTGACTATGGTGAACAATATGAAAATATGAAGGTTTATGATTTTAGTTTTAAAAATTTGTCTACCTCTCGGGCAAAGCATCCTAAGGTGAACTGGAATGGGATAAATTTTTGTTTTATAGGATTGTCCCTCACTAAGTCAAATTTTTGGACTACCTGGAGGTAACCTGAATATCAGTAAAAAAAATCGAAAAGTTACTACACATTGAAGTATTCATGTCTCTTATGGCATCCAAAGATTATTTAATTTAATGGTGGTTGCGTCCGAGTGGGCAAGAGTCACCCGTCATGTAGTTTTTACTTGGTCTAAGTTAAGGTGTCAGTTAGCCCCTTTACATTCCGTTTTCTTCAAGTTGTGTGGAAAAAAAATAAGTCAAAGTTATTAAGGCAGTTAACAAATTTTTCGGTAATATTTCTTAAGGGTGTTGAATGTTTTTTTAAAACTTTGGTTTCCCCCTTTACTTCTATGAGGTAGTCAAATTTCCCACAAATTTTTATCTTTTTAGGCCTTTCCCTGCTACTAATAATTTATTTGACTTAATCGGCAAAAGACAAGAACTTCATCACCTACTTTAAAAATTCTCCTCTGACTTTTGGAATCAAAAAAGGGTTTTTTATGGTCCATTGACAAGCTTAGGTTTTTTGAAACTATCTCAGGGTTCCTTAGTTTGGTCTAAGGTCAAGGAGAAACTGGTAAGAAGACTGAACCTCAGATTTACCTCCTCATTAGTCCATAATCATGAAGGATGGGCTGGACCTCTGGCCTGTCTAAAGAGAAGTTTTAAAAAGGGGAAAAACCCCAAAAAGTCGGGAAAATTTTCCCCCTGGGAAAAAGCACAGGGAGGTAACGATGCCACTCCTTAGGTTTAAGAGAGCAAAGTTTCCTTAAAAAGGACTTGAGAATCGTGCTGGGGTCAATCCCCCCATTACAGGGGTTTTAAGGGGGGGTGAAAAAGGGGGTTCACTCCCGAAGTTGGTATGATGTTGCATTAAGTCGATGTGAAATTTTGTCCCCCGGTCAGACAAAATTTTCTCTGGGATGCCCACTCTGGAGAAGATGGGCAAAAAGGGGTTCAGCCCCCCTTGTGTAGTTTTGGCTTTAAGGGATGGCTTCAGGGGAAAACCCAAGCTAATAACTAATGTTAAAATATATCTTGTCCCCCCGATGAAAGTGGGAAAAAAGGCCAACGTTTTTCAATAGCTCTCTTTCAAACGTACCGTAAAAAATGGCATTTTTACCAAGGTACTCGCCTGGTACCTCGGGAGGATGACAGTTGGCAAACTTTACATGATCTACAAAGGTAGTGATATCTGAGGCATTTTTGGCCAAAATTAGGTTTCCTAATTTTATTTAGGGTTTTTCGATGCGAGAAATGTCCCGGCCCCTGGAGGATGAGCCATTTTTAAAAACAGTCTCTCTGCATTGACTTGGGGCAACTAAGCTGGAATTCGTCTGTCTCATCATCTGAATTTAACTTTGATCCCGCATCCCCCCCCCCCCCCCTTATTCACGATATCTTTCATATATTCAAATGAATATGAAAGTTTTTCTTTTGGTTAACTTGATTTTGTTTCAGCTGCAATATGGCCATTCGAAGAGATCAGGGCAAATACGTTGGAAACTGACACCGGAGGTCCGTCGATATATTAAAGGCTTAAGTCAGGGAAATCAAAGGATGGATTAGTAGGAGAACCCAGGGCTTTGGTCTGAGACCTGTCAAGAATTTATGTAATCAGAGGTGTATCTTCACTTTTCATCTAAACAAGTGACCCGGTGATACTACTACCCTCGCTTTGCGAGTAGCACGACCCTACTGGTTTGTTGAATCCCACATAATCTCACGAGACATTGTCTCTCTGAAACTTTCGAGGGGCTTCTTGGACTTTACAGGGAAGAGGAATCTGAAACACTTATGTCCACCTTTGGCGATGAAAGGTCAACCTCAGGAAGGATAGAATGGCACCTTTTACCTTACCTATAATACGGAGCAGAAGTGGATGGGATCTAGTACGGCTTCGACCAACCTGTCCCCAAACCAATTTAGATCTACTGTAACAAAAGGATGGTAGGAAAAGTGTTCCGTTAGCCCAAGTAGTCTGAAAGTATAGCAGAGGGAATGAGTTTCTTTAAGGTTGGGAAAGCTTATCAGAATGACTATACATGTTGCATCCGTGTCTCGTAAAAATGGTAGATACAATAAGTCCATTAATGTCCTGAACAGAAGGGTGTGCTTTGTCATTACAGTCTTTAAAACATATCCAACTTTGTTGACTTCTTAGACGGCCAATCTGGGACGTTATGTCCCTTAACACACACAAATGACAAACAAGAATAAAGAAGTCATTTTACTTTCCACTAGAGGCTTTGATTTCTTAAGGTGGATGAAACCCATTTGCCCTTAGGGTTCATCCTTTAGGTCTTTATAGGAATTGTGAGCCCTCTGCATACAGGTCAGCAGCCTCAGCAACTTCTTCTGCTTTAATCAGGTTACGTTCTCTTAATGAATATTATATCTGGTTGAGGAAGAGCTGTCAGGAATGGTCTAGCAACATGAAGTCTCTAAGAGATTCATAACTGTGTTCAATTCCTGAACTCTTATCCAAAAGTCGTAACAAACGAAAGAGTGTTACCTGTAATGCTGAAAGTTTTGGCCCGGCTGTAAGGTGGCCATACCTGAAATCTTCCGGTAAGAATAGTGGGTTTTTGGTATTCTTTAAGGATTGCCTTCTTCAGTAGGTTATAATTACACTATAATATCCTGCGACAAAGTTGCATTAGCGATATTCAAAGCTTTTACCGGAGATAACATTCCTAACCTGGTTAGCCCAGTGTGTCATCAGGCCATTCACAGAGGTTTAGCGGTATTTTAAACCAGATAATGTATGAAAGTTATGTCTTCCCCTCTGTGAAGGGAGGTAAATTAGGTGTTGGAATTGTGCACTTAGCTGCATGTTGTTCATATTACTCCTTCCTTAAATTGTTGTTGGTACGAAGTTTAATTTCTATTTCCCTAATTCTAGGCGAGATTTTTCGAGCTCGCGATCCTTTTCTCCCTCTATTAACTCAAGTTCTCTAGGCTTGTCCCTCACGTTCTTCTAGCTTTTTCCTCACGTTCTCTAGCTTTTTCCTCGCATTCTCTAGCGTTTTCCTCAACTTCTCTATTTTTTTACCCCTTTTGCTCTTTCCTCAAGTGCTTTGATTAACTTTGTTCATCATGTACTCTAGCTCTCTCCTCACGCTCATCCGTCTATCACGGCTTCTTTTGGTCTTCTCTCTCTCTTTCTGTCTTTCCTTGGATTTCTCTCTCAATTTCTCTCTCTCCTTTTTTTCTTCTCTTACGATGCCTCTCTCCTTTCTTCTTCTCTTTCCTTTCTAATACTGTCTTTCTGCTCTCTCATTCTCTCTCTTTCAAGTCCGTTCCTGGATACTTAGCACTAATGAAAGATTCTCAAATTTTTCCCTGTTATTACTAACTTACTTCCAGCATTCATCCAAAACTGGTATTAATCCATTACTTGCAAGAATAACTTAACTATCAGGGGAAATGAAACGGGTATTAAAGAAAACGGAGGGTTCATTCCTGCTCCTCTCAAACTGTAAAAAACCAGAGGGCTCGTCCCCCTACTTCAATTTAAACATATGTATTAATTAAAACGAAGGGTTCTATGCCGCTCCGAGCAAACAGTAAGTAGAAGGGGGTCACTTGACCATCCAATCTTTCCTCACCAACAAATCAAGGAGTGTCTTGACAGTTTCCTTGATATAATAAAGAGCTCAATGAAACACAAATTGTCACTGGAAAATCTCGGGTCCCTAGGAAGTCTAATCCTCCAAAAGTTTTCAAGCTCACTACCAAAAATAGCTGGCAGCATTACCTAGTATTCCTGCCTTGACTGACTTACAATAAATTGAGACTATACACATATCACCAAATCTTTTAAATACCTGTACTTGTAGTCCTACCATAGAGAATGATATACTTATGGTGGTGGTAAACCGTCTGTGGTATGCAGCGTTGAAGTTCCAATGGTTGGAATTGAATCTTGATTCTGTCGAGTCGAATCCTGGCAAGGTCACCACATTGTCGAAGGCTTACTCACCCAGTAACAATTCTGACAGTATACCAAGGCTGGCTCCTCCTCAGGAAAATTTAATGAATAGAAAAAAGAAATCTAAATAACAGCAAACATAAACACTTTATTATATAGAACATAATAAATATAAAACACTCTTAAATATGAAATATTCAACCTACATTTTAGAAAATGCCAAAAATGAAAAAGTTAATGATAAACTCTGAATTCAACGCTAATATATATAGCGGTGTCTGGTGTTGGGTGACACTGAGTGGTTGAAATCGTTAGCCGTTTGCTGATGAAAGGGGGGGGGGTGGAGTGGGTCGCAGCAGGTGTTGGGTTACAACCCACTGGTTCGTTCTTCACAGTATAGCCTTGGTATTTATCCCCATGCAGGAAAGCAGGTCCTTTTTCCACGCAATGTGGGGGTTACATCCCGCAATTTTTAAGGTGCACGGTAATTAAAAAAAAAAGGGGAAGTTGGGTGTTAGTCTTTCCACCAGTTTGCTCGTTGATTGGCAGGTGCCCCCCTTGTATCCAAGAGTAGGTGGAAACTGGAGTCTAGGTTACTGTTTGGGGCAGGGGCCCCCCAAAGTTACCCTTCGGGGGGGGGGGGGAAGGAGGGGGAAAAAGGGTGGGGAGCTAGACTGCCCTACCCTTAAAAGCAGCCGGCAGTCAAACTATCCTTTCGGGGTGAGGGGAAAAAAAGGGCCCGGGTAGCGGAAACCTTAAAAAGTGCCACAATGAAATTTTTTTATATATTATCCCCCTCTATCCTATCTATTGAATTTTCCTAAATCTAGTTAATTTCCCCTTATAACTCTCAACAAACTTTTCACAAAAAAAAAAAAATGTTTTTGCAAAATGTTTAAAAGTTTTTCCCTAGTGATGAAAAATGTTTATGACATCATAAAGTTATTTATCATTTATGTGCTTTTTTCACATAGTTGTTCTGGAACACATGAAATTTTCTTTTTTCTTGAAATCTATGTTCTGATGAGTGATGTTACTGATGATGTGTGTTATTGATGTGTGATGTTTGATGATGTGTGTTATGTGATTGATGTTATGATGAGTGATGTTATGATGATTGATGTTACTGAGTTTTGTGTTACTGATGAGTGATGTCTGATAGTGATGTTTTGTGATGTGATGTTTCTGTTATGTGTGTTATGATGATGTGATGTTATGATGATGTGATGCTAGAGTTGTGTTTTGATGAGTGTGTTACTGATGTGTGATGTTTCTGATGAAGTGATGTTTTTTATGATGTAATGTTATTTATGACATGATGTTACTGATGATGTAATGTTATTGATGATGTGATGTTACTGATGATGTGATGTTACTGATGATGTGATGTTACTGAGAATGTGATGTTACTGATGATGTGATGTTACTGATGATGTGATGTTACTGATGATGTGATGTTACTGATGATGTGGTGTTACTGATGACGTGATGTTACTGAGGATGTGATGTTACTGGTGATGTGATGTTATTGATGATGTGATGTTACTGATGATGTGATGTTAATGATGATGTGATGTTACTGATGATGTGATGTTACTGGTGATGTGATGTTACTGATGATGTGATGTTACTGATGATGTGATGTTACCGATGATGTGATGTTACTGATGATGTGATGTTACTGATGATGTGATGTTACTGATGATGTGATGTTTCTGATAATGTGATGTTGCTGTTGATGTGATGTTACTGATGATGTGATGCTACTGATGATGTGATGTTACTGGTGATGTGACGTTACTGATTATGTGATGTTACTGATGATGTGATGTTACTGATGATGTGATGTTATTGATGATGTGATGTTACTGATGATGTGATGTTACTGGTCATGTGATGTTATTGATGATGTGATGATACTGGTGATGTGATATTACTGATGATGTGATGTTACTGGTGATGTGATGTTATTGATGTGATGTTACTAATGATGTGATGTTACTGATGATGTGATGTTACTGATGTGATGTTACTGATGATGTGATGTTACTGACGATGTGATGTTACTGATGATGTGATGTTATTGATGATGTGATGTTACTGGTGATGTGATGTTACTGATGATGTGATGTTATCGATGATGTGATGTTACTGATGATGTGATGTTACTGATGATGTGATGTTACTGATGATGTGATGCTACTGATGATGTGATGTTACTGGTGATGTGATGTTACTGATGATGTGATGTTACTGATGATGTGATGTTACTGGTGATGTGATGTTACTGATGATGTGATATTACTGGTGATGTGATGTTACTGATGATGTGATGTTACTGCTGATGTGATGTTACTGATGGTGTGATGTAGTCCAGCTGGGCTTGTGAGGTCTCTGGGGAGACCTAATTTAACCAATTATATGGTCACACCTTGCCTTGGCAAACGTCTGTCAGCCACACCCACGTCTGAGGTCTTTTGTTCTTGACGGCATCAGACCTAGGCGTCAGGTCGTACACGTGGTTGTGGAGGGTGCTTGGACCACCATGAAAGCCCAAGGAAGAGCATGATCAGGAGATTCGAGCGGAGCTGCTGCTGGGGTGCAGAGCTCCGAGCAGAGACTTCGAGAGGAGCTGCTGCTGGGGTGCAGGGCTCGGGAGAGAGCTGGAGAGTCTCTGGAGGAGATTGTTGGAGACATTGGGCAGAGTACTGGCTTGAAGCAGTACTCGTGCTGTGTAGGTCTTGGGACCTGGGGCTTAGTTCCTGTAGTGAACTGTCCTCTGTGCTATATTGTAAGTTATATTCATTTTGGTCAAGTTGATTGTGTTCCCTGTCTCACTGCTTATACATACCATCCCATTTATCTAAACCAATGATGTACTCCTGTTCCCAAATATATTATTATACAAAGACTTAATAATAAACTGTGTTTGAGTAGAATAGTAATATTCACTGCCCACCGTTATTTATTCTTTTTTCTTATATTTTATTATGTTTATATGAGTGAAGAATGGGCGAGGCATATGTTAGTGAGTAGTGTAGAGTTAATGAGAGTGTCGTAGTGGTCACCAATGACCTGTCATTACCTACCTACCTCCGCTAATCATCTCACTCCTACCACCTCGCCTGCCTCTCCCCTGCCTACTTATATAGTCCCTTACTCCCATATTCCCCACTTATATCCTATTCAATCATTACCCCCCTACATGACATGGTGGCATAACAAGTATAACCGAGCAGTCAAAAGTAAGGCACATGGGACTGGTTCCTACTATAAAAATAATAAGAACCACCACCGCTTAGACACCATGTCATGTAGGGGGGTGATGATTGAATAGGATATAAGTGGGGGATATGGGAGTAGGGGGATTATGTAGGCAGGGGAGAGGCAGGCGAGGTGATAGGAGTGAGATGATTAGCGGAGGTAGGTAGGTAATGACAGGTCAGTGGTGACCACCACGACACTCTCATTAACTCTACTCTACTCACTAACATATGCCTCGCCCATTCTTCACTCATATATAAACATAATAAAATATAAGAAAAAAGAATAAATAACGGTGGGCAGTGAATATTACTATTCTACTCAAACACAGTTTATTATTAAGTCTTTGTATAATAATATATTTGGGAACAGGAGTACATCATTGGTTTAGATAAATGGGATGGTATGTATAAGCAGTGAGACAGGGAACACAATCAACTTGACCAAAATGAATATAACTTACAATATAGCACAGAGGACAGTTCACTACAGGAACTAAGCCCCAGGTCCCAAGACCTACACAGCACGAGTACTGCTCCAAGCCAGTACTCTGCCCAATGTCTCCAACAATCTCCTCCAGAGACTCTCCAGCTCTCTCCCGAGCCCTGCACCCCAGCAGCAGCTCCGCTCGAATCTCCTGATCATGCTCTTCCTTGGGCTTTCATGGTGGTCCAAGCACCCTCCACAACCATGTGTACGACCTGACGCCTAGGTCTGATGCCGTCAAGAACAAAAGACCTCAGACGTGGGCGTGGCTGACAGACGTTTGCCAAGGCAAGGTGTGACCATATAATGGGTTAAATTAGGTCTCCCCAGAGACCTCACAAGCCCAGCTGGACTACATCACAATGGTGTGATGTTACTGGTGATGTGATGTTACTGATGATGTGATGTTACTGGTGATGTGATGTTACTGATGATGTGATGTTACTGGTGATGTGATGTTACTGATGATGTGATGTTACTGGTGATGTGATGTTACTGATGGTGTGATGTTACTGGTGATGTGATGTTACTGATGAAATAATGTTACTGAAACATGGTAGATAATTTTAACATTTCAAGTCTTAAATGGACTTTCATAATTTTTTTCTTATTTCTTGCCATATATTGTTTACGTTTCCTGTCTTCTGCTCCCTCTCAAGTTTACTTATCTTCTGCGATATCCATATTTACTCTTTCTTCCCTTCGTTCACCCCTCCACCTACTTTCCATTCACCTCCTCGCAATCTACCGCCCAGTTACTGTGGGTGGCGTGGGTGGTGGGTGGCTGGTGACAACGCCCGCGAGCAGAGGATCATACTGGTGATCAGTTCCCTGTTACTCCTGCTGTTACTGCTCCTGCTCATACTACTCACCTTCACTCTAGGTATGTACTCCTCCGATCTCTAATTACCTCTGTAATTCTATATATATATATATAGCAAGCATTACGATGACCTCATAGCATTACTAAATTCCTTACATGCCAATATGTCCATCATTACACTAACTGAAACCTGGCTAAAGCCTGATACTACAGATGTCTATACCATTCCTGGTTACACAGCCATACACAACTGTAGGCCAGACCAACAAGGGGGTGGCACAGCCATATACTACTCAGACCAACTAGAATGTATCACTAATACTTGCACAAGAGATGAACATGGGGAATATATAATAGCCAAATTCAAATCCAAATACCTACGAAAACCTCTCACATTGATAAACATCTACAGAGTTCCACAGTCAAACATAGCCAATTTAGTCAAAACCTAGGAAGTAGATAACTGATGCACGCATGAACAAAGATCACTTACTACTCTCAGGTGACTTCAATATAAATCTCCTGCAAGACCAGGACCCACACGTTACTGAATTCACAAACACAATGAGTAACTGTATGTTGCTACCAACAGTAACAAAACCTACAAGAGTTACAGAGACTAGTTTTTCCCCTACTTGACCACATCTGGACCAACACCATATCCCCTTTAAAATCAGGCATATTACAGATAATACCACAGACCACTACCCTACTTTCCTCATAACAACTCTTGGTAAATTACCCCAAGACACTACTAAAGTCACCTTCAGACTTCACAATGAGGCAGCCATTAATAACTTCACAACAGCATTAGCAAACATTGATTGGCACACTGAGCTAGAAATCAATACAGATATTGACGAATGTATTAATAATTTTCTAAAAAAGACTCAATACCTCTATAACAAGCACTGCCCTAAAAAAACTAAGCAGATGACAGCTAAGAGTCTGAACAGTCCCTGGCTAACACCCAGCATTCTCAAATCCATAAATACAAAACACCAATATGAAAAACAGTACAGAATGGGTCACATAACCAGAGACCAAACAAAACGTTACTCGTCAATCCTAACCAGCCTGATAAGAAGGGCAAAAAAAATTGTATTATGAGAACAGATTATCCAACTTACGAGGTGATATAAAAAAGACCTGGAAAACCCTATCAGAAATTCTGGGAACAAAAAAGATATCACGAAATAGCGAAATAAAATTAGCAAAATCAGATGAACCCCAACCCCCACCAACAGAAACAGCAAACAGACTCAATGATTTCTTCTCCACTATAGGACAAAACCTTGCCAAAAAAATCCCAAGCTCAGATACCCCACCAAATGACTACCTCACCGGCAACTACCCGAACACACTGTTCCTAGCCCGACTAACCCATACGAAGTCCCCCTTAATTATCAACGCACTAAAAAACAAGGCAGGAGATTTAAATACCTTACCACCCTTTATATACAAAAAAGTGTCACAAGTGCTATCCCCAATCATTGCAACACTCTTTAACAAATCCATTGAACCCTTTCCACCTTCCCTACAGTACTCAAAATAGCAAGGGTCACCCCGATCCACAAAGGAGGAGACCAAACAGAGTTGAATAACTATAGGCCAATATCCAACTTACACCCTCTCTCAAAATCTTCGAAAAATTAATTCATAAACGAATCTACTCCTACCTTATCTCCCAAAACATACTCAACCCCTGCCAATTTGGATTCAGGCCTAATAAAATACTAATGATGCTATTATACACATGCTAGAACATATATACACTGCAATAGAGAAAAAAGAAGTCCCACTGGGGATCTTCATTGACTTACGTAAAGCTTTTGATACAGTTGACCATGACTTGCTCCACGTAAAATTATCACACTATGGTATAAGAGGGCACTCCCTCAACTACCTCAAGTCATACCTCAGCAACAGAAGCCAATATGTGTACGCAAAGGGGGCAAACTCTTCTGCACAACCAATTACAGTTGGTGTCCCACAGGGAAGTGTCCTTTGGCCCTCTTCTCTTTCTCCTATACATAAATGACCTACCAAATGCTTCTCAATTACTCAAACCCACACTATTTGCTGATGACACAACATACGTCTTCTCCCACCCGAGCCAGTCACGCTAGCCAATACTGTAAATACCGAATTACAGAAAATATCTACCGGGATGAGTACTAACAAACTTACACTAAACATTGACAAAACCTACTTCATTCAGTTTGGTAACAGAGCTACAGATGTCCCTCTTAACATAATGATAAACGGATCACCTATCACAAAGCTAACAGAGGGAAAATTCTTAGGAATCCACCTTGATAATAGACTCAAATTTCATACACATATACAACAAATTTCTAAGAAAATTTCCCAAAGACTGTAGGCATACTATCGAAGATACGGTACTATGCTCCACAGTCAGCCCTCCTGGCCCTATATCACTCTCTTATTTACCCCTATCTCACCTATGGAATTTGTGCATGGGGCTCAACAACAAGTAACCATCTCAGACCACAAAATTACCCAACAAAAGGCTGCAGTTAGAATGATACAAATTCTCACTACAGGCAGCACACTCCACCAATATTCAATACACTCAACCTACTCACCATACAAAACATCCATACTTATTACTGCACCTATTACATACATAGAACACTCAACTCTGATATTAACCCTCCCCTCAAACATCTCCTTGCCAACCTCAACAGAACACATGACCATAACACAAGGCACAGATCACTCTTTGATATTCCTCGTGTCCATCTCACGCTATGCAAAAACTCAATGCACATAAAAGGCCTAAAATCTGGAATTCATTCCCTGTAAATATAAAAGAAACACTACCTGTTTATAAATTCAAGTCTCTTCTCAAAGATCACTTACTCACCCAAAACCAAATAAATACTGAATAACTGAACCTTATAAATTGTATATCTTAAATGTTTCTCACAATTATATCACATAAATGTTAAACCTAAAACCCAATCTAACTTTATTATTTTTTAAATTCACTACCTAACAGAATACTCCATTCTACTGAATTTACAACAATGCATACAACCATATGACCTGTCTTTGTAATACTCACTTGTGCTTTATAGTAATCTGTTTACATTAATGTTTTTCACTGATTTCATCATTGCTTAGTTAATCTTAAGTTAATTTTAAGCCAGCCCGTAATGCTATGCATAGTATAAGTGGCTTTGGCATGCTGCTCTTATCTGTATTTTTTTTTGTACCTCTGTAAGTGTGCTCAAATTATAAATAAATAAATAAATAAATAAATAAATATATATATATATATATATGTCGTGCCGAATAAGGAAAACTTGCGATTTTGGCTTAAGGAGCAACGCTCTTCTTGCCGAATAAAGCAAGCGAAAATTTGTGTATACAATAATTTTGAAAAAATCATTCTGAACCTAACGAAAAAAAATATACAGAATTTTATTATGTTTGTTCATAATTAAATAATTGTAAACTTATATAAAATATTTAGTTGAATTAGGCTGAATTAAATTGCACTTTTTATTATAAGGTTAGGTAAGTTTCCTAAGGTCCTTTTGGTACAAAATCATTAATTTTTATATTAACATAAATGAAAAAATATATCTTTAAATGTAAGAGAAAATTTTAGAAAAAAAAAATTAATTTTAAACGAGTTCTTGCTAACTGACCAGTTTTACTTATTCGGCACGACTTATATATTTTCTTGGAAGAGTTTAAACCCGTGTGGGTCATTCATCTGCACTTATATGACCCGAAACGTTGTTTATATCATGACTGTAAAATCATTAATTTATATGTGATTTTCATACATATACTTATGTACTTACAAAGCTTTTACAAAGATTAAAATTTACATTAAAATTTCATGAAAATAAGTCTCTCTCTCTCTCTCTCTCTCTCTCTCTCTCTCTCTCTCTCTCTCTCTCTCTCTCTCTCTCTCTCTCTCTCTCTCTCTCTCTCCTCTCTCTCCCTCTCTTCCTCTCTCTCTCTCTCTCTCTCTCTCTCTCTTCTCTCTCTCTCTCTCTCTCTCTCTCTCTCTCTCTCCAGGTGTTTTCATTGCTCTCCCCACCAAGACGTGCACCAGCGCCGAGTGTGTCAAGACAGGTGAGTTTCCTCTCCCAAGGTCATCTATCCAATCCTAAGTCACTCCATTATTAAAGGTAAATTGTCATTCATCTCAGGTGACCTACGCACCATCCCAGGTCCCTCCCACCACACCAGGTCCCTCCCAACACACCAGGTCCCTCCCACCACACCAGGTCCCTCCCAACACACCAGGTCCCTCCCAACACACCAGGTCCCTCCCACCACACCAGGTCCCTCCCAACACACCAGGTCCCTCCCACCACACCAGGTCCCTCCCACCACACCAGGTCCCTCCCACCACACCATGGTCCCTCCCCCACACCAGGTCCCTCCCACCACACCAGGTCCCTCCCACCACACCAGGTCCCTCCCACCACACCAGGTCTCTTCCACCACACCAGGTCCCTCCCACCACACCAGGTCCCTCCCACCACACCAGGTTCCTCCCACCACGCCAGGTCCCTCCCACCACGCCAGGTCTCTCCCACCACACCAGGTCCCTCCCACCACACCAGGTCCCTCCCACCACACCAGGTCCCTCCCACCACACCAGGTCCCTCCCACCACACCAGGTCCCTCCCACCACACCAGGTCCCTCCCAGGTCTCTCCCACCACACCAAGTTACTTTCTCAAGTGTGTAACTCATCCAGTGTGATAAAATATGACAAGAAAACATTCATAGCTTTGTTTCCCACAGCATAACTATCATACAGAACATAGCTAGCTTTTGTTCCCATAATGTGACTACTACACAGCAACGTAACTAGCTTTTTTTTGGTTCTCTGCAAACGTTATTATCACTTAAATTCTGGTATCAGCGTACTACAAAGTTCTCGAAGTTTGTTCAAATCTACCAGGTCACCTCAGAAGACTAGGTCACTCCACTGATTTCTCTTGACCTTGCAGCTAGTTACATCTTAAGGTCGCTTAATGAGGAGGTGTCTCCTTGCGAGAACTTCGCGGAGTTCACCTGCGGAGGCTGGCGCCGGGAGAACCCTATACCCGAGGGCAAGTACCGCTGGGGAGTCTTCGACGTGCTCGACCAGCAGACACTTCTCGACGTCAGGGGTGAGTGTCGACCTCCAGGACATCACCTCCACACGCTAATTATATCACTTCAAAAACAGGAAACACAGCATTAAATTCTTCTTTTCTTTAACAGCCTAACACACGAGAAAATTGTAGTCAAACGCTGAACATAACTGAACACCACAACACAACGCTAAGATTTATTGCTTTCTGCAGCACTGTATGACCCTTACTGGTTTAACACTTAATATGATCGTGGTAATAATAATAATAATAATTATTATTATAATAATAATACTTTACTACAATGAACAGTGGGAAAGTTCAGTCAGAAGCTTCGCCATCATCATCATCACATCATCATCATCACCAGCAACACCATCATTACCACCATCATCATCACCACCATCATTACCACCATCATCACCACCACCACCACCACCATCATTACCATCACTACCATCATTACCACAACCAGCACCTTTAACACTGTCATGATCTTCACCCCCACCATTAACACCATTTAAAACAGATCATCCAACTTAAACTAATATAAATTTGTATCTTATTCCCAAAAGTAACCTAAATGATCATGTTGACACAGTCTGAAGTTACTTGTGTAATTATCAAACTGGAATATCCAGCGTTGACGATTATCTTACAAACTAAGATCGGGGAGTGACTGGATGTTTATCTTCCAGGGATGTTGGAGGAGGAGGTCAGGGCGAAGGAACCCTACCCAATCAGGGCTTCTAAAATCATCTATCAGGCTTGTGTTAATGACAGTAAGTGTCTCTCTTGTTATATATATTTGGGGATTCAGCGATGAGGTAGAGCAAGTTGCTGAAGTATATTTTCCTTGTGTTGGTATGCTGACACCGATTGAGTGAATTTTAGACTCGACTCCAGTAATAACTACCACAGGATATCAACCTCGAAGGTATAATAATGGTGTATAATAACGCCATAGGGACCTAGTGCTGTTGTTTTGCCAGGAGGTAGCAGTGTCGTTCCCTGCCAAATGACGCTACACAGCTGATTTCAGATTCATTCAGTAACTGGTGCAATCGACAAATTAGATGGAGAGCGACCATTTCTGAAACCATATTATCACTCTTTCCTTTTAGCAAACTGGGAGAAGGTAGGCCTACGACCTCTACTGAACATATTGTCGAAGGAGGGGGGTCTACCCATGCTGGAGCCTCAGTGGAGTAGCCAGGCCTTCCAGCTGACGAAGAGACTCGCTAGCCTCAGGAGGACACTGGCCAGCCAGGCTTTAATAAGCCTGACGGTGCAGCCTGATAGCTTCAACACCTCTGTCTCTCTCATTTACGTGAGTCTCGCCAATGAGAAATTTTCTGCCAATAGTTGTTATCCATTTATTAAGACGTGTTATGGTGGTGCAGAGTGTCGCAGAGTATTGTATGTGTGCCATGGTATAATACACGTCAGCAGGTTCCTGAGTGACACGAGGGGCACTATATTAAAGAAAAACATTATCTAAATGTATTTTATCTCATTTTTCTCGTTTACCTTCTTTTTTTCCTTCCACCCATTTATCCACTCCTCTAATTCCATTTTTCTCGTATCCTTCACCCATTCGTCCATTCTTCCTTTCCTTTCTTCACCACCTTCCCTCAGATTCATTAAGTCTCTTCTCCCTCACAGCTGAGTGAGGGTATCCTCCCTCTTCGTCGTGGGTACCTCCTCCCTTCCTCCTCTTCCATCCTGGAGGAGCACAAGGCTAGTCAGATCTCCTATATGAGGAGGACGGGCACAGAGCTCCTGAAGGAGGCAGGAAGGTTGAGGAACCAAACCCACAGACTCACCCTTTACAAGGACATCGACGACCTGTGGGAGTTCTACGTTAAGGTGGCTGAGGTGAGACGGGCCTTGAAGTGTGTATATAATTGTGCCAGAGGGGGTTGAGCCCTAGTTCTTGGGCTCAACCTTTGCACTTCGATTAAGTGCTCTTTTAGAATAGGCAGACATACTTGTGCAAGAAAAGTTGGATGTCCATAAGACCTGCTTAGCGTAGGTCTACTTCACTGCTCTTAAAATTTTAAGTTCTTAAGTAACTAAACCCGCTTGTCGTAAAGAACGTCAACCTGAACAAACTTTTTTATAACCCGCCATCTCTCCCTTGTGATGTAGTTCAGCTGGGCTTGTGAGGTCTCTGGGGAGACCTAATTTAACCAATTATATGGTCACACCTTGCCTTGGCAAACGTCTGTAGCCACGCCCACGTCTGAGGTCTTTTGTTCTTGACTGCGTCAGACCTAGGCGTCAGGTCGTACACGTGGTTGTGGAGGGTGCTTGGACCACCATAAAAGCCCAAGGAAGAGCATGATCAGGAGATTCGAGCGGAGCTGCTGCTGGGGTGCAGAGCTCCTGAGCAGAGATTCGAGCGGAGCTGCTGCTGGGGTGCAGAGCTCCTGAGCAGAGACTTCGAGCGGAGCTGCTGCTGGGGTGCAGGGCTCGGGAGAAGGCTGCTGAAGTCTCTGGAGGAGACTGTTGGAGGCATTGGGCAGAGTACTGGCTTGGCGCAGTACTCGTGCTGTGTAGGTCATGGGACCTGTGGCTTAGTTCCTGTGATGAACTGCCCTCTGAACTATATTGTAAGTTACATTCATTTTGGTCAAGTTGATTGTGTTCCCTGTCTCACTGCTTATGTGTACCACCACATTTATCTAAACCACAATAATGTTCTCCTGTTCCCAAATATATTATTGTTCAAAGACTTAATAATAAACTGTGTTTGAGTAGAATAGTAATATTCACTGTCCCCGTTATTTATTCTTTGTACAATAATATATTTGGAAACAGGAGAACATTATTGTGGTTTAGATAAATGGGGTGGTACACATAAGCAGTGAGACGGCACACAATCAACTTGACCAAAATGAATGTAACTTACAATATAGTTCAGAGGGCAGTTCATCACAGGAACTAAGCCACAGGTCCCAAGACCTACACAGCATGAGTACTGCGCCAAGCCAGTACTCTGCCCAATGTCTCCAACAGTCTCCTCCAGAGACTTCAGCAGCCTTCTCCCGAGCCCTGCACCCCAGCAGCAGCTCCGCTCGAAGTCTCTGCTCAGAAGCTCTGCACCCCAGCAGCAGCTCCGCTCGAATCTCTGCTCAGGAGCTCTGCACCCCAGCAGCAGCTCCGCTCGAATCTCCTGATCATGCTCTTCCTTGGGCTTTTATGGTGGTCCAAGCACCCTCCACAACCACGTGTACGACCTGACGCCTAGGTCTGACGCAGTCAAGAACAAAAGACCTCAGACGTGGGCGTGGCTACAGACGTTTGCCAAGGCAAGGTGTGACCATATAATTGGTTAAATTAGGTCTCCCCAGAGACCTCACAAGCCCAGCTGAACTACATCACACCCTCACTGACCTCTGTAAAAAAATATATTAATTTTATTAAAAATACTCGACCCCTCCTTTCTCTACGATAGATCACATCATCTAACGAGGCTGAGCAGAACCCTTGGCAGACTTATAACCCCATGACGGTGAAGAACCTCCAGACTCTCACTGACACCATCAACACCTCCTTCAAGGTGAGGTCCGGCTCAGAGGTCCTTCAGGTTACATATTCACCTCTCGAGTGAGATCATCTCACCATCTTTGTGACTCTTAATTCAATAGGTTAAAGTTGGGCCCACATTCAAATAGAGCGTATATAGTAGTGGACCACATCCTGGCTAGTGGTGCACCATAACCACATCTACGTCTTGAAATGAGGTAGAATAAGAGTTAATAGTCAATCAAGGTAACAATTAACAGTAATAATAATAATAATCATAATCATAATAATAATAATAATAATAATAATAATAATAATAATAATAATAATAATAATAATAATTATAATAATAATAATAATAATAATAATAAATAATAATAATAATAATGATAATGGTAATAATAAAATTATATTTTATAAGTATTAAACTTGTATGGGTCAGGCAGCGGCACACACGCTTGAAATGCCTTGGAATAAGACCTGATAACCCACCTTCTTTATAATGTCTGGTCTTGTGCAGAAGAGATGTCACTTCGACATGCTTTACATTTCCTTTATATCTGACTGGGAAATGACTGTGTGAGGCTGCTGCAGGTGGACTGGCTGTTGTACCTGAGGCAGGTGTTCCAGGACACTAACATTACCCTCAACGAGGAGGAAGTAGTAGTGGTGGAGAACCCTCAGTACTTCGTCAGGCTGGTCCTCCTCCTGCAAGACACTCCGTTAAGAACCATTGGTAAGAAACATCTTCCGCCTACTCATCACATGACCAAGGGCCTGACTGGGACGCAACGGATCGGTTGGGATTCAAACCCGCTCCCAACTTGCCTGTTTAACAAGTAACATCATGTTTATCTAAGAAACAATCGACCCTCCTGTGAAGCACTTTATCCCCGGTGGTATGTATTATCCCCGGTGGTATGTATTATCCCCGCTGGTATGTTTTATCCCCGGTGGTATGTATTATCCCCGGTGGTATGTATTATCCTCGGTGGTATGTATTATCCCCGGTGGTATGTATTATTCTCGGTGGCAGGTATTATCCCCGGTGGTATGTATTTTCCCCCGGGGGGCATGTATTATCCCGGTGGGATGTATTATCCCGGTGGTATGTTTATCCCGGTGGGATGTATTATCCCGGGGTATTATTATCCCCCGGGGGATGTTTTATCCCCCCTGGAAGTATTATCCCCGGTGGTTGATTATCCCCCGGGGATGTTTATCCCCTGGGTAGTATTTTCCCCGGTGGTATGTATTTTCCCGGTGGTATGTATTATCCCGTGGGATGTTTATCCCCGGGGTTATGTATTATCCCCCGGGGGTAGTATTACCCCGGGGGTATGTTTTTATCCCCGTGGTAGTATTTCCCCCCGGGGTTTTGTTTATCCCCCGGGGGATGTTTTTTCCCCCGGGGGGTATGTATTATCCCCCTGGGATGTATTCCCCCCCGGGGGTATGTATTACCCCCTGGTATGCTTATCCCCCTGGTTGTATTATCCCCCGGGGTTTTTGAATTTTCCCCGGGGGTATTTTTTCCCCGGGGGTATGTATTAAACCCCGGGGGTATGTATATCCCCGGTGGTATGTATTATCCCCCCGGGGATGTATTATCCCCGGGGGATTATTTTAGGGGTGATTTCCCCCCGGTTTGGGATGTATTATCCCCGGTGGAGTTTACCCCGGGGTATTTATTATCCCCGGTGGTATTATTATCCCCTTCCCCATTTTCCCCGGTGGTATGTATTATCCCGGTGTTATGTATTTCCCGGTGGTATGTATTTTCCCCCCCGGGGGTTTTATTTTCCCCCGGTGGATTATTATCCCCCCGGGGGTTATTATTATCCCCGGTGGCTTAATCCCCGGGGCCCCTTTATTATCCCCGGTTATGTATTATCCCTTTTGTATTATTTCCCCCTTGGTTTTATTTTTCCCCGGTGGATTTATTATCCCCGGTGGATGTATTATTTCCCCCCTTTTTGTATTATCCCGGTGGATGTATTATCCCCCTGGTGTTTATCCCCGGGGTTATGTATTATCCCCGGTGGATGTTTTCCCCGGTGGGATGTATTTTTCCCCGGTGGATGTATTATCCCGGGGGGGTTTTGTATTTCCCCGGTGGTTTTTATTATCCCCCGGGGGATGTTTATCCCCGGTTTGGGATTTTTATCCCCGGTGGTTTTATTTTCCCCGGGGTATGTATTATCCCCGGGGGTATGTATTATCCCCCGGGGGTATGTATTTCCCCCGGGGGTATGTATTATCCCGGTGGTATGTTTTATCCCCGGGGGTTGTATTACCCCGGGTATTATTTCCCGGTGGTATGTATTATCCCCGGTGGTATGTATTATCCCCGGTGGTATGTATTATCCCCGGTGGTATGTATTATCCCCGGTGGTATGTATTATCCCCGGTGGTATTGTATTATCCGGGTGGTACATGTATTATCCCCGAGTGGTATTGTATTATCCCCGGTGGTATGTATTATCCCGGTGGTATGTATTATCCCCGGTGGTATGTATTATCCCCGGTGGTTTGTATTATCCCCGGGTGGTTATGTTATTATCCCCGGTTGGTATGTTTTATCCCCGGTGGTATGTATTATCCCCGGTGGTATGTATTATCCCCGGTGGTATGTATTATCCCCGGTGGTATGTATTATCCCCGGTGGTATGTATTATCCCCGGTGGTATGTATTATCCCCGGTGGTATGTATTATACACCAGTCTGGACAAGATACCTTGACTTTGCTCACAGTAAATAAAGCTTCACCGGGTAAAAGGACACAAGTACAACTAACGTTTCGCTCTCCAGGAGGTTTATCAAGCCGGCTTTATAAAGCTCCTGGAGAGCGAAACGTTGCCACAATAAAATGTCTCATTAGTTGCACTTGTGTCTTTTTACCTGACATATTGTTGATAATTCTACCAACGTTAACACAAAGTATTAAAACTTTTGTTTGTTTGTTTGTTTGTTTGTTTGTTTGTTTGTTAGTGTGTTGTGTGTGAGTTTGTGGTGTGTGTGTGTGTGCTGTGTGTTGTGTGTGAGTGTGTGTGTATGTGTTGTGTGTGTGTGTGTGTGTGTGTGTGTTGTGTGTGTGTGTGTCGCTGTGTGGGTGTGTGTGTGTGTAGTGGTGTGTGATGTGTGTAGTGGCGTGTGTGGTGTGTCGTGTGTGTGTGTTGTGTGTGTGTGTGTGTGTTGTGTGTGTGTTTGTGTGTGTGTGTAGTGTGTGTGTTGTGTGTGTGTGTGTGTGTATGTGTTGTGTAGTGTGTGTGTATGAGTGTGTGTGTGTGTGTGTTGGTGTGTGTGATGTGTTGTTCTGGTGTGTGTGTCGTGTGTGTGTGTGTGTGTGTGGTGTGTGTGTGTGTGACCTTATACGGTTGTGACCAGATATAAACTTGTACAAAGTTCATTACCAGTGTAACTTGTCAGTATCAAAAACTCGTGTCCCTGGATCATTATGTACCTCTGTAATGTGAGTTTACAGTCCGGATCCATTATGTTCCACTGTAATGTTGAGTTACAGTCCCTGGATCATTATGTACTCTGTAATGTTGAATTACAGTCCCTGGATCCATTATGTACCTCTGTAATGTTGAGTTACAGTCCCTGGATCCATTATGTACTCTGTAATGCTGAGAGTTACATTCCCTGGATCCAATATGTACCTCTGTATGTTGAGTTACAGTCCTGGATCCATTATGTTACCTCTGTAATGTTGAGTTACAGTCCCTGGAACCATTATGTACCTCTGTAATGTTGAAGTTACAGCCCCTGGATTCCCATTATGTATCTCTGTTAA
This sequence comes from Cherax quadricarinatus, assembly GCF_026875155.1. Lineage (NCBI taxonomy): Eukaryota > Metazoa > Arthropoda > Malacostraca > Decapoda > Parastacidae > Cherax > Cherax quadricarinatus. The sequence continues at coordinate 30,439,365 of NC_069428.1, read as the reverse complement.
AATTTTGTTGAGTTACAGGTCCCTGGCATCCTTATGTACCTCTGTAATGTTGAGTTACAGTCCCTGGATCCATTATGTTACCTCTGTAAATGTTGAGTTACAGTCCCTGGAACCATTATGTACCTCTGTAATGTTGAGTTACAGTCCCTGGATCCATTGTGTACCTCCGTAATGTTGAGTTACAGTCCCTGGATCCATTATGTACCTCTGTAATGTTGAGTTACAGTCCCTGGATCTATTATGTACCTCTGTAATGTTGAGTTACAGTTCCCTGGATCCATTATGTACACTCCGTAATGTTGTGTTACAGTCCCTGGATCCATTATGTGCCTCTGTTATGTTGGCAGTTACAGTCCCTGGCATCCTATGTACACTTTGGTAATGTTGAGTTACAGTCTGGATCCACTTTATGTACCTTGTAATGTTGAGTTACAGTCCCTGGATCCATTATGTACCTCTGTAATGTTGAGTTACAGTCCCTGGATCCATTATGTACCTCTGTAATGTTGAGTTACAGTCCCTGGATCCTTTATGTACCTCTGTAATGTTGGTACAGTCCCTGGATCATTATGTTACCTCTGTAATGTTGAGTTACAGTCCCTGGATCCATTATGTACTCACTGTAATGTTGAGTTGAGTCCTGGATCCATTATGTACCTCTGTAATGTTGAGTTACAGTCTGGATCCATTATGTACCTCCTGTAATGTTGAGTTACAGTCCTGGATCCATTATGACCTCTGAATGTTGAGTTACATTTCCCTGGATCCAATTATATACCTCTGTAATGTTGAGTTACATTCCCTGGATCCATTATGTACCTCTGTAATATTGAGTTACATTCCCTGGATCCATTATATACCTCTGTAATATTGATTACAGTCCCTGGATCCATTATGTACCCTGTAAACGTTGAGTTACATTCCCTGAATCCCATTATATAACTCTGTTTTTTTTTTTTTTTATCCATTTTATTTTTTTTTTTTTTATTATTTTTTTTTTTTTTAATTTTTTTTCTTTTATGTTGAGTTTACAGTCCCTGGGATTCATTATGTACCTCTGTAATGTGAGTTACCAGTCCCTGGACCATTATGTACCTCCGTAATGTTGAGTTGCAGTCCCTGGATCCATTATGTACCTGTATAATGTTGAGTTACAGTCCCTGGCTCCATTATGTACCTCTGTAATGTTGAGTTACAATCCATGGATCCATTATGTACCTCCGTAATGTTGAGTTGCAGTCCCTGGATCCATGATGTACCTGTTGTGTAATGTTGAGTTACAGTCCCTGGATCCATTATGTACCTCTGTTGTGGCATGCAAAGAGTACGTAACCTTTATTCGGCGCATGTACACACCCTCATTTACAGGCTATCTCCCCCAACCAGCGAACCAGGTGACTAAGAGTTGATGATGGGGCCCCGTCGTTCAACTAGTACCCAGGTTCCAGCCAATAAGAAGATGGTTTTCGCAATCGCAGAGGTTATGTGGGTACCACTCTCCTGTCTGCCCTTGTCATTCCCATTCTAGAGCTGGTTGAAGCACGGTCTGCTCTCTTGTGGCTTCTATTCTGCCTTGCTTACCGTGGAGTGCACTAATACCTATCACTGTACATAGTGTATATAGTGTACATATTGCTGTTCTAAATTTGTGATGGATAATATAAGTCAAAACTTTTCTGCTGAGTTTATTTTGCTCCCTTTACACCCAGGACAACAGGCCATTTGGACTCCTGGGTTGTAGTATCTGTAATGTTGAGTTAGTCCCTGGATCCATTATGTACCTCTGTAATGTTGAGTTACAGACCCTGGATCCATTATGTACCTCTGTAATGTTGAGTTACAGACCCTGGATCCATTATGTACCTCTGTAATGTTGAGTTACAGTCCCTGGACCCATTAGGTACCTCTGTAATGTTGAGGTACACTCCCTGGACCCATTACGTACCTCTGTAATGTTGAGGTGCACTCCCTAGACCGATTATACACGTCTGTAATGTTGAGGTACAGTCCCTGGACCCATTATGTTCCTCTGTAATGTTGAGGTACAGTCCCTGGACCCATTAGGTTCATCTGTAATGTTGAGGTACAGTCCCTGGACCCATTATGTTCCTCTGTAATCCTTTGATTACCAGCCACAGGATGGGTATGGGGTGACTACCACCCACAGGATGGGTATGTGCTGACTACCACCCACAGGATGGGAATGGGCTGACTACCACCCACAGGATCGGAATGGGCTGACTGCCACCCACAGGATGGGTATGGGGTGACTACAACCCACAGGATGGGTATGGGGTGACTACCACCCACAGGATGGGTATGGGGTCGACTACCAACCCACTGGATGGGTATGGGGTGACTACCATTACAGGATAGGGTTATGGGCTGATACCACCCACAAAATGAGTATGGGGTGACTACCACCCACAAAATGGGTATGGGGTGACTACCACTCACAAGATAGGTAGGGGGATGATACACCCACAGGTATGGGTTTGGGGTGACTACCACTACACGGATTGGTTATGGAGTGACTACCACCAACAGGCTGGGTATTGGGGGGACTACCCCCACAGGATGGGGTATGGGGTGACTGACTACCACCCACAGGATGGGTATTGGGTGACTACCACCCACAGGATGGGCCATGGGGTGATAACCCACAGGGAGGGTATAGGGAGACTACCACCTACAGGGATGCGTATGGGTGTGACTGCCACCCACAGGATGGGTTAGGGTGACTTCCACCCACAGGATGGGTATGGGTGACTTACCACCCACAGGATGGGTAGGAATGTCTACACCCAAAGGATGGGTAGGGGGTGACTTACCATCACAAAATATGGGTATGGGGTGACTACCACTCACAAATGGGTACGGGTGATACCACTCACACGATAGGTCATGGGCTCTGACTACCACCCACAGGAGGGTATGGGATGACTACACCCACAGGATGGGTATGGGGGTGACTACTATCCAGGGATGGGTAATGGGATGACTACCACCCACAGGATTGGTATGGGCTGAATACCACCCACAGGATGCGTATGGGGTGACTACCACCCACAGGATGGGAATGGGCTGACTATCCACAGAATTGGTATGGGATGACTACCACCCACAGGATGGATATGAGATGAACTTCCATCCACAGGATGGGTATGGGGGTGACTACCTTCCACAGGATGGTTTGTGAGGTGACTACCACCCACAGAATGGGTATGGGGTGACTACCACCAACATGATGGGTAAGGCGTGGCTACCACCCACACGATGGGTAAGGCGTGGCTACCACCAACAGGGGTATTGGGTGACTACCACTCACAGGATGGGTATGTGGTGACTATCACCACAGGGATGGGTTATGGGGTGAACAAACCACCCAACGAATGGGTTTGGGGTGACTACCACCCACAGGCATTGGGTATGGGCTGTCAATCCACCCACAGGATGGGAATGGGCTACACACCCACCCAGGATGGGTATGCGGCTGCCTGCCACCCACAGGATGGGTATGGGGGTTGGACTACAACCCACAGGATGGGTATTATGGGGATGACTACACCCAAAGGATGGGTATGGAGGTGGCTATCACCCCACAGTATGGGTATGGGTAAACTACACCTAGAGGATGTGTTATGAGGTGACTAACATTTACAGGATAGGTATGGCGCTGATACCACCCACAAAATGGGTTATGAGGGAGAACTATCCACTCACAGGATAGGTATGGGCTCTTGACTACCACCCACTGAATGGGTATGGGGTGACTACCACCCACAGGATGGTTATGGGGTGGTCTACACCTCAGGCGGTATGGGGTGACTGCCACCACAGGGATGGGTATGGGATGACTACCCACTCACAGGGATGGGAAGGGGTGACTCACCACCCACAGTTTGGGTATGGGTGTGAGTACCACTCACAGAATGGGTATGGGGTGACTGCCACTACAGGACTGGTATAGGGTGACTACCACCCACAGGATGGGTATGGGGTGACTACCACCCAGAGTATGGGTATGGGGTGACTGCCACCAACAGGATGGGTATGGGGTGACTACCACCCATAGGATGGGTATGGGCTGACTACCACCCACAGGATGGGTATGGGATGATTACCACCCACAGGATGGGTATGGGGTGACTGCCACCCACAGGATGGGTATGGAATGACTACCACTCACAGGATGGGAATGGGGTGACTACCACCCACAGTTTGGGTATGGGGTGAGTACCACTCACAGAATGGGTATGGGGTGACTGCCACTACAGGACTGGTATAGGGTGACTACCACCCACAGGATGGGTATGGGGTGACTACCCCAGAGTATGGGTATGGGGTGACTGCCACCAACAGGATGGGTATGGGGTGACTACCACCCATAGGATGGGTATGGGCTGACTACCACCCACAGGATGGGTATGGGATGATTACCACCCACAGGATGGGTATGGGGTGACTACCACCCACAGGATGTGTATGGGTGAGTACCACCCACAGGATGGGTAATGGGTGACTACCACCCAGAGGATGGATATGGGGTGACTACCACCCACAGGATGGGTATGGGGTGACTACCACCCACAGGATGGGTATGGGGTGACTACCACCCACAGGATGGGTATGGGATGACTACCACCCACAGGATGGGTATGGTTACCTGGACGTTATTCCGGGGATCAACGCCCCCGCGGCCCGGTCCATGACCGGGGTGACTACCACGCACAGAATGAGTATGGGGTGACTACCACCCACAGGATGGTTATGGGTGACTACACCCTAAGAATGGGTATTATGGGGTGACTAGCCCCTCAGGATGGGTATGGGGGTGACTACCACCTCAGAGGGTATGGGGTGACTACCACCCACAGGATGGGTATGGGGTGACTACCACCCACAGTATGGGTATGGGGTGACTACCACCCTCAGGATGGGTATGGGGTGAGTACCACCCACAGGATGGGTATGGGGTGACTACCACCCTCAGGATGGATATGGGATGACTATCACCCTCAAGATGGGTATGGGGTGACTACCACCCTCAGGATGGGTATGGGGTGACTACCACCCACAGGATGGGTATGGGGGTGAACTACCATCTCAGGATGGGAATGGGGTGACCACACACCCACCAGGATGGGTATTGGGTGACTACCCACCTCAGGATGGGTATTTATGCCCAGGGTGACTATCACCCACCAGGATGGGTATAGGTTGACTACCATCCACAGGATGGGTATGGGCTGACTACCACGCACAGGATGGGTATGGGGTGACTACCACCCATGGAAGGGTATGGGTGCCTCACCACCCACAGGATGGGTAATATGGGTTGACTCCACCCACAGGATGGGAAGAATGTGTGACTAACACCCACAGGATGTGTATGGGGTGACTCACCCACAGAACACACACACCCCGATAGGTATGGGTGTGGGACGCACCACCCACAGGATGGGTATGGGTGGACTACCACCCACAGGATGGGTATGGGTGATACCACCCACAGGATGGGGTATGGGGAAGTGGACTACACCCACAGCAATTGGGTATTGGGTGACTACTTCCCACAGGAAGGGTTATGGGGTGACTAACCACTTCAGATGGGCATGTGATGACTACCACCCACAGGATGGGTATTGGGGTGACTACCACCCACAGGATGGGTTAAGGGGTGGGACTACCACCCACAGGTAATGGGTATGAATGACTACCACCCACAGGTATGGGTATGGAGGTGACTACCACCCACGGATGGGTTATGGGTGACTTACCACCTCAGGATGGGGTATGGGAAGATACACCCACGGTTGGGTATGGGATGACTACCACCCACCGGATGGGGTATGGGTATGGGTGACTACCACCCCCAGGATGGGTAGTAGGGGTGACTACCACCCACAGGATGGGTATGGGGTGACTACCACCCCCAGGTGGTATGGGCTGACGACCACCCTACCGGATGGGTATGGGGTGATACCACCCAAGGATGCGGTATGTGCTGACTACCACCACAGGAGTGGGTATGTGCTGACTACCACCCACAGGATGGGTATGTGCTGACTACCACCCACAGGATGGGTTATATGGGTGACTACCACCCACAGGATGGGTTGGGGTGACTAACCACCCACAGGATGGGTTTGTGTCTGACTACCACCCACAGGAATGGGTATGTGCTGACTACCATCCCCAGGATGGGTATGTGGCTGACTACCACCCACAGGATGGGTTATGAGCTGGACTACCACCCACAGGATGGGTATGTGCTGACTTACCACCCACAGGATGTGGTATGGGGTCTTGATACCACCCACAGGATGGGTATGGGGTGTCTACACCCACAGGATGGGTATGTGCTGACTACCACCCCCACAGGATGGGTAGTGTGACTACACCCACAGGATGGTATGTGCTGATACCACACACAGGGATGGGGATATGTGACTGACTACCACCCACAGGATGCGTTATTGTGCTGACTACCACCCACAGATGGGTATGTGCTGACTACCAACACCACAGGATGGGTATGGGGGTGCTACCACCACAGGATGGGTATGGGGGGACTACCACCACAGGATGGGTATTTGCTGATACCACCCCACAGGATGGGTATGTGCTGACTACCACCCACAGGATGGGTTATGTGCTGGCTACCACCCACAGGATGGGTATGTGCTTGACTACTCCCAACAGGAATGGTTATTGCTGACTACCACCCACAGGATGGGTATTGTTGAGAACTACCACCACAGGATTCGGGTAATTATGGGGGTGACTACCACCCACAGGATGGGTATGGGGTGGTGACTACCACCCACAGGATGGGATATGTGCTGGACTACCACCACAGGATGGGTATGTGCTCTGACTCCACCCACAGGATCGGGTATATGCTGACTACCACCCACAGGCATGGGGTTATGTGCTGACTACCACCACAGGAAGGGTATGTGTGACTACCACCCACAGGAGGGTATGTGACTGACTACCACCCACAGGATGGGTTTGTGCTGACTACCACCCACAGGATGGGTATGTGCTGACTACCACCCACAGGATGGGTATGTGCTGACTACCACCCACAGGATGGGTATGTGCTGACTTCCACCCACAGGATGGGCTATGTGCTGACTACACCCACAGATGGGTAAGTGCTGACTACCACCCACGGGATGGCGTTATGGGTTGACTACACCCACAGGATGGGTATGGGCTGAACTACCACCCACAGGATGGGGTATGGGGTGACTACCACCCACAGGCATGGGTATGTGCTGGACTACCACCCACAGGTGGGTATGTGCTGACTACCACCCACAGGCATGGGTATGTGCTGACTACCACCCACAGGAGGGTATGGCTGACTAACCACCCAACAGGAGGGTAGGTGGCTGACTACCACCACAGGATGGGTATGGGCTGACTACCACCCACAGGATGGGTATGTGCTGACTACCACCCACAGGATGGGTATGTGCTGACTACCACCCACAGGATGGGTATGTGCTGACTACCACCCACAGGATGGGTATGTGCTGACTACCACCCACAGGATGGGTATGTGCTGACTACCACCCCACAGGCTGGGATGTGCTTGAACTACCACCCACAGGATGGGTATGGGCTTGACTACCACCCACGGGATGGGGTATGGGCTGACTTACCACCCACAGGATGCGGTATTATGGGGGGCTACCACCCACAGGATGGGTATGGGCTTGACTACCACCCACAGGATGGGTATGGGCTGACCTACCACCCACAGGATGGGTATATTGGGTCTGACTACCTCCCACAGGATGGGTATGGGGTGACTACCACCCACAGGATGGGTATGTGGTGACTACCACCCACAGGATGGGTATGTGGTGAACTACACCCACAGGATGGGTATGTGATGATTACCACCCACAGGATGGGTATGTGGTGATTACCACCCACAGGATGGGTATGTGGTGACTACCACCCACAGGATGGGTATGTGGTGACTACCACCCACAGGATGGGTAATGTGTGTGACTACCACCCACAGGATGGTATGGGCTGACTACCACCACAGGAGGGTAGGGCTGACTACCACCCACAGGATGGGTATGCTGACTACCACACCACAGAATGGGTTTATTGGAGGTGCTACCACCCACAGGATGGGTTATGTGCTGACTACCACCCACAGGTGGGTATGTGCTGACTACACCACAGGATGGGTATGGGGTGACTACCACCCCAGGAATGGGTATGGGGAGGACTACCACCCACAGGATTGGGTATGGGGTGGGACTACCACCCACAGGATGGGTATGGGGTGATACCACCCACTGGATGGGGTATGGGCTCTGACTACCACCCAAAGGATGGGTATGGCCTGCTGACTACACCCACAGGATGGGTATGTGTGACTACCACCCACAGGATGGGTATGTGCTGACTACCTCCATCAGATGGGTATGTGCTGGATACCACCCACAGGATGGGTATGGGTGACTCTCACCCCACCGGATTGGTATGTGTGAATACACCCACAGGATGGGTATGGGTTGGTGACTACCAACCACAGGATGGGATGTGCTGATACACCCACAGGTATGGGTATGGGCTGACTACCACCCACAGGATGGGTATGGGTGACTACCCACCAAGGATGGAGTTATGTGCTGACTACCACCCACATGATGGGTATGGGCGTGACTACCACCCACACAGGATGGGTATGTGCTGACTACCACCCCACAGGATGGGCATGTGCTGACTACCACCAACAGGAGGGGTAGGGGTGATACCATCCACAGGTGGCGTATGTGTGATACCACCACAGGAATGGGTATGTGCTGACTACCACCCACAGGAATGGGTATGGGGTGATACACCCACAGGATGGGTGATGGGGTGACTACCACCCACCAGGGATGGGTATGTGCATTTCTGACTACACCCACAGGTGGGTATGGGGTTGTGACTCCACCCACAGGATGGGGTATGGGTGACTACCTCCCACAGGATGGGTATGTGCTGACTCACCACCCAGGATGGGTATATAGGGGTGCTACTCCCACACGGATGGGTATGGGGTGACTACCACCCACAGGATGGTATGTGCTGACTACCACCCACAGGATTGGGTATGGGTGACTACCACCCACAGTGATGGGTATGGGGTGATACCACCCACAGGATGGGTCATGTTGTGACTACCACCCAACAGGAATGGGTTATGGGTGGTTGGACTACCATCCACAGATGGGTATGTGCTGACTTACCACCCACAGGATGGGTATGTAGCTGACACACCCACAGGATGGGTATGGGGTGACTACCACCAACAGGATGGGTATTCGGGGTGACTACCCACCCACCGGCATGGGTATGTGCTGACTACCACCCACAGGATGGGTATGTGTGACTACCACCACAGGATGGGTATGGGGTGACTTACCACCCACAGGGCATGGGTATGGGGTGACTACACCCACAGGATGGGTATGTGCTGACTACCACCCACAGGATGGGTATGGGGTGACTACCACCATAGGATGGGTATGGGGTGGACTACCACCCACAGGATGGGTAATGGCTGACTACCACCCACAGGGATGGGTATGGGGGTTGGACTACCATCCACAGGATGGGTAATGTGCTGATACCACCACACAGGGGGTATGTGCTGAACTACCACCCACGGATGGGTATGGGGTGACTACCACCCACAGGATGGGTATTATGGGGTGACTACCACCCACACGGATGGGTATGTGCTGACCTACCACCCACAGGAAGGGTATGTGCTGACTACACCACAGGATGGGTATGGGGTGACTACCACCCACAGGATGGGTATGGGTGTGAGGTGACTTACCACCACGGATGGTGTATGGGCTGACTCCACCACAGGATGGGTATGGGGTGACTACCACCAACCAGGATGGGTATGGGCTGACTACACCCACAGGATGGGTATGGGGGTGACTACCCACCCACAGGATGGGTATGGGGTGACTACCACACAGGTGGGTATGTGCTGACTACCCACAACAGGATGGGTATGTGCTGACTACCACCCACAGGAATGGGTATGGGGTGACTACACCACAGGATGGGTATGAGGACTGACTACCACCACAGGGTGGTTTTGGGGGTGGTTGACTACCACCCACAGGATGGGTATGGGCTGACTTCCACCCACAAGGATGGGTATGGTGGTGACACCACCCACAGGATGGGATGTGGTGACTACCACCCACAGGATGGGTATGGGTGAATACCACCCACAGATGGGTATGGGCTGTACCACCCACAGGATGGGTATGGGGTGATACCACCCACTGGATGGGTATGGGCCTGACTACCACCCACAGGAGGGTTATGGGGTGGACTACCACCCACAGGATGGGTTTGGGCTGACTACCCCCACAGGATGGGTATGGGGGTGAACTACCACCCACAGGATGGGTATGGGGCTGACTACCACCACAGGATTGGCTGGTATGGGGTTTGACTACCACCCACAGGATGGGTATGGGCTGACTACCCCCACAGGATGGGTATGGGTGGGATACCAACCCACAGGATGGGTATGGGATGACTACACCCACAGATGGGTATATGGGGTGACTTACCACCACAGGATGGGTATGGGGTGACTACCACCCACAGGATGGGTATGTGCTGACTACCACCCACAGGATGGGTATGTGTGACTACCACCCACAGGATGGGTATGGGGTGACTACCACCCACAGGATGGGTATGGGGGGTGACTACCCACCCACAGGATGGGTATGTGCTGACTACCACCCAAGGATGGGTATGGGGGGACTACCACCCACAGGATGCGGTTGTGTGATATACCACCACAGGATGGGTTGTTGCTGACTACCCCCAAGGATTGGTATGGGGTGCTACCACCCACGATGGGTATGGGGTTGACTACCCCACCCACAGGATCGGGTCTGTGCTGATACCACCACAGGATGGGTAAGGGGGTGAACTACCACCCACAGGATGGGTTGGGGTGACTACCACCCACAGGATTTTCATTTATGTGATGACTACACCCACTGGATGGTATGTGGGTGACTACCATCCACAGGATGGTAGTGCTGACTACCACCCAAGGATTGGGTATGTCTGACTACCACCCCAGGATGGGTATGGGGTGACTACCACCACAGGATGGGTATGGGTGACTTACCACCACAGGATGGTAGGTGCTGACTACAACCCACGGATGGGTATTATGTGTGACTACCACCCCGGATGGGTATGGGGTGACTACCACCCAAGGATGGGTATTGGGGAGACTGCCACCCACAGGATGGGTTATGTCTGACTACCACCACGGTTGGGTTTGGGGGTGACTACCACCCACAGGATTGGTATGGGGTGACTACCACCCACAGGTGGGTATGTGCTGACTACCACCCACAGGATGGGTATGGGGTGACTACCATCCACCAGGATGGGTATATGTGCTGATACCACCCACAGGATTGGGTATGTGCTGACTACCACCCACAGATGGGTATGGGGTGCAACTACCACCCACGGATGGGGTATGGGGATGACTACCACCCACAGGAGCGTGGGTATGTGCTGGACTACCACCACAGGATGGGGTATGTGCTGCTACCACCCACAGGATGGGTATGGGGTGGACTACCAACCCACAGGATGAGTATGGGTTGACTACCACCCCACAGGATGGGTAAATGGGCTGCACTACACCCATCAGGGATGAGGTATGCCCCCCCCCCCCGGGTGACTACCACCCACAGGATGGGTAGATGGGGTGAACTACCACCCCACAGGCATGGGTTATGGGCGGTGACTACCACCCACCAGGATGGGTATGGGTGACTACAACCCACAGGATGGGTATGTGCTCTGGACTACCACCCACGGAATGGGTATGTGTGATACCACCACAGGATGGGTTATGGGGTGACTACCACCACAGGAATGGGTATGGGCTCTACTCTGACTACCACCCACAGGAATGGGTATGGGTTGATACCACCCACAGGATGGGTTATGGCTCTCTGACTTCCACCACAGGATGGTTATGGGGGTGGACTACCACCCACAGGATGGGGTATGGGCTGACTACACCCACAGGATGGGTAAGGGGTGACTACCACCACGGATGGGTATGGGCTGGCTGACTACCACCCACTGGATGGGTATGGGGTGACTACACCACCAGGATGGGTGATGGGCGACTACCACCCACAGGATGGGTATGGGGTGACTACCACCTCAGGATGGGTATGGGCTGACTTCCACCCACAGGATGGGTAATGGGGTGACTACCACCACAGGTTGGGTATGGGATGACTACCACCACAGGATGGGTATGGGGTGACTAACCCAGGATGGGTTTGGGCTTGACTACCACCCCACAGGATGGGTATGGGGTGACTACCACCAACAGGATGGGTATGGCTGACTACCACCCACAGGATGGTATGGGGTGGACTACCACCCAACAGGATGGGTATGGATGACTACACCCACAGGATGGGTATGGGGATGTCTACCCCCACAGGATGGGTATGGGATGACTACCACCCACAGGATGGGTATGGGGTGACTACCACCCACCAGGATGGGTATGGGGTGACTACCACCACAGGCTGGGTTGGTATGATGCTGACTACCACCCACAGGATGGGTATGTGCTGACTCTTACCACCCACAGGATGGGTATGGGGTGGACTACACCACAGGCTGGGGATGGGGGTGATACCACCCACCCCCCCTAGGGGAATGGGTATGTTGCTGACTACCACCCCAACAGGATGGGTTATGGGTGTGTGAATAACACCACAGGATGGGTATGGGGTGACTACCACCCACAGGATGGGTATTTGCTGACTACCACCCACAGGATGGGTATGGGGTGCTACCACCACAGGATTGGTATGTGGTGACTTACCACCACAGGATGGGTATGTGCTGACTACCACCCACAGGATGGGTATGGGGTGACTACCACCCACAGGATGGGTATGGGGTGACTACCACCCACAGGATGGGTATGTGCTGACTACCACCACAGGATGGGTATGGGTGGACTTGACATCCCACAGGGATGGGTATGTGCTGACTACACCCACAGGATTGGTATGTGCTGATACCACCCACAGGATGGGTATGGGGTGACTACCACCCACAGGATGGGTATGGGGTGAATACCCCACAGGATGGGTATGTGACTGACTACCACCCCCAGGCATGGGTATGTGCTGACTACCAACCCACAGGTTGGGTATGGGGTGACTACCACCCACTGGATGGGTATGGGGTGACTACACCCACCGGATGGGTATGTGCTGACTTACCAACCCACAGGATGGGGTATGGGTGAATACCACCCACAGGATTGGGTATGGGCGTGACTACCACCCAACTGGATGGGTATGTGCTGGATACCACCCACAGATGGGTTATTGGGGTGGACTACCATCCACAGGATGGGTATGTGCTGACTACCACCCAATGGATGGGTATGTGCAGACTACCACCCACCAGGATGGGTATGGGGTGACTTACCACCCCACAGGATGGGCTATGGGGTGGTGAATACCACCCACAGGATGGGTATGTGCTGACTTACCACCCACAGGTGGGTATGTGCTGCTACCACCCACAGGATGGGTAGGGGGTGACTACCACCCACAGGTGGGTGATGGGTGACTTACCACCCACAGGATTCGTGTATGGGCTGACTACCACCCACAGGATGGGTTATGGGTGACTACCACCCACAGGATGGGTATGGGGCTGGACTACACCCCACAGGATGGGTAATGGGGTGACTACCACCACAGGATGGGTATGGGGTGACTACCACCACAGGATGGTATGTGCTGACTACACCCACAGGATGGGTATGTGCTGATACCACCCACAGGATGCGGTAGGGGGTTATAGACTTACCACCCACAGATGGGTTATGGGCTGAATACCACCCAAAGGATGGGTTGGGTTGACTACCACCCACAGGATGGTATGGGCCTGTACTACCACCCCAGGGATGGGTATGGGGTGACTACCACCCACAGAGTATGGGTAATGGGCTCTGACTACCACCCACAGGATGGGTATGGGGTGACTACCACCACAGGATGGGTATGGTATGGACTACCTCCCACAGGATGGGTATGGGGTGACTACCACCCACAGGTGGGTATGGGCTCTGACTACCACCCACAGGATGGGTATGGGGTGACTACCACCCACCAGGATGGGTATGGGACTGACTACCACCCACAGATGGGTTGGGGTGAACTACCACCCACAGGTGGGTATGGGCTGACTACCACCCCAGGATGGGTATGGGGTGTGACTTACCACCACAGGAATGGGTTTGGGCTGACTACCACCACAGGATGGTATGGGGTGACTACCACCCACAGGAGGGGTATGGGCTGACTACACCCACAGGATGGGTAGGGTGATACCACCACAGGATGGGTATGGGATGGACTACCAACCCACAGGATGGGTATGGGGTGACTACCACCCACAGGATGGGTATCCCGGTGGTATGTATTATCCCCGTGGTATGTATTATCCCCGGTGGTATGTATTATCCCCGGTGGTATGTATTATCCCCGGTGGTATGTATTATCCCCGGTGGTATGTATTATCCCCGGTGGTATGTATTATCCCCGGTGGTATGTATTATCCCTCGGTGTGTATGTATTATCCCCGGTGGTATTCTAATTAATCCCCGGTGGTATGTATTATCCCCGGTGGTATGTATTATCCCCGGTGGTATGTATTATCCCCGGTGGTATGTATTATCCCCGGTGGTATGTATTATCCCCGGTGGTATGTATTATCCCCGGTGGTATGTATTATCCCCGGTGGTATGTATTATCCCCGGTGGTATGTATTATCCCCGGTGGTATGTATTATCCCCGGTGGTATGTATTATCCCCGGTGGTATGTATTATCCCCGGTGGTATTGTATTATCCGGGTGGTACATGTATTATCCCCGGTGGTATGTATTATCCCCGGTGGTATGTATTATCCCGGTGGTATGTATTATCCCCGGTGGTATGTATTATCCCCGGTGGTTTGTATTATCCCCGGGTGGTTATGTTATTATCCCCGGTGGTATGTATTATCCCCGGTGGTATGTATTATCCCCGGTGGTATGTATTATCCCCGGTGGTATGTATTATCCCCGGTGGTATGTATTATCCCCGGTGGTATGTATTATCCCCGGTGGTATGTATTATCCCCGGTGGTATGTATTATACACCAGTCTGGACAAGATACCTTGACTTTGCTCACAGTAAATAAAGCTTCACCGGGTAAAAGGACACAAGTACAACTAGACGTTTCGCTCTCCAGGTGGTTTATCAAGCGGCTTTATAAAGCTCCTGGAGAGCGAAACGGTTGCCACAATAAAATGTTCATTAGTTGCACTTGTGTCTTTTTACCTGACATATTGTTGATAATTCTACCAACGTTAACACAAAGTATAAAAACTTTGTTTGTTTGTTTGTTTGTTTGTTTGTTTTGTTTGTTAGTGTGTTGTGTGTGAGTTTGTGGTGTGTGTGTGTGTGCTGTGTGTTGTGTGTGAGTGTGTGTGTATGTGTTGTGTGTGTGTGTGTGTGTGTGTGTGTTGTGTGTGTGTGTGTCGCTGTGTGGGTGTGTGTGTGTGTAGTGGTGTGTGATGTGTGTAGTGGCGTGTGTGGTGTGTCGTGTGTGTGTGTTGTGTGTGTGTGTGTGTGTTGTGTGTGTGTTTGTGTGTGTGTGTAGTGTGTGTGTTGTGTGTGTGTGTGTGTGTATGTGTTGTGTAGTGTGTGTGTATGAGTGTGTGTGTGTGTGTGTTGGTGTGTGTGATGTGTTGTTCTGGTGTGTGTGTCGTGTGTGTGTGTGTGTGTGTGGTGTGTGTGTGTGTGACCTTATACGGTTGTGACCAGATATAAACTTGTACAAAGTTCATTACCAGTGTAACTTGTCAGTATCAAAAACTCGTGTCCCTGGATCATTATGTACCTCTGTAATGTGAGTTTACAGTCCGGATCCATTATGTACCACTGTAATGTTGAGTTACAGTCCCTGGATCCATTATGTACCTCTGTAATGTTGAGTTACAGTCCCTGGATCCATTATGTACCTCTGTAATGTTGAGTTACAGTCCCTGGATCCATTATGTACCTCTGTAATGCTGAGAGTTACATTCCCTGGATCCAATATGTACCTCTGTATGTTGAGTTACAGTCCTGGATCCATTATGTTACCTCTGTAATGTTGAGTTACAGTCCCTGGAACCATTATGTACCTCTGTAATGTTGAAGTTACAGCCCCTGGATTCCCATTATGTATCTCTGTTAAAATTTTGTTGAGTTACAGGTCCCTGGCATCCTTATGTACCTCTGTAATGTTGAGTTACAGTCCCTGGATCCATTATGTTACCTCTGTAAATGTTGAGTTACAGTCCCTGGAACCATTATGTACCTCTGTAATGTTGAGTTACAGTCCCTGGATCCATTGTGTACCTCCGTAATGTTGAGTTACAGTCCCTGGATCCATTATGTACCTCTGTAATGTTGAGTTACAGTCCCTGGATCTATTATGTACCTCTGTAATGTTGAGTTACAGTCCCTGGATCCATTATGTACACTCCGTAATGTTGTGTTACAGTCCCTGGATCCATTATGTGCCTCTGTTATGTTGGCAGTTACAGTCCCTGGCATCCTATGTACACTTTGGTAATGTTGAGTTACAGTCTGGATCCACTTTATGTACCTCTGTAATGTTGAGTTACAGTCCCTGGATCCATTATGTACCTCTGTAATGTTGAGTTACAGTCCCTGGATCCATTATGTACCTGTGTAATGTTGAGTTACAGTCCCTGGATCCATTATGTACCTCTGTAATGTTGGTACAGTCCCTGGATCATTATGTTACCTCTGTAATGTTGAGTTACAGTCCCTGGATCCATTATGTACTCACTGTAATGTTGAGTTGAGTCCTGGATCCATTATGTACCTCTGTAATGTTGAGTTACAGTCTGGATCCATTATGTACCTCCTGTAATGTTGAGTTACAGTCCTGGATCCATTATGACCTCTGAATGTTGAGTTACATTTCCCTGGATCCATTATATACCTCTGTAATGTTGAGTTACATTCCCTGGATCCATTATGTACCTCTGTAATATTGAGTTACATTCCCTGGATCCATTTATACCTCTGTAATATTGAGTTACAGTCCCTGGATCCATTATGTACCCTGTAAACGTTGAGTTACATTCCCTGAATCCCATTATATAACTCTGTTTTTTTTTTTTTTTATCCATTTTATTTTTTTTTTTTTTATTATTTTTTTTTTTTTTAATTTTTTTTCTTTTATGTTGAGTTTACAGTCCCTGGGATTCATTATGTACCTCTGTAATGTGAGTTACCAGTCCCTGGACCATTATGTACCTCCGTAATGTTGAGTTTGCGTATACCTGGATCCATTATGTACCTGTGTAATGTTGAGTTACAGTCCCTGGCTCCATTATGTACCTCTGTAATGTTGAGTTACAATCCATGGATCCATTATGTACCTCCGTAATGTTGAGTTGCAGTCCCTGGATCCATGATGTACCTGTGTAATGTTGAGTTACAGTCCCTGGATCCATTATGTACCTCTGTTGTGGCATGCAAAGAGTACGTAACCTTTATTCGGCGCATGTACACACCCTCATTTACAGGCTATCTCCCCCAACCAGCGAACCAGGTGACTAAGAGTTGATGATGGGGCCCCGTCGTTCAACTAGTACCCAGGTTCCAGCCAATAAGAAGATGGTTTTCGCAATCGCAGAGGTTATGTGGGTACCACTCTCCTGTCTGCCCTTGTCATTCCCATTCTAGAGCTGGTTGAAGCACGGTCTGCTCTCTTGTGGCTTCTATTCTGCCTTGCTTACCGTGGAGTGCACTAATACCTATCACTGTACATAGTGTATATAGTGTACATAGTGCTGTTCTAAATTTGTGATGGATAATATAAGTCAAAACTTTTCTGCTGAGTTTATTTTGCTCCCTTTACACCCAGGACAACAGGCCATTTGGACTCCTGGGTTGTAGTATCTGTAATGTTGAGTTAGTCCCTGGATCCATTATGTACCTCTGTAATGTTGAGTTACAGACCCTGGATCCATTATGTACCTCTGTAATGTTGAGTTACAGACCCTGGATCCATTATGTACCTCTGTAATGTTGAGTTACAGTCCCTGGACCCATTAGGTACCTCTGTAATGTTGAGGTACACTCCCTGGACCCATTACGTACCTCTGTAATGTTGAGGTGCACTCCCTAGACCGATTATACACGTCTGTAATGTTGAGGTACAGTCCCTGGACCCATTATGTTCCTCTGTAATGTTGAGGTACAGTCCCTGGACCCATTAGGTTCATCTGTAATGTTGAGGTACAGTCCCTGGACCCATTATGTTCCTCTGTAATCCTTTGATTACCAGCCACAGGATGGGTATGGGGTGACTACCACCCACAGGATGGGTATGTGCTGACTACCACCCACAGGATGGGAATGGGCTGACTACCACCCACAGGATCGGAATGGGCTGACTGCCACCCACAGGATGGGTATGGGGTGACTACAACCCACAGGATGGGTATGGGGTGACTACCACCCACAGGATGGGTATGGGGTGACTACCACCCACTGGATGGGTATGGGGTGACTACCACTTACAGGATAGGTATGGGCTGAATACCACCCACAAAATGAGTATGGGGTGACTACCACCCACAAAATGGGTATGGGGTGACTACCACTCACAAGATAGGTAGGGGATGACTACCACCCACAGGTATGGGTTTGGGGTGACTACCACTACACGGATTGGTTATGGAGTGACTACCACCAACAGGCTGGGTATTGGGGGGACTACCCCCACAGGATGGGGTATGGGGTGACTGACTACCACCCACAGGATGGGTATTGGGTGACTACCACCCACAGGATGGGCCATGGGGTGATAACCCACAGGGAGGGTATAGGGAGACTACCACCTACAGGGATGCGTATGGGTGTGACTGCCACCCACAGGATGGGTTAGGGTGACTTCCACCCACAGGATGGGTATGGGTGACTTACCACCCACAGGATGGGTAGGAATGTCTACACCCAAAGGATGGGTAGGGGGTGACTTACCATCACAAAATATGGGTATGGGGTGACTACCACTCACAAATGGGTACGGGTGATACCACTCACACGATAGGTCATGGGCTCTGACTACCACCCACAGGAGGGTATGGGATGACTACACCCACAGGATGGGTATGGGGGTGACTACTATCCAGGGATGGGTAATGGGAGATACCACCCAACAGGATTGGTATGGGCTGAATAACACCCACAGGATGCGTATGGGGTGATACCACCCACAGGATGGGAATGGGCTGCTATCCACAGAATTGGTTTATGGTGATAATGATGACTACCACCCACAGGATGGATATGAGATGAACTTCCATCCACAGGATGGGTATGGGGGTGACTACCTTCCACAGGATGGTTTGTGAGGTGATACCACCCAAGGAATGGGTATGGGGTGACTACACCCAACATGATGGGTAAGCGTTGGCTACCACCCACACGATGGGTAAGGCGTGGCTAACCACCAACAGGGGTATTGGGTGACTACCACTCACAGGATGGGTATGTGGTGACTATCACCACAGGGATGGGTTATGGGGTGAACAAACCACCCAACGAATGGGTTTGGGGTGACTACCACCCACAGGCATTGGGTATGGGCTGTCAATCCACCCACAGGATGGGAATGGGCTACACACCCACCCAGGATGGGTATGCGGCTGCCTGCCACCCACAGGATGGGTATGGGGGTTGGACTACAACCCACAGGATGGGTATTATGGGGATGACTACACCCAAAGGATGGGTATGGAGGTGGCTATCACCCCACAGTATGGGTATGGGTAAACTACACCTAGAGGATGTGTTATGAGGTGACTAACATTTACAGGATAGGTATGGCGCTGATACCACCCACAAAATGGGTTATGAGGGAGAACTATCCACTCACAGGATAGGTATGGGCTCTTGACTACCACCCACTGAATGGGTATGGGGTGACTACCACCCACAGGATGGTTATGGGGTGGTCTACACCTCAGAAACTTGAAGAACAGGAGGAGAATGAGGTAATCAGTCCCTCAACCTTGAGTCGATGTGTTCAGTCCATCAATGTTGAGTAGAATACGGCATAACAGCGGAGAAGCAGCTTATAAACCGTATGGTAGGAGAGGTGCAGCAGTCATAGGTCGTGTCACATTTGTTCAATGTGGAAGTAGGTCGTGCTCAAGAATTAGGCAAGCGAAGAATTCTTAAGTATTAAGATCCCAAGAAGTTGCAGTGTCTGACAGATTTGTAGATGAATGGTTCAGAGAACCGACATGTTGGTTCCACTTAGTCAGGCTTGAGTACCACTTAGTCAGGCTTGAGTACCACTTAGTCAGGCTTGAGTACCACTTAGTCAGGCTTGAGTACCACTTAGTCAGGCTTGAGTACCACTTAGTCAGGCTTGAGTACCACTTAGTCAGGCTTGAGTACCACTTAGTCAGGCTTGAGTACCAGTTAGTCACTGACCTCCTGCATGAGACGGACTGACAGCTGGTTATATCCACTCTCAGGGTCGGATGTTTCCGAGATATACACGAAGTTATTTCCAATTTTGAACAAGTTTCTTTTATGTAATGTTTGTCTTAACATTTCAACAGTGTTGTTACCCTACAAGTTCTTTTTGTGTTCTGGTAATGTTCGTCTTTTTGATCTCTACATGACCTCACGTGACCTTTGACCTTGTACTCCCGCAGCCAACTACCTGTTGTTCCCTGTAGTGTTGGACATGGGCGAGGAGACGACCGTCCGTTACCTCGCCTCTCTCCGTGTGCCCCGCACCAGGTGTGTGTGTGTGTGTGTGTGTGTGTGTGTGTTGTGTACTCACCTATTTGTGGTTGCAGGGGTCGAATCACAGCTCCTGGTGTGTGTTGTGTGTGTGTGTGAGTATGTGTTGTGTGTGTGTGTGTGTGTGTGTGTGTGTGTGTGTGTGTGTGTTGTGTGTGTGTGTGTGTGTGTGTGTGTGTGTGTGTGTGTGTGTGTGTGTTTATGTGTGTTCAACAATATGTACTCTCCTGTAGGTGGTTGCAAGGGTCGACTCTCAGCTCCTGGCCCTGCCTCTTAACTTGCCACTCACCAGATTCACTCCCTCCTATCTTAGTGAACCATTCATCACTTTCTCACCCTGACCAATCAGACTAAAGAAATACTTCCTAACATTCCTGTGGCTCATCTGTGACCTTAACTTCCAACAATAATGTCACTGAATTCCCGTTTCTCGCCGTCTCAAACAGCCTATTCCTATCTACCTTATCAATTTACGAGCGTGTTTCATACAGTTATCACGTCTTCCTCGGTTCTTCTGGCCTCCGTCAGCGTCCTCGTAGCTCAAGCTTCTTATCTCAGGACAAACCTTCTTGTATACTACTGCACTTTCTCCAGTTTCTTAAAGTGCTTTTCAGGTGACTCACGAAATCGTGAGGGTTCAATCCCTGCCGGGGTATGGTTTGCTTTTCAGGTGTTGCTTCCATACTGGCGCCACATACTGAAGTATGGGTCTAGCGTATGTTGTATAAAGGGCGCGGAAAGACTTTCTGTTAAGATTCCTGAAGGCTACTTTTTAGATTTGCCAGACGAACATTGGCTGCAGATGTTATTCGGCTGATGTGAGCCTCTGGTGATATACTAGGCACTATGCTCACCCCTAAGTCTTTGAAGTCTCTGTTCACTTAATGTATGTGTTTTTGTGTGCCCTTTTTGTGTGTGAGTGTAGGTCTGGATATAATAATGTGTGTGTGTGTGTGTGTGTGTGTGTGTGTGTGTGTGTGTGTGTGTGTGTGTGTGTGTGTGTGTGTGTGTGTGTGTGTGTGTGTAGGTACAGCTGGATGTTAAGTCACTGAGATGTCAAAAAGTATTTCTTCAGTCTCAGGGTAGTCAGGAAGTGGATGATCTCTGCGAAAAAAGTGAAGGCAAACTCCATATATAGTTTTAAGAGTAGGTACGAGAACCCCCTTCTCCCCAGGCTAAGAGGGAGTGAATCTGACAAGCGGAAAGTTGAGAGGTTGGACCGGGAGCTAAGACTCGACCCCTGCAACCACATGTAGGTGAATACACTCACATAACTAAGCTACGTCCTCTTTATTTCAGGTCGCTGGGCAGGACCAATTCCCGGGCGTGAGTAACAGGTCTACTGGTCTGAAACTAGGATTACCAGGTCTGAAACTATGACAACCTGGTCTGAAACTAGGGTCTAACTGGTCTGAAACTAGGTCTACCTGGTCCGAAACTAGGTCTACGTGGTCTGAAAATAGGTTTACCTGGTTTGAAACTAGGTTTACCTGGTCTCCAATTAGAGCTACCTGATTTGAAACTAGGTCTACGGGTATGAAACTAGGTTCGCCTGGTCTGAAATTAGAACCAATGGTCTGAAGCAAGGAAATGTACATTAAAGAACAGTGGTTCCCAAATGTTTCAGGCAGCCGCCCCCTCGGCTCCCAGGCCACATCCCCAGCACCACACACACACATACCAGCACAACTCTTGGTACTAGGTACTTGGTACTAGGTGCTTGGTACTAGGTACTTGGTACTAAGTACTTGGTACTAGGTGCTTGGTACTAGGTACTTGGTACTAGGTGCTTGGTACTAGGTACTTGGTACTAGGTACTTGGTACTAGGTACTTGGTACTAGGTACTTGGTACTAGGTACTTGGTACTAGGTGCTTGGTACTAGGTACTTGGTACTAGGTGCTTGGTACTAGGTACTTGGTACTAGGTACTTGGTACTAGGTACTTGGTACTAGGTGCTTGGTACTAGGTGCTTGGTACTAGGTGCTTGGTACTAGGTACTTGGTACTAGGAGTACTTGGTACATAGGTGCTTGGTACTAGGTACTTGGTACTAGGTGCTTGGTACTAGGTACTTGGTACTAGGAGCTTGGTACTAGGTACTTGGTACTAGGTGCTTGGTACTAGGTGCTTGGTACTAGGTGCTTGGTACTAGGTACTTGGTACTAGGTACTTGGTACTAGGTACTTGGTACTAGGTACTTGGTATTAGGTACTACTTGGAACTAATGCAAATTGAAAACAGCAACTAATCTATCGCTATAAACAAGCCTATTTATTTCACAAATAAAAATTAACATGTTAAATCAATTTATTTAACAATATAAAAAGGGTAAATTAACGTCTCGTCCGTAATTGATTTGTCTTCACAGTTTTAATGAGATGATGTGCCTGGTGCAGGAACATCATCTTCACTACATCAGTCTTGAAGGTACTAGCAAGTCTTACATCCCAGAGTTCAGTAATTTTCAGTCTGTTTCTTTGACTGAAGAGAAGCTTAGTGACTGTACTGAAGCCTCACTGTACTAAATGTGATGTTGGGAAGGTAATAAAGTACGTCTTGACTTTGTTCCACAGTGTAGGGTAGTGGTCACAGTGTAGGGTAGTGGTCACAGTGTAGGGTAGTGGTCACAGTGTAGGGTAGTGGTCACAGTGTAGGGTAGTGGTCACAGTGTAGGGTAGTGGTCACAGTGTAGGTAGTGGTCACAGTGTAGGGTAGTGGTCACAGTGCAGGGTAGTGGTCACAGTGTAGGGTAGTGGTCACAGTGTAGAGAAGTGGTCACAGTGTAGGGTAGTGGTCACAGTGCAGGGTAGTGGTCACAGTGTAGGGTAGTGGTCACAGTGTAGGGTAGTGGTCACAGTGTAGGGTAGTGGTCACAGTGCTGGGTAGTGGTCACAGTGTAGGGTAGTGGTCACAGTGTAGGGTAGTGGTCACAGTGTAGGGTAGTGGTCACAGTGTAGGGTAGTGGTCACAGTGTAGGTAGTGCTCACAGTGTAGAGATAGTGTCACAGTGAGGGTAGTGGTCACAGTGTAGGTAGTGTCACAGTGTAGGGTAGTGGTCACAGTGTAGGGTAGTGGTCACAGTGTAGGGTAGTGGCACAGTGTAGGGTAGTGGTCACAGTGTAGGTAGTTGTGGTCACAGTGTAGAGTAGTGGTCACAGTGTAGGGTAGTGGTCACAGTGTAGGGTAGTGGTCACAGTGTAGGGTAGTGGTCACAGTGTAGGGTAGTGGTCACAGTGTAGGGTATGGTCACAGTGTAAGTGGTCACAGTGAGGGTAGTGTCACAGTGTAGGGTAGTGGTCACAGTGTAGAGTAGTGGTCACAGTGTAGGGTAGTGGTCACAGTGTAGGGTAGTGGTCACAGTGTAGGGTAGTGGTCACAGTGTAGGGTAGTGGTCACAGTGTAGGGTAGTGGTCACAGTGTAGGGTAGTGGTCACAGTGTAGTAGTGGTCACAGTGTAGGGTAGTGGTCACAGTGTAGGGTAGTGGTCACAGTGTAGGGTAGTGGTCACAGTGTAGGGTAGTGGTCACAGTGTAGGGTAGTGGTCACAGTGTAGGTAGTGGTCACAGTAGGGATGGTCACAGTGTAGGGTAGTGGTCCCAGTGTAGGGTAGTGGTCAAAGTGTGGTAGTGGTCACAGTGTAGGGTAGTGTCACAGTGTAGGGTAGTGGTCACAGTGTAGGGTAGTGGTCACAGTGAGGGTAGTGGTCACAGTGGGAGTGGATAGGGAGTGGGTCACGGTGGAGTGCGGAGGGTAGTGGTCACAGTATAGGGTAGTGGTCAAAGTGTAGGGTAGTGGTCACAGTGTAGGATGGTGGTCACAGTGCAGGGTAGTGGTCACAGTATAGGGTAGTGGTCAAAGTGTAGGGTAGTGGTCACAGTGTAGAGTAGTGTTCACAGTGTAGGGTAGTGGTCACAGTATAGGGTAGTGGTCAAAGTGTAGGGTAGTGGTCACAGTGTAGGATAGTGGTCACAGTGCAGGGTAGTGGTCACAGTGCAAGGTAGTGGTCACGGTGTAGGGTAGTGGTCACAGTGTAGGGTAGTGGTCACAGTGTAGGGTAGTGGTCACAGTGCAGGGTAGTGGTCACAGTGCAGGGTAGTGGTCACAGTGCAGGGTAGTGGTCACAGTGTAGGGTAGTGGTCACAGTGCAGGGTAGTGGTCACAGTGTAGGTTAGTGGTCACAGTGTAGCGTAGTGGTCACAGTGTAGGGTAGTGGTCACAGTGTAGGGTAGTGGTCACAGTGTAGGGTAGTGGTCACAGTGTAGGGTAGTGGTCACAGTGAGGGTAGTGGTAACAGTGCAGGGTAGTGGTCACAGTGTAGGGTAGTGGTCAGAGTGCAGGGTAGTGGTCAGATGTAAAGGGTAGTGGTCAGAGTGCAGGTAGTGGTCAAGTGAGGTATGGTCCAGAGTGCAGGTAGTGGTCAGAGTGCAGGGTAGTGGTAGCAGTGCAGAGTGTAGTGGTCAGTGAGGGTGGTCATAGTGGCAGGTAGTGGTCACAGTGTAGGGTAGTGGTCACAGTGTAGGGTAGTGGTCACAGTGCAGGGTAGTGTCAGTGTAGGTAGTGTCACAGTGTAGGTAGTGGTCACAGTGTAAGGTAGTGGTCACAGTGTAGGGTAGTGGTCACAGTGTTGAGGTAGTGGTCACAGTGTAGGTAGTGGTCAGGGTGCAGGGTAGTGGTCACAGTGTAGGGTAGTGGTCACAGTTGTAGGGTAGTGGTCACAGTGTAGGGTAGTGGTCACAGTGTAGGGTAGTGGTCACAGTGGGTAGTGTCACAGTGCAGGGTAGTGGTCACAGTGTAGGGTAGTGGTCACAGTGTAGGTAGTGTTCACAGTGCAGGGTGTGGTCACAGTGTAGGGTAGTGGTCACAGTGCAGGTAGTGGTCACAGTGCTAGGGTAGTGGTCACAGTGTAGCGGTAGTGGTCACAGTGCAGGGTAGTGGTCACAGTGTAGAGGGTAGTGGTCACAGTGTAGGTAGTGTTCACAGTGCAGGGTAGTGGTCACAGTGAAGGGTAGTGGTCACAGTGCAGGGTATGGTCACAGTGTGGTAGTGGAGTGTAAGGGTGTGGTCACAATGTAGGTAGTGGTCACAGTGAGGTAGTGGTCACAGTTGGGTAGTGGTCACAGTATAGGGTAGTGGTCACAAGTTTAGGGTAGTGGTCACAGTGTAGGTAGTGGTCACGTGCAGGGTAGTGGTCACAGTGAAGGTAGTGGTCACAGTGCAGGGTAGTGGTCACAGTGCAGGGTAGTGGTCACAGTGTAGGGTAGTGTTCACAGTGTAGGTAGTGGTCACAGTGTAGGTAGTGGTCCAGTGAGGGTAGTGGTCACAGTGAGGGTAGTGGTCACAGTGTAGGGTAGTGTCACAGTGTAGGTAGTGGTCACGTGGGAGTGGTCACAGTGTAGGGTAGTGGTCACAGTGTAGGGTAGTGGCACAGTGTAGGTAGTGGTCACAGTGTAGGGAGTGTCACAGTGAGGGTAGTGGTCACAGTATAGGTAGTGGTCACAGTGCAGGGTAGTGGTCACAGTGTAGGGTAGTGAGGTCACAGTGAGGGTAGTGGTCACAGTGTAGGGTAGTGGTCACAGTGCAGGTAGTGGTCACAGTGTAGGGTAGTGGTCACAGTGTAGGGTAGTGGTCACAGTGTAGGGTAGTGGTCACAGTGCTAGGTAGTGGTCACGTGGTAGGTGTTAGTAGGTCACAGTGTAGGGTAGTGGTCACAGTGTGCAGGTAGTGGTCACAGTGTAGGTAGTGGTCACAGTGCAGGGTAGTGGTCACAGTGTAGGTAGTGGTCACAGTGTAGGGTAAGTGGTCACAGTGTAGGTATGGTCACAGTGAGGTAGTGGTCACAGTGTAGGGTAGTGGTCACAGTGTAGGTAGTGGTCACAGTGCAGGGTAGTGGTCACAGTGTAGGTAGTGGTCACACATGTAGCAGGGTAAGTTGGTCACAGTGTAGGGTAGTGGTCACAGTGTAGGTAGTGGTCACAGTGTAGGGTAGTGGTCACAGTGTAGGGTAGTGGTCACAGTGCAGGGTAGTGGTCACAGTGTAGGGTAGTGGTCACAGTGTAGGGTAGTGGTCACAGTGTAGAGTAGTGGTCACAGTGTAGAGTAGTGGTCACAGTGTAGGGTAGTGGTCACAGTGTAAGGGTAGTGGTCACAGTGTAGGGTAGTGGTCACAGTGTAGGTAGTGGTCACAGTGAGGGTAGTGGTCACAGTGCAGGGTAGTGGTCACAGTGTAGGGTAGTGGTCACAGTGTAGGGTAGTGGTCACAGTGTAGGGTATGGTCACAGTGAGGGTAGTGGCCATTAGGTAGTGGTCACAGTGTAGGGTAGTGGTCACAGTGTAGGTAGTGGTCACAGTGTAGGGTAGTGGTCACAGTGTAGGTTAGTGGTCACAGTGAGTAGTGGTCACAGTGTAGGGTAGTGGTCACAGTGTAGGTAGTGGTCACAGTGTAGGGTAGTGGTCACAGTGTAGGGTAGTGGTCACAGTGTAGGGTAGTGGTACAGTGTAGGTAGTGGTCACAGTGTAGGGTAGTGGTCACAGTGCAGGTAGTGGTCACAGTGTAGGTAGTGGTCACAGTGTAATGGTAGTGGTCACAGAGTGTAGGGTAGTGGTCACAGTGTAGGGTAGTGGTCACAGTGTAGTAGTGTAAGTTAGGGTAGTGTCCACAGTGCAGGGTAGTGGTCACAGTGTAGGGTAGTGGTCACAGTGTAGGGTAGTGGTCACAGTGTAGGGTAGTGGTCACAGTGTAGGTAGTGGTCACGTGTAGGTAGTGGTCACAGTGTAGGGTAGTGGTCACAGTGTAGGTAGTGGTCACATGTAGGGTAGTGTCACAGTGTAGGGTAGTGGTCACAGTGTAGGGTAGTGGTCACAGTGTAGGGTAGTGGTCACAGTGTAGGGTAGGTGGTCACAGTGAGGTAGTGGTCAAGTGGGGTAGTGGCACAGTGCAGGTAGGTACAGTGTAGGTAGTGGTCACAGTGTAGGGTAGTGGTCACAGTGTATGGGTAGTGGTCACAGTGTAGGGTAGTGGTCACAGTGTAGGTAGTGGTCACAGTGTAGGGTAGTGGTCACAGTGTAGGGTAGTGGTCACAGTGTAGGGTAGTGGTCACAGTGTAGGGTAGTGGTCACAGTGCAGGGTAGTGGTCACAGTGTAGGTAGTGTCACAGTGTAGGGTAGTGTCACAGTGATAGGGTAGTGGTCACAGTGTAGGGTAGTGTCACAGTGTAGGGTAGTGGTCACAGTAGAGGGTAGTGGTCACAGTGTAGGGTAGTGGTCACAGTGAGGGTAGTGGTCACAGTGTAGGGTAGTGGTCACAGTGTAGGGTAGTGGTCACAGTGTAGGGTAGTGGTCACAGTGTAGGGTAGTGGTCACAGTGTAGGGTAGTGGTACACAGGTAGGGTAGTGGTCACAGTGTAGGGTAGTGGTCACAGTGTAGGGTAGTGGTCACAGTGCAGGGTAGTGGTCACAGTGCAGGGTAGTGGTCACAGTGTAGGGTAGTGGTCACAGTGTAGGGTAGTGGTCACAGTGTAGGGTAGTGGTCACAGTGTAGGTAGTGGTCACAGTGCAGGGTAGTGGTCACAGTGTAGGGTAGTGGGTCACAGTGTAGGGTAGTGGTCACAGTGAGGGTAGTGGTCACAGTTGTAGGGTAGTGGTCACAGTGTAGGGTAGTGTCACAGTGTAGGGTAGTGGTCACAGGTAGGGTATGGTCACAGTGTAGGGTAAGTGGTCACAGTGAGGGTAGTGGTCACAGTGTAGGGTAGTGGTCACAGTGTAGGGTAGTGGTCACAGTGTAGGGTAGTGGTCACAGTGTAGGGTAGTGGTCACAGTGCAGGGTAGTGGTCACAGTGTAGGGTAGTGGTCACAGTGTAGGGTATAGTGGTCACAGTGCAGGGTAGTGGTCACAGTGCAGGGTAGTGGTCACAGTGTCAGGGTAGTGGTCACAGTGTAGGGTAGTGGGTCACAGTGCAGGGTAGTGGTCACAGAGAGGTCTTAGTTAGGTCCAGTGTAGGGTAGGTCACAGTGCAGGGTTAGTGGTCACAGTGAGGTATGGCCAGTAGGTAGTGGTCACAGTGTAGGGTAGTGGTCACAGTGTAGGGTAGTGGTCACAGTTGCAGGGTAGTGGTCACAGTGCAGGTAGTGGTCACCGTGCAGGGTAGTGGTCACAGTGTAGGGTAGTGGTCACAGTGCAGGGTAGTGGTCACAGTGAGGTAGATGGTCACAGTGTAGGGTAGTGGTCACAGTGCAGGGTAGTGTCACAGTGTAGGGTAGTGGTCACAGTGTAGGGTAGTGGTCACAGTGCAGGGTAGTGGTTCACAGTGTAGGGTAGTGGTCACAGTGTAGGGTAGTGTCACAGTGAGGGTAGTGTCCAATGTCAGGGTATGGTCACAGTGCAGGTATGTGTCACAGTGCAGTACGTGGTCACAGTGTAGGTAGTGGTCACAGTGCTAGGTAGTGGTCACAGTGTAGGTAGTGGTCACAGGTAGGTAGTGGTCACAGTGTCAGGGTAGTGGTCACAGTGTAGGGTAGTGGTCACAGTGTGGGTAGTGGTCACAGTGTAGGTAGTGGTCACAGTTGCAGGTTATGTGGTCACAGTGCAAGGGTAGTGTCACAGTGCAGTGTAGTGGTCACAGTGTAGGTAGGGTCACAGTGAGTTTTTGGTCACAGTGTTTATGGTAGTGTCAACATGTCAGTGTTTAGTGGTCATTGTATCTGTCACATGGGTAGTGCGTCCATGTTAGGGTAGTGTCCACATTGTGTTTCATCAGGTTAGTGGTCACAGTGCAGCTAGTGGTCCAGTGTAGGTAGTGGCACAAGTTGTTCTATGTTAATATCCTCACCATTGGTAGTGTCACAGTGTTAGTGTAAGTGGAGTCACAGTGTTAGGAGATATGTCACTTTCAGGTGTAGTTGGATCACATAGCAGTAGTGTCACAGTGTAGGGTAGTGTCACAGTTTATGGTAATAGTCCACATGATGGGTTTTGTCAGTTAGTACGTACACATGTAGTAGTTCACAGTGTAGGGTATTGGATTCCAGTTGTAGGTAGTGCGTCCACAGTGCAGGGTATGTCACAGTTGTAGGGTAGTGTCACAGTGAGGTAGTGTCACGTGTAGGTAGTGTCACAGTGCAGGGTAGTGGTCACAGTGTAAGTTTAGGCCATTAGTAGTTCACATTGTTAATATTCACATATGATGTTTTCAATGTAATATTCTCACCATGTCGGTGTGTCACAGTTGTTTATCTCCACCATTGCATGGTTTCTTCATTGTTAAGATCCCACCATTGCTGTTTCACATTGTTAATATCCTCCACCATTGATGTTTTTTCCATGTTATCTCCACATGTGTTCATGGTATATCCATCAACACATGATGTATTCATTGTTAATATCCTCCACCATTGATGTTTTTCACTGTGTTAGTATTCCACCATTGCTGTTTCATTCATGTAAAGGAGTTCCACCATGCAGTGTTCCATTGTTAATATCCTCCACTCATTGCTGTTCCTTCATATGTAATTATATCCCCCATGTGCTGTTTCTTCATTGTTAATACCTTCCACCATTGCATGTTGTTTACATTGTTAATATCCTCCACCAGGGTTGTCTGTTTTCAATGATGTTAATATCCTCACCAGTGCTGTTCCGTCATTGTTAATCATCTCACATTGATGTATCTTCATTGTGTATATCCTCCACCATTGCTGTTTTATCATTGTTATATCTCCACATTGCTGTATTCCTCATTGTTGATATCCCCACCATTGTGTATTCATATTGATATCCTCCAACCATGATGTTATCTCATTGTAAGGTATCCTCCACATTGCTGTTTCTCATTGTTAATATCCTCCACATGCATGTTATTTTTCATTGTTAGATATCCTCCACCATTGTGTTTCCAATTGTTAATCCTCCACATGCATGTTTTTCATTGTTAAATAGTTCCACCATGCTGTTTCTCATGTTAGGATATCCTCCACCATGCATGTTTTTCCATTGTTGATATCCTCCACCATGAGGTGTTTCCATGTTAATAATCTCCACCATTGCTGTTTCCTCATTGTTGAATATCCTCACCATTGCAGTTTTCTCATTAGTTATCCTCCACCATTGCTGTTTTTCACATGTTAGTATCCTCCACATTGCAGTGTTTCTCATTGTAGATATCCTCCACCATTGCTGTTTTCAATGATAATCCTCCACATGCTGTTATTCATAGTTAGTATCCTCCACCATTGCTGTTTCTTCATTGTTAATATCCTCCACCATTGCTGTTTCTTCATTGTTGATATCTAGGAATGGAGTGATCACCCAGTCTGGTATTTTAAGCCAAACAAATTCGTCATTCAGGTGTGTACAATACACCTGATCTTCTTCAACAGTTCAGAGGCTGGGACACTGGAAGGGATCACGACGGTCTATGTTACCTTAAGTTATTGTAACCTGGACAGTAAAGTGGAAACGGCTTATTTGACTTTGATAAGATTAACCTCATTTCCTACCATTTGCAAATTAACCTCACAAGTGCAACTAATGTGACATTTATTGTGGCAACGTTTCGCTCTCCAGGAGCTTTATCAAGCCATTACAAACAATACATGGACACAGAGGGTATATAAAGGCTCTGAGTGAGGTGCAATACTAGTGAGGTACCATTTCGATGTTCACTAGTGGTAGTAGTAGTAGTAGTAGTAGTGGTAGTGACAAAAGTAATACAATATGTTGATAAATTAGACACATGTGCAACTCTTGGGTATCTTTATTGAGGAAACGTTTCGCCACACAGTGGCTTCATCAGTCCATACAAAGGAGAATCTTGAAGAACAGGAGGAGAATGAGGTAATCAGTCCCTCAACCTTGAGTCGATGTGGTCAGTCCATCAATCTTGATGGACTGATGGACTGACCACATCGACTCAAGGTTGAGGGACTGATTACCTCATTCTCCTCCTGTTCTTCAAGATTCTCCTTTGTATGGACTGATGAAGCCACTGTGTGGCGAAACGTTTCCTCAATAAAGATACCCAAGAGTTGCACATGTGTCTAATTTATCAACATATTGTATTACTTTTGTCACTACCACTACTACTACTACTACTACTACCACTAGTGAACATCGAAATGGTACCTCACTAGTATTGCACCTCACTCAGAGCCTTTTTATACCCTCTGTGTCCATGTATTGTTTGTAATGGCTTGATAAAGCTCCTGGAGAGCGAAACGTTGCCACAATAAATGTCACATTAGTTGCACTTGTGTCCTTTTACTTTACATATTGTCGGTAATTCTACCAACTTTATTACAAATTAACCTCGTTTAACTTTGTTAATACATCTGACAAATAAGCAATGTTATGCTTGATGTTTCTTAGTTCGTCACATTGGAAGAATTCAACAACTGTCTTAAAAAGTTGAGAGAAACTTCTCAGTAAGTTTCCATTTAAGAGTCATCTAACCTGTGTGTGTAACAACAAACATTCAAAATATTCATCATTCTCAGTACAGAAGTGTCGACACAGTCGGGAAGTGAGAGTATGTGCCTTGACTTTATTTACTCTTGTCATAACAGTGTTTAATGATTTGTGAAGTCGACCAGTTGGGTTTTTTGCAACTAGATGTTGTCTGTGGATTACGTAAACACACCAAGTACAGCTTTTTTCAAGAAACAGACGAAGCCACAATGACAACCTGTCATTGATATTGTCCCATCTGTTGCACAAGCAAGAATGTTGATAAGCGGGATGTTTTTCTCTTAGAAAAAATTCTCAACATCACGAAATATGACTCCCTTTTTGTATCTGTTTCTATTTGTCTTGAAAATTACAGCTCTTGAACCAGACTTTCATCTCTGACCAACCAAACATTAGCAGAAGCAAAGATTCATTGCCTGGCAGAGTGGACTTATCTAATTGTAAGTCAAATTGACTTAAGCATGTTGACCAATATA
This sequence comes from Cherax quadricarinatus, assembly GCF_026875155.1. Taxonomy (NCBI): domain Eukaryota; kingdom Metazoa; phylum Arthropoda; class Malacostraca; order Decapoda; family Parastacidae; genus Cherax; species Cherax quadricarinatus. The sequence goes on along the minus strand of NC_069428.1, from coordinate 30,406,460 downwards.
TCTTCAGTGTTTCAGCTATTTCATCCACTCATCTTTGAACATAGTTATCACTGAGAGGTATAGCAGGTATAGCTTTAATAATTTGTCCAGAACACATAGGTAAAACTATACGCAGAACCCCACTTACTGCTGGTAGAGTAAGCTCTTCCCCAATTGTATGAGGTTTACCAGATGTAGCAATAACCAGTGAGGTATTATATGATTCACACAATCACCAGTCAGATATTTTATGATTCACACAATCACCAGTCAGATATTTTATGACTCACACAATCACCAGTCAGATATTTTATGATTCACACAATCACCAGTCAGATATTTTATGACTCACACAATCACCAGTCAGATATTTTATGATTCACACAATCACCAGTCAGATATTTTATGACTCACACAATCACCAGTCAGATATTTTATGATTCACACAATCACCAGTCAGATATTTTATGATTCACACAATCACCAGTCAGATATTTTATGACTCACACAATCACCAGTCAGATATTTTATGATTCACACAATCACCAGTCAGATATTTATGATTCACACAATCACCAGTCAGATATTTTATGACTCACACAATCACCAGTCAGATATTTTATGATTCACACAATCACCAGTCAGATATTTTATGATTCACACAATCACCAGTGAGATATTGTATGATTCACACAAACCACCAGTGAGATATTGTATGATTTACACAATCACCAGTCAGATATTTTATGATTCACACAATCACCAGTGAGATGTATGATTCACACAATCACCAGTGAGATACTGTATGATTTAAACAATCACCAGTCAGATATTTTATGATTCACACAATCACCAGTGAGATGTATGATTCACACAATCACCAGTGAGATATTGTATGATTCACACAATCACCAGTGAGATATTGTATGATTCACACACTCACCAGTGAGATATTGTATGATCCACACAATCACCAGTGAGATATTGTATGATTCACACAATCACCAGTGAGATATTGTATGATTCACATAAACCATCACTGGATTGTTGTCAAGTGCTATCAAACAATGGTTATCGTTTCTGTAAGTTTTCTCAAAGACACTTAAAATATGCTAAGTTTTGGTCGGCTTTATCAGTGTATTTTCCTCAAATGTTCCAGAAGCCTAGATAGTTTCATGGCTTCATTTGGAAAGTCTCTTTCACACAGTAGGCACATTGGGCGCTGTTGATTATTTGCTGCTGATACAAATCCATATTTCAGATATTCCGCACTATATTGTCGACACTTCTCTTTTGTCTGCTCTGCTGCCTCTATATTTTATTCTGCAACAAGAAATATATGTTCTTTATAAAAATCATGACAATCACAATAAAATGCAGCAGAAAAAGCTTAAGGAAATATACAGTAATGCATCTATAGGAAAAGTACATGATACAATAATACAAGTGTGAAAGTTAAACTAAAAATCAAATATTTAAGAACTACAACTCACAACTACAAGTCACAACTACAAGTCACAACTACAAGTCACAACTACAAGTCACAACTACAAGTCACAACTACAAGTCACAACTGCAAGTCACAACCTCAAGTCACAACTACAAGTCACAACTGCAAGTCACAACCTCAAGTCACAACTACAAGTCACAACTACAAGTCACAACTACAAGTCACAACTACAAGTCACAACTGCAAGTCACAACCTCAAGTCACAACTACAAGTCACAACTACAAGTCACAACTACAAGTCACAACTACAAGCCACAACTACAAGTCACAACTACAAGTCACAACTACAAGTCACAACTACAAGTCACAACTACAAGCCACAACTACAAGCCACAACTACAAGTCACAACTACAAGTCACAACTACAAGTCACAACTACAAGTCACAACTACAAGTCACAACTACAAGTCACAACCTCAAGTCACAGCCTCAAGTCACAGCCTCAAGTCACAACTACAAGTCACAACTACAAGTCACAACTACAAGTCACAACTACAAGTCACAGCCTCAAGTCACAACTACAAGTCATAACTACAAGTCACAACTACAAGTCACAACTACAAGTCACAGTCTCAAGTCACAACTAAAAGTCACAACTACAAGTCACAACTACAAGTCACAGCCTCAAGTCACAACTACAAGTCATAACTACAAGTCACAACTACAAGTCACAGTCTCAAGTCACAACTACAAGTCACAACTACAAGTCACAGTCTCAAGTAACAACTACAAGTCACAACTACAAGTCACAGCTGCAAGTCACAACTACAAGTCACAACTACAAGTCACAGCTGCAAGTCACAACTACAAGTCACAACTGCAAGTCACAACTGCAAGTCACAGCTACAAGTCACAACTGCGAGTCACAACTACAAGTCACAACTGCAAGTCACAACTGCAAGTCACAGCTACAAGTCACAACTGCAAGTCACAACTACAAGTCACAACTGCAAGTCACAACTGCAAGTCACAGCTACAAGTCACAACTGCAAGTCACAACTACAAGTCACAACTACAAGTCACAACTGCGAGTCACAACTGCAAGTCACAACTACAAGTCACAACTACAAGTCACAACTACAAGTCACAACTGCAAGTCACAACTACAAGTCACAACTACGAATCACAACTACAAGTCACAAGTCACAACTACAAGTCACAACTGCAAGTCACAACTGCAAGTCACAGCTACAAGTCACAACTGCAAGTCACAACTACAAGTCACAACTACAAGTCACAACTGCGAGTCACAACTGCAAGTCACAACTACAAGTCACAACTACAAGTCACAACTACAAGTCACAACTGCAAGTCACAACTACAAGTCACAACTGCAAGTCACAACTACAAGTCACAACTGCAAGTCACAACTACAAGTCACAACTGCAAGTCACAACTACAAGTCACAACTACAAGTCACAACTACAAGTCACAACTGCAAGTCACAACTACAAGTCACAACTACAAGTCACAACTACAAGTCACAACTACAAATCACAACCTCAAGTCACAACTACAAGTCACAACTACAAGTCACAACTACAAATCACAACCTCAAGCCACAACTACAAGTCACAACTACAAGTCACAACTACAAGTCACAACTACAAATCACAACCTCAAGTCACAACTACAAGTCACAACTACAAGTCACAACTACAAGTCACAACTACAAGTCACAACTGCAAGCCACAACTACAAGTCACAACTACAAGTCACAACTACAAGTCACAACTACAAATCACAACCTCAAGCCACAACTACAAGTCACAACTACAAGTCACAACTACAAGTCACAACTACAAATCACAACCTCAAGTCACAACTACAAGTCACAACTACAAGTCACAACTACAAGTCACAACTACAAGTCACAACTACAAATCACAACCTCAAGCCACAACTACAAGTCACAACTACAAGTCACAACTACAAATCACAACCTCAAGTCACAACTACAAGTCACAACTACAAGTCACAACTACAAGTCACAACCTCAAGTCACAACTACAAGTCACAACTACAAGTCACAACTACAAGTCACAACTACAAGTCACAACTACAAGTCACAACTACAAGCCACAACTACAAGTCACAACTACAAGTCACAACCTCAGCACAGCAACACTACCACCCTCTGTATCTTCCCTTCATCACTACCAGTTAATCATATCTTCAGTAAATTATACTTTAAAATGCACATTACAAGACCGAGAATAACTTGCAGTACACAAACCTAAAGTCATGGCTCCTGCAGACGGGAAAATGTGATCATAAGAGGACTCACGACCTCTGCTGTCTGATGTGGCTGGTGTGAGACGCGACGGAATAAACCTTCCGACTATTAACTCCGACTTTGGACCACAAAATAAAGTAAAGTCTGGTTTAATGTGTAATTCTATGTTAGTTTCATTCTGTGTGTTAGGTAAGTGTTCGTGACTTAGAGTTTGTTATATAGATTTTGTATAAAGTTCCCTTGGTTCTGCTGTCACCTTGCTGCCACCTTGCTGCCACCTTGCTGCCACCTTGCTGCCACCTTGCTGCCTCCTTGCTGCCTCCTTGCTGCCTCCTTGCTGCCACCTTGCTGCCACCTTGCTGCCACCTTGCTGCCACCTTGCTGCCACCTTGCTGCCACCTTGCTGCCTTCTTGCTGCCACCTTGCTGCCACCTTGCTGCCACCTTGCTGCCACCTTGCTGCCACCTTGCTGCCACCTTGCTGCCACCTTGCTGCCACCTTGCTGCCACCTTGCTGCCAACTTGCTGCCACCTTGCTTGCCTCCTTGCTGCACCTTGCTGCCACCTTTGCTGCCTTCTTGCTGCCACCTTGCTGCCAACTTGCTGCCACCTTGCTGCCTCCTTGCTGCCACCTTGCTGCCACCTTGCTGCCACCTTGCTGCCACCTTGCTGCCACCTTGCTGCCACCTTGCTGCCACCTTGCTGCCACCTTGCTGCCACCTTGCTGCCACCTTGCTGCCTTCTGCTGCCAACCTTGCTGCCAACTTGCTGCCACCTTGCTGCCTCCTTGCTGCCACCTTGCTGCCACCTTGCTGCCACCTTGCTGCCACCTTGCTGCCACCTTGCTGCCACCTTGCTGCCACCTTGCTGCCACCTTGCTGCCACCTTGCTGCCACCTTGCTGCCAACTTGCTGCCACCTTGCTGCCTCCTTGCTGCCACCTTGCTGCCACCTTGCTGCCTTCTTGCTGCCACCTTGCTGCCAACTTGCTGCCACCTTGCTGCCTCCTTGCTGCCACCTTGCTGCCACCTTGCTGCCACCTTGCTGCCACCTTGCTGCCACCTTGCTGCCACCTTGCTGCCACCTTGCTGCCACCTTGCTGCCACCTAGCTGCCACCTTGCTGCCACCTTGCTGCCGCCTTGCTGCCACCTTGCTGCCACCTAGCTGCCACCTTGCTGCCACCTTGCTGCCACCTAGCTGCCCCCTTATACTCAACACCCCCTAGATCTTTCTACCACACCCAGGGGGGCAGTACCGCCCACTTTGGGAACCACTGTTATTATATATATATATAATATATATATATATGTGTGTGTGTGTGTGTGTGTGTGTGTGTGTGTGTGTGTGTGTGTGTGTGTGTGGTGTGTGTGTTATATATATATATATATATATATATATATATTTAGAGAGAGAGAGAGAGAGCAGACAGACAGACAGAGACAGAGAAAAAGATCGCAGTCAGCAGGATTCGAACCCACTACATGAAGACTGGCAATATTCCCAAGTGACGCTCTTCACCACTCGGCCACAAATATCTCAAAAGCTGGCATTTGTGGCAGATTGGTGTAGAGCGTCATTTTGGAACCTTGCCAGTCTTCCTGTAGTGGGTTCGAATCCTGCTGACTGCGATCTTTCTCTCTATATACCCGCTCATTCCTGCATGGTGCATTAATGTATATAATCACCATGAATAAGGATGTAAAATTAATTGCCTCCTCGCTACATAGATAATATTTATATATACAAATTTGTTTAATTTTTTGTAGTTTGTATGATTATTATTAATATGATGACGTCACTTCAGTTGGCAAGACTGCAGCGAGAAGACGAGGATGTTGGTACCCCTGGGAGTGGCCAGCCTTTATATCAGAAGTCTTCACGAGTCCTCCCATGTGAGTCCATGAGTCCTCCCATGTGAGTCCATGAGTCCTCCCATGTGAGTCCATGAGTCCTCCCATGTGAGTCCACGAGTCCTCCCATGTGAGTCCACAAGTCCTCCCATGTGAGTCCATGAGTCCTCCCATGTGAGTCCATGAGTCCTCCCATGTGAGTCCACGAGTCCTCCCATGTGAGTCCACGAGTCCTTTCCCGTGTGAGTCCATGAGTCCTCCCATGTGAGTCCATGAGTCCTCCCATGTGATTTCCATGAGTCCTCCCATGTGAGTCCATGAGTCCTCCCATGTGAGTCCATGAGTCCTCCCATGTGAGTCCACGAGTCCTCCCATGTGAGTCCATGAGTCCTCCCATGTGAGTCCATGAGTCCTCCCATGTGAGTCCACGAGTCCTCCCATGTGAGTCCACGAGTCCTCCCGTGTGAGTCCATGAGTCCTCCCATGTGAGTCCATGAGTCCTCCCATGTGAGTCCATGAGTCCTCCCATGTGAGTCCATGAGTCCTCCCATGTGAGCCCAAACGAGTCCCCAATGTGAGTCCATGAGTCCTCCCATGTGAGTCCATGAGTCCTCCCATGTGAGCCCACGAGTCCTCCCATGTGAGTCCATGAGTCCTCCCATGTGAGTCCACGAGTCCCCCCCATGTGAGTCCAGAGTCCTCCCATGTGAGTCCAGAGTCCTCCCATGTGAGTCCATGAGTCCTCCCATGTGAGCCCACGATCCTCCCATGTGAGTCCATGAGTCCTCCCATGTGAGCCACGAGTCCTCCATGTGAGCCCACGAGTCCCCCATGTGAGCCCATGAGTCCCCCCATGTGAGTCCATGAGTCCTCCCATGTGAGTCCATGAGTCCTCCCATGTGAATCCATGAGTCCCCCCATGGGGAGTCCATGAGTCCTCCCATGTGAGCCCACGAGTCCTCCCATGTGAGTCCATGAGTCCTCCCATGTGAGTCCACGAGTCCTCCCATGTGAGCCCACGAGTCCTCCCATGTGAGTCCATGAGTCCTCCCATGTGAGTCCATGAGTCCTCCCATGTGAGTCCATGAGTCCTCCCATGTGAATCCATGAGTCCTCCCATGTGAGTCCATGAGTCCTCCCATGTGAGCCCACGAGTCCTCCCATGTGAGTCCACGAGTCCTCCCATGTGAGTCCATGAGTCCTCCCATGTGATCCCACGAGTCCTCCCATGTGAGTCCACGAGTCCTCCCATGTGAGTCCATGAGTCCTCCCATGTGAGTCCACGAGTCCTCCCATGTGAGTCAACGAGTCCTCCCATGTGAGTATGAGTCCTCCCATGTGAGTCCACGAGTCCTCCCATGTGAATCCATGAGTCCTCCCATGTGAGTCCATGAGTCCTCCCATGTGAGTCCATGAGTCCTCCCATGTGAGTCCACGAGTCCTCCCATGTGAATCCATGAGTCCTCCCATGTGAGTCCATGAGTCCTCCCATGTGAGTCCATGAGTCCTCCCATGTGAGTCCATGAGTCCTCCCATGTGAGTCCATGAGTCCTCCCATGTGAGTCCCTGACCCCCCCATGGTGGGGTCATGATCCTCCCATGTGAGTCCATGAGTCCTCCCATGTGAATCCATGAGTCCTCCCATGTGAGTCCATGATCCTCCCATGTGAATCCATGAGCCTCCCATGTGAATCCATGAGTCCTCCCATGTGAGTCCATAAGTCCCCCCTTTGTGAGTCCATGAGTCCTCCCATGTGAGTCCATGAGTCCTCCCATGTGAGTCCATGAACCCCTCCCATGTGAGTTCATGAGTCCTCCCCATGTGAGTCCATGAGTCCTCCCATGTGAATCCATGAGTCCTCCCATGTGAGCCCCAACGAGTCCTCCCATGTGAATCCATGAGTCTTCCCATGTGAATCCATGAGTCCTCCCATGTGAATCCATGAGTCCTCCCATGTGAATCCATGAGTCCTCCCATGTGAGTCCATGAGTCCTCCCATGTGATCCATGAGTCCTCCCATGTGAATCCATGAGTCCTCCCATGTGAGTCCACGAGTCCTCCCATGTGAATCCATGAGTCCCCCCCCATGTGAATCCATGAGTCCTCCCATGTGAATCCATGAGTCCTCCCATGTGAGTCCATGAGTCCTCCCATGTGAGTCCATGAGTCCTCCCATGTGAATCCATGAGTCCTCCCATGTGAGTCCACGAGTCCTCCCATGTGAATCCATGAGTCCTCCCATGTGAATCCATGAGTCCTCCCATGTGAATCCATAAAGTCCTCCCATGTGAGTCCATGAGTCCCTCCCATGTGAGTCCATGAGTCCTCCCATGTGAATCCTGACCCCTCCCATGTGAGCCCACAAAGTCCTCCCATGTGAATCCATGAGTCCTCCCATGTGAATCCATGAGTCCTCCCATGTGAGTCCATGAGTCCTCCCATGTGAGTCCATGAGTCCTCCCATGTGAGTCCATGAGTCCTCCCATGTGAGTCCACGAGTCCTCCCATGTGAGTCCATGAGTCCTCCCATGTGAGTCCATGAGTCCTCCCATGTGAGTCCACGAGTCCTCCCATGTGAGTCCACGAGTCCTCCCGTGTGAGTCCATGATTCCTCCATGTGAGTCCATGAGTCCTCCCCATGTGAGTCCATGATCCTCCCATGTGAGTCCATGAGTCCTCCCAGTGAGTCCACGAGTCCTCCCATGTGAGTCCATGAGCCCCCTCCCATGTGAGTCCATGAGTCCCCCCAAAGTGACCCCACAAAGTCCTCCCATGTGAGTCCATGAGTCCTCCCATGTGAGCCCACGAGTCCTCCCATGTGAGTCCATGAGTCCTCCCATGTGAGTCCATGAGTCCTCCCATGTGAGTCCATGAGTCCTCCCATGTGAGCCCACGAGTCCTCCCATGTGAGTCCATGAGTCCTCCCATGTGAGTCCACGAGTCCTCCCATGTGAGCCCACGAGTCCTCCCATGTGAGTCCATGAGTCCTCCCATGTGAGTCCATGAGTCCTCCCATGTGAGTCCATGATCCTCCCATGTGAATCCAATGAGTCCTCCCATGTGAGTCCATGAGTCCTCCCATGTGAGCCCACGAGTCCCCCCCATGTGAGTCCACGATCCTCCATGTGAGTCCATGAGTCCTTTCCCATGTGATCCACGAGTCCTCCCATGTGAGTCCACGAGTCCTCCCATGTGAGTCCATGAGTCCTCCCATGTGAGTCCACGAGTCCTCCCATGTGAGTCAACGAGTCCTCCCATGGGGAGTATGAGTCCTCCCATGTGAGTCCCCGAGTCCTCCCATTGAATCCAATGAGCCCCTCCCATGTGGTCCAAATGAGTCCTCCCATGTGAGTCCATGAGTCCTCCCATGTGAGTCCACGAGTCCTCCCATGTGAATCCATGAGTCCTCCCATGTGAGTCCATGAGTCCTCCCATGTGAGTCCATGAGTCCTCCCATGTGAGTCCATGAGTCCTCCCATGTGAGTCCATGAGTCCTCCCATGTGAGTCCCTGACCCCTCCCATGTGAGTTCATGAGTCCTCCCATGTGAGTCCATGATTTCCTCCCATGTGATCCATGAGTCCTCCCATGTGAGTCCATGAGTCCTCCCATGTGAATCCATGAGTCCTCCCATGTGAATCCATGAGTCCTCCCATGTGAGTCCATAAGTCCTCCCATGTGAGTCCATGAGTCCTCCCATGTGAGTCCATGAGTCCTCCCATGTGAGTCCATGACCCCTCCCATGTGAGTTCATGAGTCCTCCCATGTGAGTCCATGAGTCCTCCCATGTGAATCCATGAGTCCTCCCATGTGAGTCCACGAGTCCTCCCATGTGAATCCATGAGTCTTCCCATGTGAATCCATGAGTCCTCCCATGTGAATCCATGAGTCCTCCCATGTGAATCCATGAGTCCTCCCATGTGAGTCCATGAGTCCTCCCATGTGAGTCCATGAGTCCTCCCAGGGTGAATCCATGAGTCCTCCCATGTGAGTCCACGAGTCCTCCCATGTGAATCCATGAGTCCTCCCATGTGAATCCATGAGTCCTCCCATGTGAATCCATGAGTCCTCCCATGTGAGTCCATGAGTCCTCCCATGTGAGTCCATGAGTCCTCCCATGTGAATCCATGAGTCCTCCCATGTGAGTCCACGAGTCCTCCCATGTGAATCCATGAGTCCTCCCATGTGAATCCATGAGTCCTCCCATGTGAATCCATGAGTCCTCCCATGTGAGTCCATGAGTCCTCCCATGTGAGTCCATGAGTCCTCCCATGTGAATCCATGAGTCCTCCCATGTGAGTCCACGAGTCCTCCCATGTGAATCCATGAGTCCTCCCATGTGAATCCATGAGTCCTCCCATGTGAGTCCATGAGTCCTCCCATGTGAGTCCATGAGTCCTCCCATGTAAAGTCCATGAGTCCTCCCATGTAGTCCTGAGTCCTCCCATGTGAATCCATGAGTCCTCCCATGTGAATCCATGAGTCCTCCCATGTGAGTCCATGAGTCCTCCCATGTGAGTCCATGAGTCCTCCCATGTGAGTCCATGAGTCCTCCCATGTGAGTCCATGAGTCCTCCCATGTGAGTCCATGAGTAAGAAGTATACTCAGTCCCTCACTTATTATGTCCTTCATTTATTCGGTTATTTCCTTCCTCGCTTATTCATTATTTTTTCACTTGATAATTCCTTCAGTGATAAAACATATTTTATTTTACTTATCGACTCAGGATCTCATTCATTTATTCACCCACTGACTCATTTACTCAGAGGGATGTCACTTGGACAGACAGTCAGCTTAACTCTGTGAGGGCTACTAGGGCGAGCTATCAGTTCTTCGTATCTTAATAGACTGGCCTGTCTATCAGAGAGCACACACATGTCACTTTCAACTCACCGAACGCCCCGACACACTCACTCTAACTGACCACCTCGCTGAAAGTTCCACTTTTTAACAGAATCTAGGACACCAACTTCGACCTAAATTTTGTTCCCACACTAAACCCCGTCTGCACTAACCTCAGCTTCATACATCCTCACACTTTAATGTGTACGACTTATTTAGATTCAGTACTTGTTTTCTGAATATAATAATTATATAACACAGCACACACACTAATTATCAAAATAAAATATATACACTGAAAGGTACTCACCTAATTGTTGTTGCAGGGGTCGAAACTCAGCTCCTGGCCCCGCTGCTTCACTAATCGCTACTAGGTCCTCTCTCTCCCTGCTCCATGAGCTTTGTCATACCTTGTCTTAAAGCTATGTGTGGTTCCTGACTTGTAGTTAGACTATAGCACTTCCTGATTACTCTATGACTCATCTGAGTCTTCAATTTCCAAGTGTGACCCCTTGTTTCTGTGTGTTGTTTCTGTGTCCCCTCACTGGAACATTCTGTGTCGGTCCACCTTCTCTATTCTACGCAGTATTTTGTATATCGTTATCATGTCTCCCCTAACTCTCCTGTCCTCCAGTGTCGTCAGGCCGATTTCCCTTAACCTTTCTTCGTAGGACATTCCCCTTAGGTCTGGAACTAACCTTGTCGCAAACCTTTGCACTTTCCCCAATTTCTTGACTTGCTTGACCCGGTGTGGGTTCTAAACTGGTGCTGCATACTCCAGTATGGGCCTGACGTACACGGTATACAGTGTATTACTCTCGGTATATATATGCTGAGAATCTGCTTTACTCCATGTTTTAAACATTAAAGTATTCATGCCTGGCGGTGAAAAGGTTATATGTAGTCTTAATGACCCTCATGTAGTTGATAAGCTTAAAAACCTCCATTAACCAACAATTAACTAATTATATTTAACATGATTACCTCCCATTCCTTAGGTTTTGCATAATCTATGAATTTAGCGCTTTCTCTTATATCTCTTTTTTTAATGGTAGAGTCATCGTCCCTGCTGTCTGGTCCCAGACTCTACCTCCCGTGAATTTAATAACTGCCTTCCTCCTGCAGGCGCGGAAGGAGGAAGTGGAGGAGGCAGTGAGGCAGGCGAGGCAGGTGGTGGAGGGGGTGTCTTCCGCCTTTAGAGAGATGCTGAGCTCAGCCACCTGGATGGACCAAGTGACGCAGGAGGCGGCACTCAGCAAGCTCGACCATATGCAGCACCTGGTCGCCTACCCTCACCTTCTCCTTGACGACCACCTGCTACAGGAGTACCATCTGGGGGTGAGTCAGGTAGTGCCGCAGGTAGACAGGTGGCTCTGTAAGCAGTTGGGGTAACGGACAGTTGTTAAGTACTTTGAATGTAACTTTTGAGGAGGGTGAGGGATAAGTTTTATTGAAACGGGATTAGATAGTTTTGAGGGGGGGGGGGATTTTGGAGTGGTTTACACAGGTTCCAATAGAATCAGATGGTTTGGAAAAGTATGTGTCATTTAGTTTCAGATAGGTGAATATGACATGTGCAACATCTGGATATCTTCAATAGAGAGATGTTTCTCCTGCACAACAAGCTTTTCCAATCTAATGCAGAGGCATGATGATGGAGAACTTCATACTGGAGCCAGTGGAAGAAGTGGCGCGGTTACAGCAGTTGAAGACATTTTCACAAGTGGGCTGGGCCCTCATCTCTCGAATAAATATACCCGGGTGTTGCATGTGTCTTGGTCATCGACTTGACAGTATAGGTTTGATCTAATGATCCTTACAATGTATAATTTAATCCCTTATCAATAATTCTTAAATAAATCCCTCAAACTGGCTCGTTACTCAGTAGTATCGCCTTCCGATAATAAGAGATAAATTCTGGTTTCATTCTGGAGTGAGTGAAAGAGTGAGGCCTGTTTCCCTACACCTGTTTCCCTACACCTGTTTCCCTACACCTGTTTCCCTACACCTGTTTCCCTACACCTGTTTCCCTACACCTGTTTCCCTACACCTGTTTCCCTACACCTGTTTCCCTACACCTGTTTCCCTACACCTGTTTCCCTACACCTAGTTCCAGAGCTTAGGGGAATGTCCTACGAAGAAAGGTTAAGAGGAATCGGCCTGACGACACTGGAGGACAGAAGGGTTAGGGGAGACATGATACCGACATACAAAATACTGCGTGGAATAGACGAGGTGGACAGAGACAGGATGTTCCAGAGAGGGGACACGGAAACAAGGGGTCACAATTGGAGGTTGAAGACCCAGATGAGTCAAAGTGATGTTAGGAAGTATTTCTTCAGTCATAGAGTAGTCAGGAAGTGGAATAGTAGTGAGGTAGTGGAGGCAGGAACCATACATAGCTTTAAGATGAGGTATGATAAAGATCATGGAGCAGGAAGAGAGAGGACCTAGTAGCACTCAGTGAAGAGGCAGGGCCAGGAGCTGAGTATCGACCCCTGTAACCACAATTAGGTGAGTACAATTAGGTGAGTACCTCTTTCCCTACACCTGTTTCTCTACACCTGTTTCCCTACACCTGTTTCCCCTATTCATCAAGTAGGTGCTAGTATACCTTACAGTGGTCTAGGATATGAGATGAGCTGAGGTAGGATAACAGCTCTAATGTTGGGTTCCTGGTCATGATGAATGGTTTGAAAAACCGACAAGTTGAAGATTGAGACACTTATGCAGCATATGGGAATCTTTATTCAGGAAATGTTTCGCCACACAGTGGTTTTATCAGTCCAATACAAAGAGGAAGGCGGTTTTTCAAACCATTCATCACAAAGAGAAAGGCACTGCAGCATTATGGGATCTTGTTACAAAGAATTCTTCAACACTTGTTCAACCTTTGGACGAAGACCTACTTCGACTAGTGGATGGTACCACTATGACCCCGCCTCCGCCTGCTTCACCTCACCTCACTACTTCGACTAGTGGATGGTACCACTATGACCCCGCCTCCGCCTGCTTCACCTCACCTCACTACAGTATATAAGCCACGTCTACGGCCCTATGCTGTACATTCTACAAGATTGATGGACTGAACACATCGACTCCAGGCTGAGGGACTGATTACCTCATACTCCTCCTCTCCTTACGCCTTCCTCTTTGTGAAAGTTAAGACACATGTGCAACATTTGGAAATCTTTATTGTAGACGTTTCGCCATCCAGTGGCTTTATCAATACAGATTCTAGGACATAATAGGAAGACAGTAGAACTATATACAAAAGATGAGGTAATCAGTCCCTCAGCCTTGGAGTTAGTGTTCACAGCATCGTGGTGGAGGAGAATCTGAAGCAAAGGCAAGAAGACTGGCGGTTATATAGGCGTCAGTGGATAGGGACGGGCAGCAGACAAGATAAGATAAGATTTCGTTCGGATTTTTAACCCCGGAGGGTTAGCCACCCACGATAACCCAAGAAAGTCAGTGCGTCATCGAGGACTGTCTAACTTATTTCCATTGGGGTCCTTAATCTTGTCCCCCAGGATGCGACCCACACCAGTCGACTAACACCCAGGTACCTATTTGCTGCTAGGTGAACAGGACAATAGGTGTAAGGAAACGTGTCGGAATTTCCACCCGCCGGGAATCGAACCCGGGCCCTCCGTGTGTGAAGCGGGAGCTTTAGCCACCAGACCATCGGGCATAGTCACTGGTAGGACCTACTTCCACTGGGGAATCCCGCCTACCAGTGACTATGCCCTCGTCTGCTGCCCGTCCCTATCCACTGACGCCTATATAACCGCCAGTCTTGAACATTAAAATGGTATAAAATACCGACAGGTTGTTAGGTAAGACACATATGCAACAGTTAGGTATCTTTATTTCGAAACGTTTCGCCTACACAGTAGGCTTCTTCAGTCGAGTACAGAAAAGTTGATAGAAGCAGAAGATACTTGAAGACGATGTAATCAGTCCATCACCCTTAAAGTTTTGAGGTGGTCAGTCCCTCAGTCTGGAGAAGAGCATTGTTCCATAGAATGAAACAATATTGTTTCATTCTATGAAACAATATTGTTAGTGGGATGAATTGTAAAGGACCTGCCTAGTATGGGCCAACAGGCCTGCTGCAGTGTTCCTCATTTCTTATGTTCTTATGTTCTTAAGTCCGACTCAAATCCAACCCCTCTCACTCGTGTATTTAACTAACCTAAATTTGAAACTACCGAATGTTTTAGCTTCGATCGCCCTACTAGGCAGACCGTTCCACTCATCAACTACCCCTATTACCAATGTTCATTTATACATTTTATTAGTGCTTTAGAATTATTTGGCATTCTTTTCTGCATGTAAATCTATATTTATGCTAGGGAAGTGACCCCCGAAGTGACCTAGAGTCCTTATGGAGGGGGATTCCCCTTCCAAACAATAACCTCTCTTGTAATAAAGTTGGTAGAATTACCGACAATATGTAAAGTAAAAGGACACAAGTGCAACTAATGTGACATTTATTGTGGCAACGTTTCGCTCTCCTCCCTGTCTCCCCTTCATCAACAACATTATTATTATTATAATCAAGGGGGAAGCGCTAAACCCGGAGGATTATACAGCGCCTGGGGGGGGGATGTGGAAGGCATTCAGGCTTAATTCGGGGAACTGGAGCACAGATCCAATTCCCTAAATCAAGAGCCCCTCACCAACATCAAGGAACCTTGAACATTAAAATGGTATAAAATACCGACAGGTTGTTAGGCAAGACACATATGCAACAGTTAGGTATCTTTATTATGAAACGTTTCGCCTACACAGTAGGCTTCTTCAGTCAAGTACAGAAAAGTTGATAGAAGCAGAAGATACTTGAAGACGATGTAATCAGTCCATCACCCTTAAAGTTTTGAGGTGGTCAGTCCCTCAGTCTGGAGAAGAGCATTGTTCCAAAGTATGAAACAATATTGTTTCATACTTTGGAACAATGCTCTTCTCCAGACTGAGGGACTGACCACCTCAAAACTTTAAGGGTGATGGACTGATTACATCGTCTTCAAGTATCTTCTGCTTCTATCAACTTTTCTGTACTTGACTGAAGAAGCCTACTGTGTAGGCGAAACGTTTCATAATAAAGATACCTAACTGTTGCATATGTGTCTTGCCTAACATCAAGGAACCTTCCTTGAGGGGTTCATCAACAACAGCCTTCAATAAAGTTAACTGTCATGTTACCTTTTGCCACCTGATACCCTCGCTTCCTTCCTGCCCTGCAGCGCTGTATAGCCCTTGTGGTTTAGCGCTTCTTTTTTATTATAATAATAATAACAGCTGTAACATGTAAATTCAACGGAAGTATATATTCAGTTTTGTTGTTACTTCACTTATTATAGGATAAATTAGACTGCATTAAATGCTTTAGTTGTATTTGTGTCGTCGCTCAGTATAGCAGTCGTGCTTCTAGTCTGATATTTTCTAACTTTATTAATTTTGCTTGTTATGATTGTCTAAAAGCGCGTTATAAATTTAGCACTTGTATTTATTTTTGTTAGTGTTTAAAAGTGATTTTCTTTAGTTTAGACACGTTTTCTGTGAAATATTATCAGCAGTAACTACGACATTTAAATTTTTGTTAATCTTTTAACTCTGAGGGTTAGTAACCCACGGAAGCCAGTCAGTGTCGCTTATAGCCATGGGGTTCTTCGACTTTCTGCCCACAGTGGGTGACTAACACCCGGGTACCTATACGTATTGCTAGGTGAACAGGGGTAGCTGGCGTAATGAACCATAACCAGCATTTCCACTCGTCCTGTGATCAAACCCAGATACCTTCAGTTGTGACCCGAAGGTGCTACCACTTGAGCCACGAATCATTCCTAGCAGTTTTTATTTTTATTTTGCAGTTACCTAATGTGTCTGCAAGTGATCACTTCAGCAACATAGCGTCCATGATGGCTTGGCACAGCCGTCGCTCCCTCGTGCACCTGCGAGCACCAACATCCACACACAAGTTAGTGCAGTTGTTATAATAGTAGAAATACAAACATGCTGTTAATACAACAGCAGCAGGAGCAGTAGCAGGAACAGCAACAGCAGCAGTAATATTAGCAGCAAGAGCAGCCTCTAAAATATTTATTAAAAAAATATATAATAATAATAATAATAATAATAATAATAATAATAATAATAATAATAATAATAATAATAATAATAAAAATAATAATAATAATAATAATAATAATAATAATAATAATAATAATAATAATAATAATTATAATAATAATAATAATAATTAATAATAATAATAATTTAATAATCATACAATAAAAATACTACTAATAATTCTGATACTACTAACAAAATAAAGCCTAGCTAACAATAATTTGTAATTCTCCCGTCGTCCCCAGGTGGCCCAGGGGACCACTGGAGACTAATGCCTTCTACAGTTCTCTACACAACACAATAGGTGGGTGAGAGCCATCCAAGGTAACGTATCAGATTATGCTTGGCCTTGCAAATGTGCTGTAACTTTGGTACAAACTCGGTCGCGTTCTGGAACAAATTGCCAATCAGGGTTATTGGAGCAAATTTATTAAGGTACAGGTACACATAAATGCAGTTACATAAATTTTCCTACATAAATAAATAAATAAATAACAGCATTTGTAGATAGGATAACCCCAAAAAATCAAAGTGACTTATTTCTTTTGGGATCCTTGATAAGAGGACAGCAGGGAGTACTTTAGGTATCTTCAAGGGGAGAGGTTGGGTGAGAGTAAGACCTATCAAGAATGGGCAAAATAAATCGTCATGTAATCCTAAGAACCTAAACTTTTAGAAACCTGACTTATGAACCAGGAAGATACACACGACGCATGTAAGACTGACAAGAGAACAGAGCCGCAACACAGTCGTGCGTTCAGAAGTTGAAAAGGTGGAAAGGGATTACAAGGGGGTTACATTCTCTTGTCTTTACACATGCTTAACCAAGGAACCGAAAATTTTATGGATTTATTTTTTTAACCAAAATTGGAAATATGAGAAACGATCTGCACCCCAAGTCTATATGGTAGCTACTTGTGAGTAAGTTTATTCAGGTATACACAAATACAGTTACACAGATTATACATAGCAGCATATGTGTAGAGAACCTGGGATAACCCAAAAAAGTCAGAGCGACTTACTTCCATTGGGGAGCAAAACCTAACCATGTTTCGTATCTTTTGTTACCACTACATAACTCTCACACTGGGGAAGTGAGTGAGTGTACAGAGTAGTGGGAAGGGACTGATTAATTGGCTTAATTCACTTTGAGTAGCTGCTAGGTGGGTGAGATAACGCAACTTATCCTCACAACACAAGATAAGATAGCACTCCTTATCCTCACACCTCTGTATGACCCTGGTGGTTTAGCGCTTAGTTTTAATTATGATAATGATATCCTCACACCACAGTCTGAATATGAGAAGAACTCATCCATCAACAACGTTATAGCCTCTGTCATTCTATATAAAGTTTAAAGCTAGCTACGCAAGACATGATATAAATTATATAGCGAAGATTACACGAGAATATAAGGAGTATAGTGTGGGTATAGTGCTGTGGGTATAGTGCTGGGTCAATCCCCACCACTGTGCGGGTGGGGATTGAACTCGTGAGTCACAATAAAGGTGTTGGTTGGTTCATGGTTGACGTGAGGAGGATGAGAAGACTGACATTACTTATTCTCCACCACAGTGATCCCCGTGGCTGTGTTGCAGGCTCCTGTCTTCCACCGTGGGGCCTTCACGTGAGTGTTCCACTCATGTATTCCACGCACAGGGGCTCCACTCGTAGCGTATCACTGACAGGCGTTCCGCGCACGGTGTTCAACTTACGGTGCTTTTCGCACAGTGTTCCGCTCACGCAGGTGTTCCACTCAGTGTTCCTCACAGAGTGCTCCTCACAGAGTGTTCCTCACAGTGTTCCTCACAGAGTGTTCCTCACACAGTGTTCCTCAAACAGGTGTTCCTCATCCAGTATTCCTCACAATGTTCCTCGCACAGGTGTTCCACTCACAGACTTGATCTGAGGAAAGGGAAGTCTAACTCCAATTCCTGGGATCAGAAATCCCTTCATCGGTATCAGGATAACATGTTATCTTTCTCTCTGCAGAAGCCTCAACTATGGCAGCCTGGGCTCCATCATTGGCCACGAGATAACTCATGGCTTTGATAACAATGGTGAGTTATCTCTCTTTTTTTTTTTTTTTTTTTTTTTTTTACACAGGGTTTGACAAGGTTAAGGATCCCTAGCTTTATTGACAAGCTGTTTACAGGTTAAGGATTCCTAACTTTATTGGCAAGCTACGAGCTGTTACCCACATCAGCTCATTTGAAAGCATTTTTATTGTTATGAGACATACAAGTAGGGAACAGGATGAAGTTGGAGGTATCTGTGGGCCAGCATTTTCATTTGATCAACTGACTTTATCTCGTTGACATCATTATGCTGTACGAATGTGTTCCATACTCGAGTCATCCTGGGTATATATGATCTCAGATGGAGTGATGTTCTGGAGAAGGGTATAGCCAGAGTGAAGTTGCTGCTTTCTGCCCGTCTTGTGGCATAAAAGCTTGTTTCACGCTGTCCTCGAAGTGGATCCAAGTGTGGTACTTTGACAATATTGGCCTTGTACATAACAGTAAGGCCACCCACATCCCTCCTGTGTTGAAGGCTCTGCTGAAATGACAGATCTATCCAGGATGGGTCCAGGCGAGAGCTGAGACGTCTTGCTCTGTTCTCTACTTTGTCAAGCAGTCGCAAATGAGAGGGGGGGGGGGGGAGGCAAACCACGAAAGTTGAGCATACTCAAGGTGTGAGCGCACTTGTGCCTCGTACAGAATCTTGCAACCCCTACTGTCAAGCAGATGCGAGATACGGCGAAGTGCTGTAAGCTTCCTGGCTTCCTTGTTTGCAAGGTTTACAACATGGTTCTTCATGGTTAGTTTGGAGTCAAATTTCACCCCAAGGATATCAACTTCTTCTCCAGGTGCCAACACCCTCCCATTCATCCTTACTACTGTACCAGCATTACCATCATAATGCCTAGAGATCATCATCATTTGCCATCTATTTCCCCAAGCTGATATAGCTCTTAGCTGGTGATTGATGTAGCTTAGAGCAGCTGGCATTTCTTCTCTTGGATAAGTGAATGTCAGTGTACAGTCGTCTGCATATGCATGGGATTCTGGGATGAGATGAAGAAGGTCGTTGTGGAACACTTGCCCCAATAGGATGTCTTGCTGATTCCATTCCAGTGAGAACTACCCTTAGAGATCTACCATGAAGGTAATCACTGAGGAGACATAGCGTAGAGCCTGCAATTCCCAGTGCTTGAAGTTTTGCTAAGAGGCCCTGGTGCCACACCCGGTCAAAAGCACCAGCAATGTCCAGTGTTACCACACAGCTGACTTTGGATTCATCCAGTGACTGGTGCCACTTAGTAGCAGATCAGCAGCAGAGTAACCTTTCCTGAAGCCATATTGACTGTCACAAAGTAGTGAGTGGTAATCAAAAAACTCTGTCATTTGTCTTGAGATTATTGGCTTAAGAAGCTTGCCAGTGATTGACAGGAGTGAAACTGATCTGTAGTTGCTGATTTCTGCTCTGCTCTTCTTTTTGTGAACAGGGACTATATTTGCCTCTTTCCACAGAGAAGGCCATTTACACTGTACTAGGCAGTGCTGAAAGATGCGAGTTAGAGGTGCTGCTAGCTTGTCTGCACATCTCAACAATCTTGGGCTCAACTTGTCTGGGCCCACAGCCTTTTCTTGGTCAAGCGATTTAAGAAGGAAATGCACCTCTTCCTGCCTTATTGTTACTACTGACAGTTTTGACACAGTTCTTGCAGCTAGCCAAGGAGGGTCCCTTGCTGGATCAGGAACTTGTATTTTGGTAGCAAAGTGTTCAGCAAAGAGGTCCGCCTTCTCTTGACTACTAGTAGAGGTGGTCCCATCCTGTCGATTTAGAGGTGGAATGAGTTCATCAGGCAGATAACCGCGTCTGTCCTTGACCAGGGACCACCAGGTTTTGAAGCCTACTCTACCTCTCTTTCTTTCTCTCCTCACACACAGAAAATCTAGTTTCTATCCAATGGCTTTATCAATAAATACAGTAACAAAAACGGATGACTGAAGAGGACGAGGTAATCAGTCCCAGCTGAATTCCAAATTGTCCCAGCCTAGGAATCGAAGCCGAGTCCTTTAGATTGTGAACCTAACACTCTACTTGTCACTATTATTATTATTATTATTATTATTATTATTATTATTATTATTATTATTATTATTATTATTACTATTATTATTATTATTTTCTTCTTCTTCTTCTTCTTCTTCTTCTTCTTCTTCTTCTTCTTCTTCTTCTTCTTCTAGGGAAGCACTAAAACCATAAGGGAAGGGGGGAGGGGGTGATAGAAAGCCTGGGAAATGGGTTTTATCCGAGGAAGTTGAAAGGTTAGCTCCAGTTCCTTGGATCAAGAACCCTTCAATATGTGTGGCACCTTGTGGTGGCAGTCCACTGGTCCAGCGGTCCAGAGGTTCACTAATCCACTGGTCCAACGGTCCACAAGCTCACTAATCCACTGGTCCAACGGTTCACTGGTCCAGAAGTTCACTAATCCACTGGTCCAGCTGTTCGGTGATCACGCGGTTCACAGATCCCGCGAGTCAGTTGTTCAGCTGTTCTCTGGTTCAGCGGTCCAGTGGTCCAGCTTCAAATTGTCGTGTACCTTTGCCCTGCAGGTCGATACCGGGACTGGAGTGGTTCACTGAGGCACTGGTGGACCAACAGGACCCTGGAGCGGTACACTAACAGGACCAGCTGCTTCGTGGACCAGTACTCTGCCTACGATGTGGCCCACCTCCTGGCCCACCATGACCGACCCACCACACCAATGAAGGTGAGCAGAGAGGGTTATTATTATTATTATTATTATTATTATTATTATTATTATTATTATTATTATTGCTGTTGTTGTTGTTATTTCTGACCATTTCAAAGTTAACTTTCTGCTGTACATTGCTTGTAAGATTACAGTTTACCACTTAAAAGACCTCAGGTCACCATTTAAAAGACCTCAGGTCACCACTTAAAAGACCTCAAGTCATCATTTAAAGACCTCACTTCACCACTTGAGGGACCTCAGGTCACCACTTAAAATACCTCAGGTCACCGTTTGAAGACCTCAGGTCACCATTTAAAGACCTCAGGTAACCAATGAAAGACCTCAGGTCACCAATAAAAGACCTCAGGTCACCAATAAAAGACCTCAGGTCACCACTTCAAAGACCACTTAAGAAACATTTTTGTCTACAGATCAACGGTGTCCAGACCAAGGGAGAGAATATAGCAGATAATGACGGTAAGTTCTAAGTGACGACCACTTAAGAACATAAGAATGGAGGAACACTGCAGAAGGCCTACTGGCCCATACAAGGCAGGTCCTTATCAAAACCACCACTACCTAAAGCTACCCAAGAATTTACTCCCTTACCCATGACACCAATCAAACCCAGCCCCTCTATCTCATATATTTGTCCAATCTCTTTTTAAAGCCACCCAAGGTCCTAGCCTCTATCACCCTACTCGGAAGATTGTTCCACGCATCCACAACACTGTTCGAAAACCAATATTTACCTATGTGCTTCCTAAATTTATCCAACTTAAATCCGTTATTTCTGGTTCTTACCTGGTTCGGCATCCCCAGTACTTTATTAATATTACTTTCGTTTATGCCCATCATCCACCTATACACTTCAATATCTCCCGTCATTCTACGTCTCTCCAGAGAGTGAAGATCCAAGGCTCTAAGTCTGTCCTCATACCAGATATTCCTTATAAGTAAAATATTTTAGTCATTCTTCTATAAATAACAAAAAGGCACAATACCGTGACTGGAACGATACACAAATAACCCGCACATAAAAGAGAGAAGCTTACGACGACGTTTCGGTCCGACTTGGACCATTGACAAAGTCACTCTTCTATGTATGTTCTTCAATGAATCTATATCAATCCTGTAGTAAGGAGACCAAAAATTGAGCGGCATAATCCAAATGAGGCCTCACTAGTGATGTATATTGTTATAAAATTACTTTTGAACTTCTGTTACTTATACTTTTTGAAATAAATCCTAGTAATCTGTTAGCCTTCGTGCACACACTTAGGCACTGCTGTCTTGGTTTTAGATTTCTGCTTACCAGGACTCCCAAATCTTTTTCACATACTGAATGATCAAGCTCTACTTCACCTATGCAGCATATGGGAATCTTTATTCAGGAAACGTTTCGCCACACAGTGGCTTCATCAGTCCAATACAAAGAGGAAGGCGTAAGGAGAGGAGGAGAATGAGGTAATCAGTCCCTCAACCTGGAGTCGACTCCAGGTTGAGGGACTGATTACCTCATTCTCCTCCTCTCCTTACGCCTTCCTCTTTGTATTGGACTGATGAAGCCACTGTGTGGCGAAACGTTTCCTGAATAAAGATTCCCATATGCTGCATAAGTGTCTCAATCTTCAACTTGTCGGTTTTTCAAACCATTCATCACTACTTCACCTAGTTTATAACTTCGAGGGTTATTTTCATTATGAACACTAATGGGCCTAAAACCGATCCTTGTGGAACACCGCTAGTGACTAATCCCCATTCAGATTTGACTCCATTAATTGAAACTCTGCTTACTGGCAATATAAACACAAATGCAGTATAATGTGATCCTTTATTGACTACGTTTCGCCCACACAGTGGGCTTTTTCAAGTCACAAACAGAACTACCTGGGGTGGAAGGAACGCGAGTATTTATAGTCCGGCTGAGGTCAGGTGAAGAATGCTGCATCTGATGATGTACCGAGTTGGGTTGTAGAGTCTAAAAACTTGGGTAGCTTGGAAAGGAGACTGGACAAGTTTGTGAGCAGACCTTCTACAGTGTTCTTATGTGGGATAGCGATGAAGAAGTTTCTTGGCAAGTGGTTCAGCTATGTTATAGAAGCCACTATTCTGGTTGAAGTTGTCGGATATAGAAATAAGTGATGATTCCAGGATTCTTCGGTATTGGGTGTTGTCTTCTGTGGCGATAAGTCTTGAGTTTCTGTAGTTTATCAAGTGGTTGTGTGAATTACGGTGTTGTACGCAGGCATTCCTTGTGTCGTCAGACCTGCTTGCGTATTGGTGTTCTGAAATACGTGTTTGGAGGTCCCTTGATGTTTCGCCCACGTATAACTTGTTGCAGTCATTACAAGGGATTATGTATACCCCTGCAGAGGATGGAGGCTTGTCCTGCCTACTATGGTGATGTCCTTGATGGTCGTGGTTGTGGAGGTAGATACTTGGAATGATGTTTTGGCAAAGATGTTGGAAACATGTTTGGCAATGGAGTTGGTGGGAAGGACTATGTATCTCTTCTCGGCAGTGTCTTCTCTGGGTGTGTTGAAGATGTTTAGTGCTCGCCGTCTGCAGTCTCTGATGAAGTGACGAGGATAGTGGAGTTTGGAAAATACCTGTTCAATTATAGTGCATTTCTTCCTCAAGGAACTCGTTGCTGCAGATTCTGAGTGCACGCAGGAAGAAGCCTATAATTACACCACGTTTGGTTTTGGTGTCGTGGTGAGAGTAGAAGTGGAGAAGATCGTTTTGGTTGGTGGGTTTCGATAGACTTTAAAACGAAGTTCGTGGTCAGCTTTGCAGAGTAGAACATCAAGGAAAGGAAGAGTGTTGTCGGACCTCTTCTCAAGTGTGAACTGGATTGAAGGCTCGACCTGGTTGAGCTTGTCTTGGAGAGCTTGAACGTTGAAGCGTTTAGGAGTTATGAGGAGAATGTCGTCAACAAAACGGAGCCAGGTGACAGACGAAGGAATAATGGTGGAGAAACGTTCGGCTTCTAGATGTTCCATGTATAGGTTTGCTAGGACTGCACTGAGTGGCGAACCCATTGGGTAGTCCAAAAGTCTGCTGAAAGAGGTGATTTTCAAAAGAGAAACACGTAAAGCCAACACATAGTTCAACCAGGTCGATGAAGTCGCTGGCTGGAATGGGAAGATCAAGTGAATCGTCAATTTTCTTGCGCAAGAGATCGATGGCTTGTTTAGTAGGTACTTTAGTGAATAGGGAAGTCACGTCAAGGCTGGAAAGTTTCTTGTTCCTGATGTTGATGTTGCGAATGCGATTGAGAAGATCACCTGAGTGTTTGAGATGTGCTGGACTGATAGTGCCCAAGAGTTTCGAGAGGTGTTTGGCGAGAATTCCTGAGAGCTTGTGGGGAGCACTGCCTATTCCCGAGGATATGGGCCTCAGTGGGATACCAGGCTTGTGAGTCTTTGGCAGGCCGTATAAACATCATTCCAAGTATCTACCTCCACAACCACGACCATCAAGGACATCACCAGTAGTAGGCAGGACAAGCCTCCATCCTCTGCAGGGGTATACATAATCCCTTGTAATGACTGCAACAAGTTATACGTGGGCGAAACATCAAGGGACCTCCAAACACGTATTTCAGAACACCAATACGCAAGCAGGTCTGACGACACAAGGAATGCCTGCGTAAAAACACCGAATTCCACAACCACTTGATAAACTAAAAAAAACCAACTTATGCCACAAAAGAAAACACCCAATACCCGAAGAATCCGGAACATCATTTATTTCTATACCCGAAAATTCAACCAGAAAGGGGCTTCTATAACATAGCAAACCCATTTCCCAAGAAACTTCTTCATCGCTATCCCACATAAGAACACTGTAAAGGTTGCTCACAACTTGTCCAGTCTTTTCCCCAAGCTACCCAATTTTTTTAAACCTACAACCCAACTGGGTACATCATCAGATCAGCATTCTTCACCTGCCTCAGCCGGACTATAAATACTCGCTTTCCCCTTCCACCCGGTTTCTGTTTTGTGACTTAAAAAACCCCTGGTGGGCAAAACGAGCAATAAAGGATCCATTATACTGATTTGTTTTATATTGCCATTGTGTCGGAAATTTTATACCATTTATTTCCCTCTCTTACTGTTGGAAAAGCCATGCCTCTATCCATCTAAAATTTACCTCCTATCCTAAAGGGGAAAATTTTAAACAAAAATCAGAAAAAAGTGACCTTTATTGACACGTTTCGCCCACACAGGGGGCTTTTTCAAGTCACAAAAACGGATCTGATCCGGTGTGATTTGAGAAACCCCCTGTGGGGGGGAAACTTTTTCCCAAAAAGGATCACATTAACTGATTTGTGTTTATTTTTTCCATTGTGTGGGTATTTTATACCATTTATTTCCATCCTTACCATGAGCTGCCATTTTCTTAAAATCTCTTGTGGGGACTCTATAAAAGGGCTTTACTGAAATCCAAATAAACAAAATATATTCTTTATGATTTCATTTCCTTAAAAAGTTTTATTGAAGAAAGTCAGTAATTTTGCAGCAGGAACGACCCTCTTTGAAAAAAGCTGAGTTCTTTAATCAAATTATCCCTTTCGAGGTAACATCAATAATATCACTAAAATTTGATTCTAAAATTTGATTATTGGACTGTAATTTGGGGGAAGGATTACCCCCTGATTCGAATACAGGAACCACATTACTCTCTTCCACATTTTGGGCCAACACCTTTGGATGGACGCTTAAACACACTCGTTAATGGCTGACAAGTTCCATCGCTTCTTTAAGTACCCGGGAAAACAACCGTGGGGCCCCCCGGGGACTTATTTTGCTTCATTTATCTTTTAATAACTAGTCCCTCGTGACGGTAATATTGTTAATTTAAATTCATCAGGAACTAAAAAATTTGTTAATTTCTGGTTTCTTTTTACGTCTTTTTATGCAAAGACTGGAAAAAAAAAATAATCAATCCATTCGTATCCGCGTGACCTTTCCCAATTTTTCGGGGCCCTGCTTTCCCCCACCTTTGTTTTTCATTCATTACAATCAAATTTTCATATCACCCCCTTTTTTGATGCGTCATACACCTTATTACCTCCTAAAATTTTCCCCTCTTGAAAAATTTACTAATTATTATTATTATTATTATTATTATTATTATTATTTTTTAAATTATTTATTTTTATTATTATATTATTATTTATTTTTTATTATCATCTTATCAATAATTTTTAAAAATTTATTTTTAAAAGTGAGGCACATGTACAAACTTTTGTCTTATTGTTTTTTATTATTTTATTTTTATTTTATTATTTTATTATTTTTAAATTATATTATTATTATTATATTTTTTATTATTTTTAATATTATTACTATATTGACCTTTGCATTTGCTTCTCATCCCCCCCCCCCCCCCGGTAGGTCTGGGGGCGGCGGGGTGATACAGGAGACGGGTGGAAAGGGCGGGGCAGAGGTGAACCTTCCGGTTTGTCGCACTATACACACGACCAGCTGTTTTTTTTATTGGCTAGGGAAAAGTGAGAGAAAGGGGAAGAGGAGAGAGGGGTTTTTGGGGAGGTGGGGCACCGGGAGAAAAAGTTATACCCTTTGGGGGGTAAAATTTTGACTCCAAACTAACCATGAAAACCATGTTGTAAATCTTGAAAACAAGGCACCCGGAAAGCTTACAGCACTTCGCCGTATCTCGCACTGCTTGACAGGGGGGGAAAGTCCTGTACGAGGCGCAAGTACCTCAACCTTAGTATGCCCACTTTCTTGGTTTTGCCTGCCCCCCCCTCATCGCGCTGTTTTGAAAAGGTATAAACAGAGCAAGACTTCATCTCTCGCCTGGACCCATCCTGGGAGGGCATTTCAGCAGACCCTTCAACTTGGGGGATGTGGGGGGCCTTACGTTATGTAAAGGGCCAATATTGTCAAAATCCCACACTTGGATTCATTTTCGAGGACGCGTAAAACAAGTTTTTATCCACAAAGGGGCAGAAAGCACAACCATCGGTGTCCCCTTTCTCCAGAACATCACTCCATCGAGATCTCATCCCCAGGATGACTAGAGTATGGAACACATTCGTACAGCATAATGATGTCAACGAAAAAAACTTTTTGATCAAATGAAAATGCGGCCCACAATGGTCCAACTTCATCCTGTTCCTACTTGTATGTCTCATAACAAAAAAAATTCTTTCAAAGAGTGAGTGGTAAATTCTACTTGCCAACAAATTAGGAATCATTAACCGTAAAAGCTTGTAAATAAAGCTGGGGACCCTTTAAACCCTTGTAAAACCCCTGGTAACAAAAAAAAAAAAAAAAAAAAAAGAGAGAGGAGGAAAAAGAGAAAAAGAGGGGGGTAGAGAGAGAAGAGAGGAAGAGAAAAGGAGAGAGAAGAGAAGGGGAAAGAGAAAAAGAAAGGGGAGAGAAGAGAGAAAAGAGAGAGAGAAGAGAAGAGAAGAGAGAGAGAGAAGAAAGAGGGGGGGGAAAAAGAGAGAAAAAATAAAACAAATTTTTTGCTTTGCTGCTAGGTAGGTGCAGCGACACACGGGGACGCCCACTCCTGCTGGGGCTGACACACATGCCCAGCAACTACCGGTACTGGGCACGCTACACAACCCAGGGATTCTCCAGGGCTTCAAATGCCCCAGTGGTGCCCCCATGAACCCAGCAGGAAGGTGTTCTTGGGATGTGTCAGTGGGGAAGTTTTTGTGGGTGACTGGTACAGGTAATTGCTTGTAGGGCTGTGTACAGGGTAATGTCTTGTAGTGACTGTGACAGTGGGAACTGTTCTTGGTGACTGTGTACAGTGGAACTGTTTTGTGGTGACTGTGTTCATGGTAATGTTCTGTGGGGACTGTGTACAGTGGTAACTTTCTGTGGTGACTGTGTAAGTTAATGTTTTTTGTGACTTGTAAAATGGTAACTGTTCTGTGATACTGGTTTCAGTGGTAACTGTCTTGTATACTGTGTACATGGAACGTTCTGTGGGGATGTGTACATGGTAACTGTTTGTGGGGACTGTGTACGTGGGAAATGTTTGTGGACTGTGCAGTGGAACTTCTTGTATGATGTGTACAGGGTAAAATGTTCTGTGGTGTGTTCAGTGGTAACTGCTGTAGGGGCTTGTACAGTGGGAATGTCTTGTAGTACTGGTACAGTGGTAACTGTTCTGTGGGACTGTGTACAGTGGTAAAAAGTCTTGTGGTGACTGTGTAAAGTGGTAACTGCTTGTAGTATGTGTCAGTGGTAACTGTTCGTGGGACGTGTACAGTGGTAATGTTCTGTGGACTGTGTACATGGTAATGTCTTGTAGTGACTGGTACTGGTAAATGTCTTGTGTGACTGTGTACAGTGGTAACTGTTTGTGGTGACTGTGTACAGTGGTAACTGTCTTGTAGTGACTGTGTACAGTGGTAACTGTTCTGTGGTGACTGTGTACAGTGGTAACTGTTCTGTGGTGACTGTGTACAGTGGTAACTGTCTTGTAGTGACTGTGTACAGTGGTAACTGTTCTGTGGTGCTGTGTACATGGTAATGTTCTGTGGTGACTGTGTACGTGGTAATGTCTTTAGTGACTGTGTACAGGGTAACTTTCTGTGTGACTGTACATGGAACTGTCTTGTAGTGACTGTGTAATGGTAAAATGTCTTGTAGTGACTGTGTACAGTGGTAACTGTCTTGTAGTGACTGTGTACAGTGGTAACTGTTCTGTGGTGACTGTGTACAGTGGTAACTGTTCTGTGGTGACTGTGTACAGTGGTAACTGTCTTGTAGGCTGGTCGTGGTAACTGTCTTTTATGACTGTGTACATGGTAACTGTTCTGTGGTGCTGTGTACAGTGGTAACTGTTTGTGGGGTCGTGTACAGTGGGGAACGTCTTGTGGTCTTGTCAGGGTAACTGTTTGTTGGGGATGTGTACAGTGGTAACTGTTTGTGGACTGTGTACAGTGGAAATGTCTTGTAGGACGGGGGTACAGTGGTAACTGTCTTGTGGTGACTGTGTACAGTGGTAACGTTCTGGGGTGACGTGACAGTGGTAACTGTCTTGTAGTGATGTGTACATGTAACTTTCTGTGGGGACTTGTACCGGTAACTGTCTTTTAGTGACTGTGTACATGGTAACTTTTTGGGTGATGTGTACAGGGTAACGTTCTGTGGCGACTGTGACAATGGTAACTGTCTGTAGTGATGTGTACAGTGGTAATGTCTTGTAGTGACGTGTACAGTGTAACTGTTTGTGGTGACTGTGTACAGTGGTAACGTCTTGTTTCGTGTACGTGAACTGTCTTTGGGGACTGTGTACAGTGGGAACTGTCTTGTGGTGACTGTTCAGTGGGAACGCTTGTGGTGACTGTGTACAGTGGTAACTGTCTTGTATGCTGTGTACGTGGTAACTGCTGTGGTGACGTTACATGGGAACTGTTCTGGGTACTGTGTACAGTGGGAACTGTCTTTATGACTGTGTACAGTGGAACGTTCTGTGGTGACTTGTACGCGGGAACTGCTTGTGTGACGGTCAGTGGTAACTGTCTTTGTGGACTGTGTCAGTGGGGAAGTCTTGGGGACTGTACAGTGGTAACTTTTTGTGGTGACTGTGTACAGTGGTAAGTTTTGTGGGCGTGTACAGTGGTAAATGTCTTGAGTGACTGGTACGTGGTAACTGTTTTGTGGTGATGTGTACAGTGGTAACTGTTTTTGTGGGGACTGTGTACAGTGGTAACTGTCTTTAGTGACTTGTACGTGGTAACTGTTTTTGTGGTGATGTGTCATGGTAACTGTTCTGTGGGACTGTGTACGTGGTAACTGTCTTTAGTGCGGTCAGTGGTAACTGTTCGTGGTGCTGTGTACATGGGAAAGTTCTGTGGTACTGGTTTCATGGTACTGTCTTTTAGTGACTGTGTACAGTGGTAACTGTTCTGTGGTGACTGTGTACAGTGGTAACTGTTCTGTGGTGACTGTGTACAGTGGTAACTGTCTTGTAGTGACGGGGTACAGGGAACTTCTTAGTACGTGTACAGTGGTAACTGTCTTGGGGACGGAAAAATGGTAACGTTTTGTGGTGCTGGTACAGTGGAATTGTCTTGTAGTGACTGGTACAGGGTAATGTTCTGTGGGGACGGTACGTGGTAACTGTTTGGGTGACTGTGACAGTGGTAAAATGTTTGGGGTGACGTGTACGTTGGGAACTGTCTTGTGGTGACTGTGTACAGTGGTAATTGTCTTGTGGTGACTGTGTACAGTGGTAACTGTTCTGTGGTGACTGTGTACAGTGGTAACGTCTGTGGGACGTGTAAGGGTAACTGTCTTGTGGTGACTGTGTACATGGTAAATGTTTGTGGTGACTGTGTACAGTGGTAAGTTTTTATTGGGCTGGTCAGTGGTAATGTTTTTGTGGTGACTGTGTACAGGGTAATTGCTTTTGGGGGACTGTGTACAGTGGAACTGTTCTGTGGTGACTGTGTAAGTGGTAAAATTTTTCTGTGGGGGACTGTGTTCTGGTAACTGTTTCTGTGGTGACTGTGTACTGGTAACTGTTCTGTGGGGACTGTGACAGTGGTAAAATGTTCTGTGGGGACTGTGACAGTGGGAACGTCTTTGTAGTGACGTGTACAGTGGTAACTGTTCTGTGGGGACTGTGTACAGTGGGAATGTTCTGTGGTGACTGTGTACTGTAATGTTTGTAGTGACGTGTACAGTGGAACTGTTTTGTGGGGATGGTAAAAGTGGTAAATGTTTGTGGTGACTGTGTACAGTGGGAACTGTCTTGTAGGGACTGTGTACAGTGGTAACCGTCTTGTATGGGCTGGGGTACAGTGGTAACGTTTTTTGGGGGACTGTTACAGTGGTAAATGTTTGTGTGACTGTGTACAGGGTAACTTTTTGGGTGACTGTGTACAGTGGGAAAGTCTTTGGGGACTTGTACGTGGTAACTTTTTTTTTGGGGCGTGTACATGGTAACTGTCTTTTAGTGACGTTACATGGTAAAACGTCTTGTGGTGGGCTGGTGCAGTGGGAACTGTTCGTGGGACTGTGTACAGTGGGAAATGTCTTTGGTGACTGTGTACAGTGGTAACTGTCTTGTGGTGACTGTGTACAGTGGTAACTGTCTTGTGGTGACTGTGTACAGTGGTAACTGTCTTGTGGTGACTGTGTACAGTGGTAACTGTTTTGTGGTGACTGTGTACAGTGGTAACTGTCTTGTGGTGACTGTGTACAGTGGTAACTGTCTTGTGGTGACTGTGTACAGTGGTAACTGTCTTTGGTGCTGGTACATTTGGAACGTCTTTTGGGGGACTGGCAGTGGAACTGTCTTGAGTGACTGTGTACATGGGAACGTTCTGTGGTGGGCTGTGTACTGGTAACTGTCTTGTGGTGACTGTGTACAGTGGTAACTGTTCTGTGGTGACTGTGTACAGTGGTAACTGTCTTGTAGTGACTTTGTACAGTGGTAACTGTCTTTGGTGACTGTGTACAGTGGTAACTGTTCTGTGGTGACTGTGTACAGTGGGAACTGTTCTGTGGTGACTGGGTTTCATGGTAAACTGTCTTGTAGTGACTTTGTACAGTGGTAACTGTCTTGTAGTGACTGTGTACAGTGGTAACTGTCTTGTAGTGACTTTGTACAGTGGTAACTGTCTTGTAGTGACTTGTCATGGGAACGTCTTGTAGTGACTGTGTACAGTGGTAACTGTCTTGTGGTGACTCTGTTCAGTGGTAACTGTCTTGTGGTGACTGTGTACAGTGGGAACTGTCTTGTGGTGACTTTTACATTGGGAACTGTCTTGTGGGGACTGTGACGTGGGAACTGTTCTGTGGTGACTGTGTACAGTGGTAACTGTCTTGTAGTGACTGTGTACAGTGGTAACTGTCTTGTAGTGACTGTGTACAGTGGTAACTGTTCTGTGGTGACTGTGTACAGTGGTAACTGTCTTGTGGTGACTGTGTCTGGTAAATGTCTTGTGGTACTGGTTTCAGTGGTAATGTTCTGTGGGACTGGTACAATGGTAACGTTTGTATGATGGTACATGGTAACTTCTTGGGTGACTGTGTACAGGGGTAATGTTTTGTGGTGACTGTGAAGGGTAAAACTGTCTTGTGGTAAAATGTTACAGTGGAACTGTCTTTAGTACTGTGTACATGGTAACTGGTACAGTGGGAACTGTCTTGTGGTAATGGTACAGTGGTAACGTCTTTTGTGACTGTGTACAGTGGAAAAAGTGTAAGTGGTAACGGGGGTTCAGGGTAACTTGTACAGTGGTAACTGTGTACAGTGGTAACTGTGTACAGTGGTAACTGTGTACAGTGGTAACTGTGTACAGTGGTAACTGTGTACAGTGGTAACTGTGTACAGTGGTAACTGATTGTAGTAACGTGACAGTGGGAAAATGTGTACGTGGAACTGTATTGTAGTAACTGTGTATAGTGGTAACTGTGTACAGTGGTAACTGTGTACAGTGGTAACTGTGTACAGTGGTAACTGTTTAAGTGTACCTTGTAAACAGTGTTAATAAGTCACCAGAATCAGTCGAGATAAAATATAAAAAAAAAACTTTTTTGAAGTTTCCTTATCATTTTTAAAATTTACAATTTTTTTCCCCATTCATTCGTTAAACTTTCGGCTTATGGACAAATTATTTTTTAAAAAAAAGCTATTTGGGGAAATTAGTAGTTTGATATCAATTTGGGGATACATACCCAAAATTTGCTCTAAAATGGGGGGCGAAAGCAGGGGTAATTTTTTAGACAACGTTTTTTTCGTGAGACGGGGTATGTCTGAAAGACAAGATTTTCACTGACGGGCTTTGTAAACCAGTGGTTTGCTTAGGTAATTAACTTGGTGGGTGTTGATGGGCACCACGACGCCTCTGCCTAGGTATACACACTCAGAGTATAACCTAGCGGGTTTTATCTTGAGATTTACTTTAATCTCTATTTTAGGGGGAAACATCTTTGGGGTTTACAAGGTTTACCTAGGCCTTTAATTTTCCCCGGTTTTGGATAACTTTAAACCTCATTAACCCAAACGACCAAAGTAATTACCATATTGAAAGTTTCTCACAGATCAAAAGGGAGGAAAAAGGAAACAAAGACCCTCCCCTATAAATAACAATAAAAACCAAAAGTAAATACATAATGATCCACAGTGCGCAACTAAAAACATGCAGTAGGGGATTGGTAAAGTACCCTGAAATTTAAACCCCAGACCCCTCAAAAGTTCCAAGCTGACTAAAAAATGAAGGAATAGAAAGGAAGAATTAGGCAACAGGAAAGGGAACGTTTGTTTGTGGGGTTTAAAAAGGTCCACCCCCTTTTAGTTTGGTTGGAAAAGGGAAAATAAAATAACCAGGGAAAAAAACTGGCAATTTCTCATCCCTTTTCCTCTTTTAAAAGCAAAAAGACCTCATAAATGCTGGTCCAAACACCAGGCATGAAAGCCCTTCCCGCGAGTCAGTTGTTCAGCTGTTCTCTGGTTCAGCGGCCCAGTGGTCCGGGTTTCAAATTGTCGTGTACCTTTGCCCCCCGGGCGTTTTCCGGGACTGGAGGGGTTCACTGAGGCACTGGTGGCCAACGGGACCCGGGAGGGGGTTACACAAACAGGACCAGCTGCTTCGTGGCCAAACTCTGCCTACGATTTTGGCCCCCCCCCCCCCCCCCCCCCGGGGCCCCCATGCCGACCCACCACCCAATGAAGGTGAGCAGGGGGGGGGTTATTTTATTATTTTTATTATTATTATTATTATTTTATTATTATTATTGCTTTTTTTTTTTTGTTATTTCTAAACCTTTTAAAAAGGGTTAAAACTTTTGTGTTTTTTTGGCTTTTTAAAAAAAATTACATTTTACCATTTTAAAAGCCTCAGGTCACCATTTAAAAGACCTCAGGTCACCACAAAAAAGACCTCAAGTCATCTTTTAAAAGACCCCCTTTCCCACTTGAGGGACCTCAGGCCCCCAAATTTAAAAAAAACCTCGGGTTTCCCCGTTTGAAAAACCCAGGTCACCCTTTTTAAAGACCTGGGGGTAAAAATTTAAAGGGGGACCCAGGTCCCCAATAAAAGACCTCAGGTCACCAAAAAAAAGATTTCAGGTCCCCACTTCAAAGCCCAATTAAGAAACTTTTTTGGTTACAGATCCGGTTTTCCAAAACCAAGGGGAGAAATAGCAGTTTAATTTGAGGGTTTAAGTTCAAAAGGGGACGACCATTTAAAAAAAACTTTAAGAATGGAGGAAACACTGCAAAAGGGGCCTTTGGCCCATACAAGGCAGGCCCTTATAAAAACCCACCCTACCTAAAGTCCCCAAAAAATTTACTCCCTTCCCAAATGAACCAAAAAAACCCCCAGCCCCTCTATCTCATTTTATTTGTCCAATCTTTTTTTAAAGCCCCCCAAGGTCCTAGCCCCCTTTTCACCCTATCGGAAGATTTTTCCCCACCCCCTTTCCAAACACTGTTAAAAAAACCAATATTTCCCTTATGTGCTTTTTAAATTTTTTCCCAAATTAAAATTTCCGTTTTTTCTGGTTCTTCCCGGGGGGTTGGGCACCCCCAGTTACCTTTTTAATATTACTTTCGTTTATGCCCATCATCCACCATACACTTAAATATCCCCCGTCATTCTACGTCTCTCCGAGAGTGAAAGACCCAAAGGCCCTCTAAGTCTGCCCTCATACCGATTTCCTTTTTAAGTAAAAAAAATTTTAGTCATTCTTTTTTTAAAAATTTTAACAAAAAGGCACAATACCTTTGCGGGAAAACGTACAAAAATTTAACCCGCACATAAAAGGAAAAGCTTAGGGACGACGTTTGGGGTCGATTTGGGAAACCATTGACAAAGTCCTCTTCTATGTAGGGTTCTTCGGGGAACCCTATATCAATCCGGGTGGTAAGGAGCCCAAAAAAATTGAGCGGCAAAAATCCAAAGGGAGGCCTCATTTGTGATGTATATTGTTTTTTAAAATTATTTTTTAAAACTTCGGTTCCCTTATACTTTTTAAAAATTAAATCCTAGTAATTGTTAGCCTTCGGCACACACTTAGGCATTTGTTTGTTTGGGGTTTTGATTTTGCTTCCGGGGATTTCCCAAATCTTTTTCACATTCTGAATGAT
Organism: Cherax quadricarinatus; assembly: GCF_026875155.1. Classification (NCBI taxonomy): domain Eukaryota; kingdom Metazoa; phylum Arthropoda; class Malacostraca; order Decapoda; family Parastacidae; genus Cherax; species Cherax quadricarinatus. The sequence goes on along the minus strand of NC_069428.1, from coordinate 30,371,043 downwards.
CAAGCCTACTTCACCTAGGGCGCTATGGGAATTTTTTTGGGGAAAAACGTTTCGCCAACAGTGGTTTCATCAGCCCTTTAAAAAGGGGAAAGGGAAAGGGGGAGGGGAGAATGAGGTAATCGTCCCCCAACCGGGAGTCGACTCCGGGTTTGAGGGAGGGATTTCCCTCATTTCCCCCTCTCCTTACCCCTTCCTCTTTTTTTTTTGGGACTGATGAAGCCACTTTTGGGCAAAAACTTTTCCCTGAAAAAAGTTTCCCCCATATGTGCAAAAGTGTCTAAATTTCTTAAACTTTTTCGGTTTTTAAAAACCCAAATTCATCATACTTCCCCAAATTTTATAACTTCGAGGGTTTTTTTTCATTTTTAAAACACTAATGGGCCTAAAACCGATCCTTGTGGAACACCGCTAGTGATAATCCCCATTCAGATTTGACTCCATTATTTAAAAAATTTCGGCTTATGGTTTTTATAAACCAAATGCAGTATAATGTGATCCTTTTTTGACTACGTTTCGCCCACACAGTGGGCTTTTTAAAAGTCAAAAACAAAACTCCTGGGGGGGAAGGAACGGGGAGTATTTATAGCCGGTGAGGTCGGGGTGAAGAATGCTGCATCTGATGAGGGACCGAGTTGGGTTTTAGGAGGTTTCCTAAAAAAATTTGGGGTTTAGTTGGAAAGGGAGACGGGACAAGTTTGTGAGCAGACCTTCTACAGGGTTCTTTGGGGGGATAGCGATGAAAAAGGGTTTCTTGGCAAGGGGTTAAAGCTAGTTATAGAACCCCCTTTTGGTTAAAAGTTGTGGGATATAAAAAATAAGTGTGTTTCCGGGGGGATTCTTCGGTATTGGGTGTTTTTCTTCTTTTGGGGGGGGTTAATTTCCTTGGGTTTCTTTTGTTTATCAATGGTTGGGGTAAATTACGGTGTTGTACGCAGGCTTTCCCTTGTTTTCGTAAAGCCTGCTTGCTTTATTGGTGTTCTAAAATTTGTTTTTTGGAGGCCCCTTGATGTTTCGCCCACGTTAACTTTTTCCCGTCATTACAAGGGATTAGGGTATACCCCTGCAGGGATGGAGGTTGGGTCCTGCCTATTTTGGTGATGCCCTTTGGGATGGTCGTGGTTGTGGAGGTAGATACTTGGAATGTGTTTTTTTTGGAAAAGAGGGGGGGAAAAACATGTTTGGCAATGGATTTTGGTGGAAGGATATGAAATCTCTTTTTGGCAGGGGTCTTCTCTGGGTGTGTTGAAAGTTTATTTCCCTCCCCGTCTGCGGGTCTTGATGAAGTGACAGGATAGTGGATTTTTGGGAAAATCCCTTTTTAAAATTTATAGTGCATTTTTCCCTCAAGGAACTCTTGTTTGCAGATTCTGATTTCACGCAGGAAAAATTTTTAATTTTACCCCCCTTTTGGGTTTTGGGTTTGTCGGGTGAGAGTAGAAGTGGGAAAATCTTTTTGGGGTGGGGGGTTTTTGATGGGCCTTTAAAAGGGAAGTTCGTGGTCGTTTTGGGCGGGTTTAGAACATCAAGGAAAGGAAGGTTTTTTGTCGACCTCTTTTCAAGTTTTGAACTGGATTAAAGGGCTGGGCCCGGGTTTGAGCTTGTTTTGGAGGCTTGAACTTTTTGAAGCGTTTAGGAGTAATGAGGAGAATGTCGTAACATAAGGGAAAGCAGGGACGAAAAAAGGAAAATTTACTGGGGGGAGAAAGGGTTCGGCTTTAGATTTTCCCTTTGTATAGGTTCGTTTGGAAATGCACTGAGTGGGGGAAACCCGGGGTAGTCCAAAGTCTGCTGATAAGAGGTGATTTTCAAAAAAAGGAAACCGTAAAGCCAACAATAGTTAAACCAAGGCCCGATAAAGGGTCGCTGGCGGGAAGGGGAAAGATCAAGTGAATCGTCAATTTTCTTGGCAAGAGATCAAATGGCTTGTTTAGTAGGTACTTTAGTGTTGGGAAAGCACGTCAAGGCGGGAAAATTTTTTCTTTTTCCCTGATGTTGATGTTGCGAATGCGATTGAGAAGATCCCCGGGTGTTTAGATGTGCGGGACTGATAGTCCCCCAAGAGTTTCGAGAGGTGTTTGGCGAAAAAATTCCTGAGAGTTTTGGGGGGAGCACTGCCTTTTCCCCGGGGAAATAGGGGCCCTCAGTGGGTTTCCCAGGCTTGTGAGTTTTTGGAAAGGCCGTATAAAATTCTTTCAAGTTCTACCTCCCCAAACCACGACCAAGGGAAAATCACCAGTAGTAGGAAAGGGAAAACCCTCCACCCTCTGCGGGGGTTATACTAATCCCTTGTAATGACTGCAAAAAAGTTTTCCCGGGGGCAAAAACATCAAGGGACCTCCAAACCCCGTATTTCAGAACCCCAATACGCAAGCGGGGTCGGACGACACAAGGAATGCCTGCGTAAAAACCACCGTATTTCACAAAAACCACTTGTTTAAAACTACAAAAATAAAGACTTATCGCCACAAAAGAAACCCCCAATAAGGGAAGAATCCTGGAATCATCATTTAATTTTTACCCGACATTTAAACCCAGAAAAGGGGCCTTCTAAAACATAGCTAAACCCACTTCCCAAGAACTTCTTCACCCGTATCCCACATAAGAACATTTTAGAATTTTTGCTCCAAACTTGCCCAAGTCTCCTTTCAAGCTCCCCAATTTTTTAAATCTACAACCCAACTGGGTTTTACATAATCAGATGCGGGCATTCTTAACCGGGCCTAAACCCCCGGGACTATAAATACTCGCTTTTCCTTCCCCCCCAGGAGTTTTTTTTTGGGTGACTTAAAAAACCCCCCTGGGTGGGCAAAACGAAGTCAAAAAGGACCATTATACTGATTTGTGTTTATATTGCCATTGTGTCGGAAATTTTTTACCTTTTTTTTTCCACTCTGCTTACTTTTGGTTTAAAGGCCATGCCTCTACCCAAATGCTAAATTTACCCCCCTATCCTGAAGGGAAATTTTAAACACAAATGCAGTATAATTTTGATCCTTTATTGATTTCGTTTCGCCCACACAGGGGGTTTTTTTCAAGTCCCCAAAAAAGGGGGATTTGACCCGGGTGTGGACTTGAAAAAGCCCTTGTGTGGGGGGAAACGTTTTTTCCAATAAAGGTTTCCCATTATACTGATTTGTGTTTATATTTCCTTTGTGTCGGTATTTTTTTTCCCTTTTTTTTTCCATCCTTACCATAAAGCTCCCCATTTTCTTAAAAGTTTTCTTGTGAGGTACTCTATCGGGGGCCCTTTACTGAAATCCAAAAAAAACAATATCTATTCTTTAGGGGATTTCTATTTCCCTTAAAAATTTTTTAAATTGAAGAAAGTCAGTAATTTTGTCGGGGAAAGGAACGACCTCTCGTTGAAATAGGGCTGAGATTCTTAACCCAAATTATCCCTTTCGAGGAAAACTTTAAATTAATTTTTCAGCTATAATTGTTTTCAAATTATTTGATTTTTTGGACTGAAAATTTGGGGGGAAGGGATTACCCCCTGATTCGAATACGGGGGAACAAAATTAGCTCTTTTTCCACATTTTGGGCCCACACACCTTTTGGATGGACCCCTTAAACACACTCTTTTTAATGGCTGACAAATTTTCCATTGTTTTTCTTTAATTTCCCTGGAAAACAATCGCGGGTCCCCCGGGGCCCCTTAATTTTGCTTAAAAGTTTACCCCTTTTTTAAATTTTTCCTACCCCCCCCCCTCGTGACGGAAATTTTTTGTTAATTTGAATTCATCGGCAAAAAAATTGTTTTAATTTCTGGATTCTATTAGTCCTTTTTTGGGAAAAGGGGATTTGGAAAAAAAAAAATACCGGGTTCGTTCCGTCGTGACCCTTTCCCCAAAAATTTCCCAAAGGCCCTTGTTTTCCTCCCCCGGTTTTTCTTTAATTACCCCCCATACTAATTTTAAATTTACCCCCTTCCCCTTTTTGTTGCGAAACATCCATTACTCCCCTTTCTTTCCTTGAAAAATTCCTTTTATTATTTTTTTTATTAAATTTTATTATTTTATTTTTTTTTTTAAAAGATTTATTATTATTATTTTTAAATTTTATTTATTATTTTTTATTACCCATCTTATCAATAAATTTTTAAATTTTATTATTAAAGTGGGGCCCACATGTCCCAAACTTGGTTGTCATTATTTTTAAAATTTTTTTAATTTTAATTATTATTTTATTATTTTTTTAATTATTATTATTTTTTTATTTTTTATTATTATTATTTTTTAAATTTATTAATATTATTACTATATTGACCTTTTACTTGCTTCTCACTCCCCACCCCCCCTTGGTAGGTCTGGGGGCGGCGTGGGTGGAATACAGGGGGACGGGGGGAAAAAGGGGCCCGGGCAGAGGTGAAACCTTCCGGTTTGCCGCACTATACACACGACCAGCTGTTTTTTTTTATTGGCTATGGCAAAGGGTGGAGAAAGGGGGGAGAGGAGAGAGGGGTTTTGGGGGGGGTTTTGTTGGCACCTGGAGAAAAATTTTAATACCCTTTGGGGGGAAAAATTTGACCCCCAAAAAACAAACCATAAAGAACCTTGTTTTTAAATCTTGCAAACAAGGAAACCCGGAAAGCTTACAGCCTTCGCCGTATCTCGCATCTGCTTGACAGTAGGGGTTGAAAAGATCCTGTACGAGGGAAAAGTCCCGCTAAACCTTGAGTATGTTTTCCACTTTCTTGGTTTGCCTCCCCCCCCTTCTCATCTGGGGCTGCTTGAAAAGGTATGGAACAGAGCAAGACTTTCCATCTCTCGCCTGGACCCATCCTGGTTGATGTGTCCCTTTCAGCAGAGCCTTCAACTTGGAGGGATGTGGGTGGCCCTTACTGTTATGTTAAAACCAATATTTTCAAAATACCAACCCCTTGGGGTTCCCCTTTTGAGGACGCGTGAAACAAAACTTTTATGCCCCAAAACGGGGAGAAAGCGCAACTTTATCTGTTTACCCTCTCCGAACATCACTCCTCTGAGATTTTCATTTCCCAGGGTGACTAGAGTATGGAACACCCCCTTTGTACAGCATAATGATTTCAAGAGATAAAAACAGTTGATCAAATGAAAATGTGGCCCCCAGATGGTCCAAAATTCATCCTGTTCCTACTTGTATGTCCATTTTAAAAATAAAATTCTTTCAAATGAGTGATGTAGGTAAAGTTCTTTGCTTGCCAACAAAGTTTTGGAATTCCCTTAAAACCGTAAAAGCTTGTCAATAAAGCTAGGGAAACCTTAACCCTTTTCAAAACCCCGTGTAACAAAAAAAAAAAAAAAAAAAAAAAAAAAGAGAAAAGAGAGGGAGAGAGGGGAGAAGGGGAGAGTTGGGGGGAGAACGGGGAAAGAGAGAGAGAGAGAGGGGAGGGGGAGGGGGGGAGGGGAGAGAGAGGGGGAGAGAGGGGAAGAGAGTAGAAGGAAAAGGGGAGGGGGGGAGAAGAGGGGAGAGAGAGGGAGAGAGAGAAGGGGAGGAGGGGAGAGAGGGGGAGAGAGGGAGAGAGAGAGGGAGAGAGAGGAGGAGAGATAAAGACAAAATTTCTTTCTTTGTTTCTAGGTATGGGGCCAGCCCCCACCCCACGGGGTACCCTCAGGTCCTGCTGGAGCCCCGGAAAAACATGGCCCGCAGACTACCGGGTACTTTGGGGCCCCCTACACAACCCCCCAGGGTATTCTCCCGGTCTTCAATGCCCCGTGGTGCCCCCATGAAACCCAGCAGGAAAAAAGGGGTTCGTGGTGATGTGTTCCCGTTGGGGAAAAGGTTTTTTTGGTTTTGGGCTGTGTACCCGGGGGTTTTTTTTTTTCTTGTAGTGACTGTGTACAGTGGTAAAAGTCTTTGTTTGTGACTTGGGGTAAGTGGTAATGTTTTTTTGGTGACTGTGTACAAGGTGGGGAAACGTTCTGTGGTTGACTGTGTTTCAGTGGTTTTTTGTGGTCGGGAAATGGGAAAATTTTTTGGGGATTTTTTGTTTTCCCGTTTTTAGTACGTTTACAGGGGGTAATTTTTTCCTTTTCTGTGGGCCCGTTAACCTTTTCCCCCGGATGAAATGGTACATTGGGAAAAAGTTCCTGGGTTTTGGGTTTTTTGTACATGGGCTGTTTGTGGGGTGACTTTGTAAAAGGGGGTAACTGTTTTTCCCTTTCCAAAAAATTGGTTTAAACTTCTTGTTTTTTAAATTAATGTTTTTGGTTGTTGTTTCCAATGGTAAAACGTCTTGAAACTTGACATTAAAGTCCCCTTGAGTGACTGTGTAAAAAAATTTAAAAATTGTTCTGGGGAAAATGGGGTACATGGGAAAAACCCTTTTTGGGTTACTGGTTTTTGGGTTAAATGTGGGTAACTGGGTTTTTGTATTGGGTGTTTTTACCCTTTTAACTTGTTCCCTTGGGGCGGTTACAGTGGGGAAATGTTCCCGTGGAAGGCTGTTTACCCCGTTTGGGAATGCGTAGTACTGTGGTTTCCCGTGGGAAATGTCGTAACCCTTTTTCAGTTGGTAACCCGTTGGGGGTTGACTTTGGCCAGTTAACCGCTTTAGTGGAAATGTGACCCCTGGTAACTGGTTTCCCGGGTTGTTTTACAGTGGTAAATGTTCGTGGGGAAATTTTTGTACATGGTAACTTTTTTGTAGTTGACTTGTACATTGGGAACCGCCTTTGCTTTTACAGTGGTATTGGTTTCCGGGGGACCTGTTACCTTGGTAATGTTTTTGTTGGGGGACTTTTGTACAGGGTAAAAAATTTTTGTGGTTAACTGTTAAATAACTGTCTTTAAAAATAAAAGTTACCCTGGAAACTGGGTTCCCCTTTTAGTTGCTTGTGTTCCCCGGGGGAACTGTCTTTAAATTCTTGTTACCCCTGGGCCCCCCGGTTTTTTTGACGGCAGTGGTAACCTTTCTGTTTTGGGGAAAAGTACCCCCTTGGTAAATTTTTCCGTAAAAAAGGCGTTTCAGGTGGTTTAAAGGGCTTTTAGGACTGTTTTACATGGTAACTGGCCCCGTTGGTTTTCCCTTTTAAAAAGTGGTTTAAATGTTTTTTGGGGCGGAAAAAGTTGGGGGAAATGTTTTTGTGGGGGCCTTTTGTTTTCAATGGGAAAAAAGGTTTTTCCCCTGTTTTTTGTACATTGGGAACTGGGGGGCCCCCTTTTGGGGCCCGTGGTTTAACTGTCTTTGTGAGCCCCGGGGTAAAAGGGGCCCCGTTTTTTGGGGTTGGAAAAAAAGGGACCCGTGGGGAACTGTTCATGTTGGGTGGGTGTGACAGGGGGTAAAACTGGCCCCGGGAGTGTTTTGGGACCCGTGGAATTTCCGGGATGGGTACCCCCTTAAACTTCTTGTATACCCCGTGTCAGTTTAATTTTCCCCCCTGGTGGAAATTTCCGTGGGTTTAAAGGGGTTTGTGGCACTGTGAAAAAGGGGAATGTTTTTGTAGTTAATGGCCCGTGGTAACTTTTTGGGTGACAGGGGTAATGTTTTGTGGGTTACCTGTTGGTAAAAGGGGGGTAACTGGGCTTGTGGGTTTTGGGTCCCGGGGGTAACTGCTTTGGTGATTGGGGGTCAGTGGTTAAAAGTTTTTGGGGGGAACGGAAAAAGGGGAAGGCGGGTGTGTTTACCCCTGGGGGTAACTTTCCCTTTAGTAGTTTAAATTAAAACTGCTTGGTGGTTAGGGGTTCCTGAATTTCCGGGGGACGGTAAAAGGGTTTTTTGTCGAGGCGTTACCAGTGGGGGGGCCTTTTTCCTTTTGGGACTGTGTACCCCGGCTGGGTTTCGGACCCGGGCCCGGGCCGTTTTTGGGTGGCCCCCTTTAACCCCCTGGGAATCCCGGGGGACCTTTTTAACCCCCCCGGGTAAACCCCCCTTTATCCCCCTTTTACCGTTAAATTTCTTGGGCGTGTACATGGGAAAACCCCCCCCCTTGGTAGGCTGGTCGTGTGGTTTTAATGTTTTTTTGTTTGGGGGAATGTGTACGTGGGTTTCCCGTTCTGTGGTGACCCGTGTACAGGTTGGGGGAACCCGTCTTTGGGGGACTTTTGTCGGGGGGGGTTTTTAAATGTCTTTTTGGGGGAATGTGTCCCGTGGAAACTGTTCTGTGGGTGACTGGGGTTTCAGTGGGAAAAAGTCTTGTAGTGTCTTTTGTCCCGTGGTAACTGTTTTTGGGGACTGTGTTTCAGTGGTAAATGGTTTTTGTGGGGACTGTGTACAGTGGTAACTTCTTGTGTGCTGTGTCAGTGGTAACTGTTTGTTTTGGGGACTGTGTACAATGGGAAAATTTTTGTGGGGACTGTGTACAGGGTAAACTGTCTTGTAGTGGGCGGGGTACAGTGGTAACTTCTGTGTTTGGGCTGTGTACAGTGGTAACTGTCTTGTGGTGCCGAAAAAGTGGTAACTGTTTTGTGGTGACTGGGTACAGTTGGGAATTTTCTTGTGGGGACTGTGTACAGTGGGAATGTTTTGTGGTGACTGTGTTAAAAGTGGTAAAATGTTTGTGGTTTACTGTGACAGTGGTAAAATGTTTGGGGTGGGCTGTGTACCGTTTGGGAAAAATGTTTTGTGGTTAAATTTGTACAAGGGGGTTTTTCCCTTTTTGATTTTTACAAAAAGGGAAAATGCCTTGGGACTTGTTACATGGGAACTTAAAAGTTAAAAAGGGGAAAGTGGTTAAATTTTGTGGGACTGTGGGAAAAAATGGTAACTGGGTTTTTTGGTGGGCCGTTCAGGGTTTTAAAGTTTTTTAGTTGGAAAAGCGCCCCTGGGGAACTTCTGTGGTACTTGTACAGGGTTTAATTTCTTTTGGTAACTGTTACAAGGGGGAAAATGGTTTTTTTGGGGAAAATGTTAAGTGGGGGAAAATTTTTCTGTTAAGGGGATACTGGTTCCCCCCCGGGAATCTGTTTCCCGGGGGAAAATGTGTACTTTGGGAACTGTTTTGTGGTACGTGCCCGGGGGTTTTAAACCCGTTTTTGTTGCTTGCTTGAACGTCTTAAAAGGCGTGCAGTTAAATTTCTGGTGGTGACCGGTTTCCAAAAAGGGTTTTAAATGTTCCTGTTACTTTTGTGTAAAATTTTTTGTATACGTTTTAAAAAGTGGAACGCTGTTGGTTAGTTAACCCCCCTTGGAACCCCCCTTTTTTGGGACAACAGTTGGGGAAACGCTTTTAGTGGGCTTTTCAACCCGCTTGTAAATGGACGGTGTTTCAGTTGGTAAAACTGTTCTGAAAAGGTTGGGGGTGTTTTCCCCTGGGTTTTATGTAAATTGGGCTTTACATGGAAATGTTCTGTGGGAAAAAGTGACAAATTAAACCTTGGGTACTTGGACCCCCCCCTTTAACCCCCCCCTTTAACCCCCCCCCTTTACAGTTAACCGCCCCCCCCCCCCGGGGACGGATGGAAAAAACCGGTTCCCTTTTTGTGGGTGGGGACTGTTTTTGCCGGGCCGGGGAACTTGTTTCTTTTTTGGTTGACGGGGGTACAGTGGTAACTTTTTTTTGGGGGACGTTTTTACCCGTGGTAACTGCTTTTGGGGACTGTGTACAGTGGGTTTTAAATGTCCTTTTGGTGATTTTGTACAGTTTGGGAATGTTTTGTGGTGGAAATGTGTACAGTGGTAAATTTTGTGGGGACTGTGTACCGTGGTAAATGTTTTTGTGGTGACTGTGTAACAGGGGGTAACTGTCCCTTTTTGGGGACTGTGTACAGTGGTAACTGTCTTGTGGTGCTGTGTACAGTGGGGAAATGTCTTGGGTGACGTGTACAGTTGGGAACTGTCTTGTGGGGACTTGTAAAATGGTAAAAAGTTCTTGGGGATGTGTACGTGGTAACTGTTTTTGTGGGGATGTGTTTAAGGGGGTAACTGTTCTGTGGGGGCTGTGTACAGTGGTTTAAATGTTTTTTGGGGACTTTGTACAGTGGTTTAAATGTCTTGTGGGGACTGGGGTTTTTCAGTGGGGAAAAAGCTGTGGTGACGGTGTACAGTGGTAACTGTTCTGTGGGACTGGGACAGTGGTTAAATTTTTTTAGGGATTTGGTTTCAGTTTGGGAAAATGTTTTTGTTTGACTGTGTTCAGTGGTAACTGCTTGTGGGGAATTTGACAGTGGTAACTGTCTTGTAGTGGGCTGTGTACAGTGGTAACGTTTTTGTGGGGACTGTGTACAGTGGTTAAAAAGTTCTGTGGTGGGGCTGTTCAGTGGTAACTGTTTTTGTGGGGGATGTGTACAGTGGGAACTGTCTTGTGGGGACTTTTTACAGTGGGAACTGTCTTGTGGTGGGCTTTTTGTACGTGGGGAACTGTTCTGTGGTGCTGTGTACGTGGTAATGTCTTGTATTTACTGTGTTTCGTGGTAACGTTTTTGTGGGGGAAATTGTACGTGGTAAAATGTTCTGTGGTGACTGTTTTAAAAGTTGGGAAAATGTTTTTGGGTGTGTGTCGTGGTAACTGTCTTGTGGTGACTGTGTACAGTGGGAATTTTTTGTGGGGACTGTGTTTTCTGGTAACTGTTTGGGGGTGACTGTTTTACAGTGGTTTAAAAAGTCTTGGGTGAAATGTGTAAGGGTAATTTTTTTGTGGTGACTGTGTTTCAGGGTAAAAATGCTTGTGGTAAATGTGTACAGTGGTAACTGTCTTGTAGTGACTGTTTTACAGTTTGGGAACTTTTTGGGGGTTTCAGTGGTAATTTTCTTGTGGTAAGGGTACAGGGTAATTTTTTCTGTGGGGACTGTGTACAGTGGTAATTTTTGTGGGGACGTGGTTAAGGGCTTTCGGGGGTAAATTGTACGTGGGTTTAAATGGTTTTGTGGTAATGTGTACAGTGGTTTAAAAATTCGTGGTAAGGGGTTCAGTGGTAACTGTTTTTGTGGACTGTGTACGTTGGGAACTGTTTTTGGGGAAAATGTGTACATTTTGGGAAAATGTTCTGTGGTAAATTTTAAGTGGTTTAAATGTTTTGTAGTGGGCTGTGTACAGTTTTGGGAAATTTTTCTGTGGTAACTGTGTACAGTGGTAATGTTTGTGGGGGACCCTTTTAACCCGTTGTTTTAAAGTTCCCGTAGTCGGTTTAAAAAAAAAATTTTTTTTGGGAAAAATTTAATGGGGAATGTTTTTGGGGGCTTTTTATTAAAATTTTCCCTTTCTTTCGTTAACTTTCGGGTTATTTGGGCAAAAAAGTTTTTTAAAATTTAAAAAGGGGCTATTTAAAGGGAAGTTTGTAGGTTTTGAATTCAAATTTTTTGGGGATTTTATTAAAGTTTTTTGGTCTGGGGAAAAAGGAAGGGGGCGGAAAGGGGGAATGTTTTGTTAGGACAAAAGTTTTGGTCGTGAAGTTGGGGTTTTGTCTTTTTGGGATTTAAGTGGTTTTCTGGGGGCTTTGTAAAAAGTGGTTTGCTTTGGGGGAGTTTAAATTGGTAAGGTTTTTTGGGGATGGTACCCCGGAAGGCCTTTGGGACTGGAATTAACCTTTTTGGGTATGGTTCCAGGGTTAAAATTTTTGAGGGTTTTACCTTTAAATTCTTTTTAGGGAATGGAATGTCTTTGGGGTTTACGGTTACCAGGGTTTACCCCGGGTTTTGGGGTGACTTTTAAACCCCTTAAAAAAGACCTTTTAATTACCTTTGAAAGTGGTTTTCGTCTTTGGGCCGGGAAATGGAAAAAAGCCCTTTTCTTTAAAAATTTAAAAACCTGTTACTTGTCCCCAAATGGGGTTAAAACCTGCGTAGGGGGATTTTTTAAAGGGGGAAAGTTTGTAGTGACTGTGAAAGTTAACTGTCTTTTAAGGGGTTTTTTTAAAGGGGAAAGTTTTTGGAAAAGGAAGGGGAAAATGTTTGTTTGTGGTTTAAATAGGTCCACCCCTTTGAGTTTGGCTTGGAAAGGTATAAATAAAATAACCAGGAAAAAGACTGGCAATGTTGCTCATACCCTTTCCTCTTGAAAAAGCAAATGACCTCATAAATGACTGGTCCGAAACATCCAGGCATGAAAGCCTTCCATCTCATATTAGAAAAAAATTTAGAGAGTACTTCTGAAGAAATGTTGAAACTGATTAATTTTATGAGCCAAAATATTGATGAGAGTGATTGCCTCTTTACCGAGTATGAATTAGATAATGCATTAACCAAAGGTCGATCAACTGCTCCTGGAGAGGATGGTATAACCTATGATATTCTCAGAACTCTAAGGCACGTGCCTGATAACCCTTTGTTGGCACTGTATAATCTCAGTTACATGAGGGCGTTCTTCCTACTTCCTGGACCAATAGTCTCATTGTGCCTATCCCTAAGCCCCAACAGCCTGATACATTTAGGCCGATCTCCTTAACTAGTTGTCTTTTCAAAACTTTTGAAAGAATGATGCTTAACAGATTGTACTACAGAATCAGACATCAACTTTCCCCCTACCTCTATGGTTTCATGAAAGGTAAAAGTGTGCAGAACTGTATTTCCACCTTTCTCACTGCACACACCTCTACTGGTTTTACCACTTTTCTTGATCTAAAATCTGCATTTGATATTGCAAACAGAACCGTTATACTACATGAACTAGCCAAAATGAATATTGGTGGTAGCTTACTCTGCTGGATAATAGGATACCTGTCAAATAGAGTATCCTCTGTCCTTTACCAAGGCTTCAGAAGTGATTCTAAAGAAATGTCTTTAGGTACACCGCAGGGAGGAGTTCTTAGTCCCATGCTATTTAATATTCTGATTAATGCTCTCCTAAATGCTCTACCTGCCTCACCTAAACATATAGCTATAAGCTATGCTGATGATATCATGATCCATACAACAGGGCATAAGAAGATGAATACCATTCTTAATGAAGTTCAAGCAATTTGTAATCGACTAGGCCTCATAATATCTTCCTCTAAAACAAAGATATTAACAAGCAAAACGACATCCCCCACCCATCTATTTGCAGGGTGAAATCATTAGCTACGTTAAAACTTACAGATATCTTGGTGTAGATGTACCCTTTAACAAATCCACTATACCACAACTAAAACAAGAAATGTAAAGCTAGGCTAAATGCTCTCAAAGCTGTTGCTGGCTACAATCCCAACTATGGTGCTAATGTGAGAATCGTGAGAATGATGTACATAGCCTATGTTAGGTCCTTAATTGATTATGCTGCTCCCATGTTGATATTAGCTAGAGAAAGTTCCCTCCGACCCTTGGAGTTAATGCAAAATGAAGCTCTCAGGACTATTCTTGGCTGTCCCAGATCTACAAAAGTTCTTAACATGAGGAAGGAGCTTGGTATTTCTAGTATCAGTGATAGGATTGTTGAAATTAACACTGTACTCGGTATTAGAATGTTGAGAAACGAACCAGACACTGTCACAGTGAATCTTACCAAGTGTCTAGAGGTAAATACACACAGATCTAAATGGATTGTGAAAACGTGCAATTGCATTAAGTTTTATAACCTGCATGAACTGTATCACTGTAGGCAACAAGAGCATTTCACCCCTCCATGGAAGATGTGTTCATTTAATATCGCATACCTACAAGTCCCTCCCAAGAAGCTCATTGCTAGTAATCCCTTCCTTAAATCTCTTGTTAGAGCAACTGCTCAAGAAGAAATTTTTCGCCTAGCTGGTAGTAATAAGTTATCACAAGTTATATACACTGATGGATCTAAACAGGAGTCTTCTGGCAGGGCTGCATCTGCTCTTGTTGCCACCTCCCTAGTTAAGAACGATAATAAATTTGTTGAGTTAGGCATAAGAATTAACAACTGGGCGTCTACACTGCAAACTGAATTGTTTGCAATCCTAATGGCGCTAAAGCTAACCTATGACACTGAGCTTGACTCTATCATCATTACTGATTCTATGTCATCATTGAAGGCTCTTGGCTCATATAATGACTCCAACAACATGCTCATTGGGGAGCCAGGTATAGATACTCAAAAATTAGGGACAAAGGAATTAATGTACAATTGCTATGGATCCCATCACACATTGGATTACTCCTTTATGATAAAGTTGATATGTTAGCCAAGAAGAGTATCCAGAAGGAGAACGTAGAATATAACTTTGGTATAACTGTGTCTAGCATTAGGAATAATATTAGGAGAGAAGTAAATAATGAAGATGATTGTTATAGGAATGCAGTTAGAAGCCTGAGTAGATCTATAACCCACTATGATAACATGAACGTAGATAAGTATGTTTATGGAGCAACTTGCAATGTGAACAGACTGACTGATGTTGTAGTGGCCAGGCTTAGGCTTGGTTACAAGTACTTCTGGCAGTTTGGGAGACACACAGATGATGATCAAACTAAATGTAAATTATGTGATCAGGCATATGGTCACTCTCTTGAACACTATGTGCTTAATTGTCCACTTATTGAGGAATACAGAGACAGACAGTATACTAACCTATGTGACATGTCAAGATATCTTATTAATGAAAATAAGATACCAGATATACTAAGCAAATTTCCTAAATTTGCTTGTAACAGATAAGTGAACTATAGATATGTAGATATAAATCCATATGTTTTCCTGTTAACCCTTTGGGGCCTAGTTCCTAGGCCTTTTGTGTATCCACATGCTCTCGCGCTACCGTCCACAGGATGGATATGGGGTGCACAATAAACTAGCCACTTCGGTGGCAAAATCTAAAAAAATCCAAATGTGCTCAGCTGGTTGTATCTGGCAGCTGAGGTTTTGCAGTATATCGTACATGTTATATTCAGATATATTCGTCAGCACTCACAATGTTTAGTTCTTCAAAATTTGTATATGTGTTAGTGATAGAATTATCGCAGACTTCGCAAAAGCGTTTGACAAATGCGATCATGGCGTAATAGCCCATAAAATACGTGCTAAAGGAATAACTGGGAAAGTGGGGAGATGGATCTTCAACTTCCTAACAAACCGAACACAAAGAGTAGTGGTCAACAGAGTTAAATCGGAGGCTGCCATAGTGAAGAGCTCTGTTCCACAAGGCACAGTACTCCCCCCCATCTTATTCCTCATCCTCATATCAGACATAAACAGAGATATACACCACAGCACCGTATCATCCTTTGCGGATGATACTAGGATCTGCATGAGGCTGTCATCTGCTGAGGACGCGGTTAACCTCCAAGAAGATATAAACAAAGTTTTCCAGTGGGCAACGGTAGCAATATGATGTTCAATGAGGACAAATTCCAACTACTCCGTTATGGAAAACTGGAGGAGATAATAACTAGAACAGAGTATACTACTGACTCCGGCCATACAATAGAGCGGAAAAATAATGTAAGGGACCTGGGAGTAGTAATGTTTGAGGATCTCACTTTCAAGGATCACAACAGTGCCACGATCACAAGTGCAAAGAAAATGATAGGATGGATAATGAGAACGTTCAAAACGAGAGATGCCAAGCCCATGATAATCCTTTTCAAATCACTTGTTCTCTCTAGGCTGGAATACTGCTGTACATTAACATCTCCATTCAAAGCAGGTGAAATTGCAGATCTAGAGAGTGTACAGAGATCCTTTACTGCACGTATAAGTTCTGTCAAGCACCTTAACTACTGGGAACGCTTGGAAGCACTTGACTTGTACTCGTTGGAACGCAGGAGAGAGAGATATATCATAATCTACACTTGGAAAATCCTGGAAGGAATGGTCCCAAATCTGCACACAGAAATCACTCCCTACGAAAGTAAAAGACTGGGCAGGCGATGCAAAATACCACCAATTAAAAGTAGGGGCGCCATTGGTACACTAAGGGAAAACACCATAAGTGTCCGGGGCCCAAAACTGTTCAACAGCCTCCCACCAAGCATTAGGGGAATTACCAATAGGTCCCTGGCTGCCTTCAAGAGAGAGCTGGACAGATACCTAAAGTCAGTGCCGGATCAGCCGGGCTGTGGCTCGTACGTCGGACTGCGTGCGGCCAGCAGTAACAGCCTGGTTGATCAGGCCCTGATCCACCGGGAGGCCTGGTCGTGAACCGGGCCGCGGGGGCGTTGATCCCCGGAATAACCTCCAGGTAACCTCCAGGTAACCTCCAGTTATATATAAGACAGAAATTGTCGTGAAGTGTGTGTGTGTACTCACCTATTTGTACTCACCTATTTGTGGTTGCAGGGGTCGATTCACAGCTCCTGGCCCCGCCTCTTCACTGATTGCTACTAGGTCCTCTCTCTCCCTGCTCCATGAGCTTTATCATACCTCGCCTTAAAACTATGTATGGTTCCCGCCTCCACTACGTCACTGTCTACGCTATTCCACGGCCTGACTACTCTATGACGGAAGACATAATTCTTAACATCCCTTTGACTCATCTGAGTCTTCAGTTTCCAATCGTGACCCCTTGTTTATGTGTCCCATCTCTGGAACATCCTGTCCTTGTCCGCCTTGTCTATTCCGCGCAGTATTTTGTATGTCGTTATCATGTCTCCCCTGACCCTTCTGTCCTCCAGTGTCGTCAGGCCAATTTCCCTTAACCTTTCTTCGTAGTACAATCCTCGTAGCTGTGGGACTAGTCTTGTTGCAAACCTTTGCACTTTCTATAATTTCTTGATGTGCTTGACCAGGTGTGGATTCAAACTGGTGCTGCATACTTCAGTATGGGCCTGACGTAAATGGTGTACAGAGTCTTGAACGATTCCTTACTGAGGTATCGAACGCTATCCTTAGGTTTGCCAGAACGCCGTATGTTGCAGGGAGTTTATCTTTATTGATGGCGCCCAGGAGATGTGCTCGGTATTATACTCACCCCAATATCTTTTTCCTTGAGTGAGGTTTGCAGTCTTTGGTCACCTAGACTATACTGTGTCTGCTGTCTTCTTTGCCCTTCCCGATCTTCATGACTTTGCATTTGGCAAGGGGGTAAATTAAAGGGAGCCACTTGCTGGACCAGGCTTTCCTGTCCAGGTTCTGTAGTCTTGCCTGACCCTTGCCCGTTTTGATTCTATAACTGCACATCTTCTGAAACAAGGACACTTCTGATCTACCCTTCCCGTTATGTCATTTACTGTACCAAAAACAGCACAGGTCCTGGGGACTGACCCCTGGGGAAACCCCGTTTGTACAGGCGCCCCTCTGACACCTTGTCAAGTACCATACTTGTTTTGCTTCCCTGTGGTTTCTCTACCAAATTGCAGTGCCTTTCCTTTATGGGGCCCGATCCACTAGTTTTGCAAAATCTTGTGAAGAACTGGTCGAAGGCCCCTTTTTGCCTCCCAAAAAAATGCAGTCTATCCACCCCCCTCTTTTTTGTCTTACGTCTGTCACCTTGTCAAAAAACTCCGGGTTTGTGACACAGGGGTTTTTCTTCCTGAACCTTCTGGTTGTCGATTTTACCTTGTTTCTTTCCAGGTCCCCACCCCTCTCTCTTATGATCTTCTCCCTGATTTGCTTACTATACACTTAGTGACACAGGTCTGTAGTTTAATGCCTTTTCTGTTCCTTTCTTAAAAATTGGGATACATTTGCCTCTTCATACCTCAGGGAGTTACCCCTTTCAATGGATTATTGAAGATCTTTGATAGGGACACCGCATCTCGCTCCCTCTTAAGGGCCCAATAGAGATGTTTTCTGTCCCCAAACCTTTTAGGTGCAAGTTTCCCTAGAAGCTTCTTCCCTCCCCCTGGTTATTGTACCTCATCCACACTTGGTGGTGCACCCCCTTTCTAATTTCCTGGGTCCTACCTGTTTTCAACTGTAAAAACTTTTTTAAATCTCGTTTGAGCTCCTCACATCCCTTTGGTCTTTCTTGTGAACTCCCCATCATCCCTTTCCCCAGTCTTTACCCGGTCCTTTTACTGTTGTTTTCCTCCCGATGGGTATCAACAGCTTCGGGTAAGACTTGACTTTCGATGCTATGTCATTTTCATATTGTCGCTGAGCCTCCCTTCTTACCTGTGCATATTTGTTTCTGGCTCTTCAGCTGATCTCTTTATTTTCCTGGGTCCTTTGTCTTCTGTACCTTTTCCATTCTCGAGTACACCTAGTTTTTGCCTCCCTACACCTTTGGGTGAACCAAGAACTCATTCTGGTCTTCCCATTATTTCTGTTTACCTTGGGAACAAATGTCTCCTCTGCCTCCATGCATTTTGCTGTCACATAGTCAATCATTTCTTTTACTGGTTTTCCTGCCCTTTCTCTCTCCCACTGAACGTCTTGCAGGAAGTTCCTCATGCCTGTGTAGTCCCCCCTTTTGTGTTTGGTTTTCCCATTCTATTCCAATCTCCTTGAAATCACCCATAACTAGTAACTTTGCTTCCTCCATGTGAGCTCTTCTGGCCACTTCGGCTAGTGTGTCGACCATTGCTCTGTTACTCTCATCGTATTCTTCTCTTGGACTCCTGCAGTTCTGTGGCAGGTTGTACATTACTGCAATTACCACCTTAAGGCCCTCAGACTGGATTGTTCCTACTAAGTATTCCCTTTCGCCCATGCCACCCATTTCTTCTTTTTTCTCAAATTCCCACCAGTTTTTAATGAACAGTGCCACTCCTCATCCCCCTCTCCTCCCTCTATCTTTCCTGAGGATTTGATATCCGGGTGGAAAGATTGCATCTGTTATCCTGGTGAGTTTTGTTTCTGTGGGTGCTATTATGTCTGGGGATGTCTTCTTGATTCTTTCATGCCTCTCCTCACACTTATTTGTTATTCCAACTGCATTTGTATACCACACCTTCAACTTCTTTTCTAAAGCTGTGGTCTGAGGGGGGGGGGTACGTTGGGGTTGGGGAAGTGGGAGACCTGATAAGGAACTATGGGTGGTTGCTGTGGGGGTGGAGTTTGTAATGAAGTGGGTGGGGACACTGGATATTGCATGTGTGTTTTGGGTTAAAATGCGCCTGATCCTCCAGCTTCTGCACTAATCTCTTGTGGGGAACTGTGTCAAAGGCCTTCCTGCAGTCTAGGAAAACGCAATCTACCCACCCCTCTCTCTCGTGTCTTACTTCTGTTACCTTGTCATAAAACTCCAGGATGTTTGTGATACAAGATTTGCCTTCCATGAACCCATGCTGGTTTTCATTTATAATCTTGTTCCTTTCCAGGTGTTCGACCACTCTCCTCCTGATAATCTTCTCCATGACTTTGTACACAATACATGTCAGAGACACAGGTCTGTAGTTTAGTTTCCTTTCTTAAATATGGGGACTACATTAGCTGTCTTCCATTTCTCAGGTAGTTGCCCAGTTTCAAGGGATGTGTTGAAGATTGTGGTTAGAGGCACGCATAGCATCTCTGCTTCTTCTCTAAGGACCCATGGGGAGATGTTGTCCGGTCCCATCGCCTTTGAGGTGTCAAGGTCACTTAAGAGCTTCTTCACCTCCTCCTCAGTTGTTCGTATGTCATCCAACACTTGTTGGTATATTCCCTCTTGATGTTCCCTTTTGTGCTGTCTTCCCACAGCCCTTCCTGTGTTTTGTGTGTTGTGTGTGTGTGTGTGTGTGTGTGTGTGTGTTGTGTGTGTGTGTGTGTGTGTGTGTGTGTGTGTGTGTGTGTGTGTGTGTGTGTGTGTGTGTGTGTGAGTCTGTATATGTGAAAATGTGTGGGTGTAATCGTGTGTGTGTGTGTGTTTGTGTGTGTACTCACCTAATTGTGGTTGCAGAGGTCGAGACTCAGCTCCTGGCCTCGCCTAACTGTGTGTGTGTGTGTGTGTGTGTGTGTGTGTGTGTGTGTGTGTGTGTGTGTGTGTGTGGGCTGATTAGTTAATCTGGTGGAGAGCCTATCTACTATACGAGAGTCGTTAATTAAGGCTGCACGTCACCTGGTCACCATCAGTTAAGAATTCTTTAATACCTAAAATCTTGATTAAGCTAATGTTTCATTGTATATACACTTGAGACATACACCCCTCTCTGTGTATATACACTTGAGATATACACCCCTCTCTGTGTATATACACTTGAGACATACACCCCTCTCTGTGTATATACACTTGAGATATACACCCCTCTCTGTGTATATACACTTGAGATATACACCCCTCTCTGTGTATATACACTTGAGATATACACCCCTCTCTGTGTATTTATCCTGGGGTCTCTATTGCTAATACGGGAGTTTTATGCTCAAATTTTATTATTATTATTATTATTATTATTATTATTATTATTATTATTATTATTATTATTATTATTTTTATTATTATTATTCAATTTTGGATTAGCTAATTCAGATTATGTTTTCCCTAGTTACGTTACCTGCTCCCTCACACACCTGGTCTGTAAGACCACACTGGTGGACCAGCAACACTGACATACACATACCTGGTCTGTAAGACCACACTGGTGGACCAGCAACACTGACATGCACACACCTGGTCTGTAAGACCACACTGGTGGACCAGCAACACTGACATACACACACCTGGTCTGTAAGACCACACTGGTGAACCAGCAACACTGACATGCACACACCTGGTCTGTAAGACCACACTGGTGGACCAGCAACACTGACATACACACACCTGGTCTGTAAGACCACACTGGTGGACCAGCAACACTGACATACACACACCTGGTCTGTAAGACCACACTGGTGGATCAGCAACACTGACATACACACACCTGGTCTGTAAGACCACACTGGTGGATCAGCAACACTGACATACACACACCTGGTCTGTAAGACACACATGGTGGATCAGCAACACTGACATACACACACTGGTCTGTAAGACCACACTGGTGGATCAGCAACACTGACATACACACACCTGGTCTGTAAGACCACACTGGTGGATCAGCAACACTGACATACACACACCTGGTCTGTAAGACCACACTGGTGGATCAGCAACACTGACATACACACACCTGGTCTGTAAGACCACACTGGTGGATCAGCAACACTGACATACACACACCTGGTCTGTAAGACCACACTGGTGGATCAGCAACACTGACATACACACACCTGGTCTGTAAGACCTCACTGGTGGACCAGCAACACTGACATACACATACCTGGTCTGTAAGACCACACTGGTGGATCAGCAACACTGACATACACACACCTGGTCTGTAAGACCACACTGGTGGACCAGCAACACTGACATACACACACTGGTCTGTAAGACCACACTGGTGGATCAGCAACACTGACATACACACACCTGGTCTGTAAGACCTCACTGGTGGACCAGCAACACTGACATACACACACCTGGTCTGTAAGACCACACTGGTGGATCAGCAACACTGACATACACACACCTGGTCTGTAAGACCTCACTGGTGGACCAGCAACACTGACATACACATACCTGGTCTGTAAGACCTCACTGGTGGACCAGCAACACTGACATACACATACCTGGTCTGTAAGACCTCACTGGTGGATCAGCAACACTGACATACAAACACTGGGTCTGTAAGACTCACTGGTGGACCAGCAACACTGACATACACATACCTGGTCTGTAAGACCACACTGGTGGACCAGCAACACTGACATACACATACCTGGTCTGTAAGACCTCACTGGTGGATCAGCAACACTGACATACACACACCTGGTCTGTAAGACCACACTGGTGGACCAGCAACACTGACATACACACACCTGGTCTGTAAGACCACACTGGTGGATCAGCAACACTGACATACACACACCTGGTCTGTAAGACACACTGGTGGACCAGCAACACTGACATACACACACCTGGTCTGTAAGACCACACTGGTGGATCAGCAACACTGACATACACACACCTGGTCTGTAAGACCACACTGGTGGACCAGCAACACTGACATACACACACCTGGTCTGTAAGACCACACTGGTGGACGCAAACACTGACATACACACACCTGGTCTGTAAGACCACACTGGTGGACCAGCAACACTGACATACACACACCTGGTCTGTAAGACCACACTGGGGGACCAGCAACACTGACATACACACACCTGGTCTGTAAGACCACACTGGTGGACCAGCAACACTGACATACACACACCTGGTCTGTAAGACCACACTGGTGGACCAGCAACACTGACATACACACACCTGGTCTGTAAGACCACACTGGTGGACCAGCAACACTGACATACACACACGTGGTCTGTAAGACCACACTGGTGGACCAGCAAAACTGACATACACACACCTGGTCTGTAAGACCACATGGTGACCAGCACATGACATACACAACCTGTCTGTAAGACCATGGTGGACCGCACATGACATACACACCTGGTCTGTAAGACCACACTGGTGGACCAGCAACACTGACATACACATACCTGGTCTGTAAGACACACTGGTGGACCAGCACACTGACATACACATACCTGGTCTGTAAGACCACACTGGTGGACCAGCAACACTGACATACACATACCTGGTCTGTAAGACCACACTGGTGGACCAGCAACACTGACATACACATACCTGTTCTGTAAGACCACACTGGTGGACCAGCAACACTGACATACACACACCTGGTCTGTAAGACCACACTGGTGGACCAGCAACACTGACATACACACACCTGGTCTGTAAGACCACACTGGTGGACCAGCAACACTGTCATACACATACGTGGTCTGTAAGACCACACTGGTGGACAAGCACCACTGACATACACACCTGGTCTGTAAGACCACACTGGTGGACCAGCAACACTGACATACACACACCTGGTCTGTAAGACCACACTGGTGGACCAGCAACACTGACATACACACACCTGGTCTGTAAGACCACACTGGTGGACAAGCAACACTGACATACAAACACCTGGTCTGTAAGACCACACTGGTGGACCAGCAACACTGACATACACACACCTGGTCTGTAAGACCACACTGGTATACCAGCAACACTGACATACACACACCTGGTCTGTAAGACCACACTGGTGGACCAGCAACACTGACATACACACACCTGGTCTGTAAGACCGCACTGGTGGACCAGCAACGCTGACATACACACACCTGGTCTGTAAGACCACACTGGTGGACCAGCAACACTGACATACACACACCAGGTCTGTAAGACCACACTGGTGGACCAGCAACACTGACATACACATACCTGGTGTGTAAGACCACATTGGAGGACCAGCAACACTGACATACACACACCTGCTCTGTAAGAGTCACATTGGTGGACCAGCAACACTGACATACACATACCTGGTCTGTAAAACCACACTGGTGGACCAGCAACACTGACATACACACCTGGTCTGTAAGACCACACTGGTGGACCAGCAACACTGACATACACACATCTGGTCTGTAAGACCACACTGGTGGACCAGCAACACTGACATACACACACATGATCTGTAAGACCACACTGGTGGACCAGCAACACTGACATACACACACCTGGTCTGTAAGACCACACTGGTGGACCAGCAACACTGACATACACACACCTGGTCTGTAAGACCACACTGGTGAACCAGCAACACTGACATACACACACCTGGTCTGTAAGACCACACTGGTGGACCAGCAACACTGACATACACATACCTGGTCTGTAAGACCACATTGGAGGACCAGCAAACTGACATACACACACCTGCTCTGTAAGACCACATTGGTGGACCAGCAACACTGACATACACATACCTGGTCTGTAAAACCACACTGGTGGAGCAGCAACACTGACATACACACCTGGTCTGTAAGACCACACTGGTGGACCAGCAACACTGACATACACACACCTGGTCTGTAAGACCACACTGGTGGACCAGCAACACTGACATACACACACATGATCTGTAAGACCACACTGGTGGACCAGCAACACTGACATACACACACCTGGTCTGTAAGACCGCACTGGTGGACCAGCAACGCTGACATACACACACCTGGTCTGTAAGACCACACTGGTGGACCAGCAACACTGACATACACACACCTGGTCTGTAAGAGCACACTGGTGGACCAGCAACACTGACATACACACACCTGGTCTGTAAAACTACACTGGTGGACCAGCAACACTGACATGCACACACCTGGTCTGTAAGACCACACTGGTGGACCAGCAACACTGACATACACACACCTGGTCTGTAAAACTACACTTGTGGACCAGCAACACTGACATACACACACCTGGTCTGTAAAACTACGCTGGTGGACCAGCAACAATGACATACACACACCTGGCCTGTAAGACCACACTGGTGGACCAGCAACAATGACATACACACACCTGGTCTGTAAGACCACACTGGTGAACCAGCAACACTGACATACACACACCTGGTCTGTAAGACCACACTGGTGGACCAGCAACAATGACATACACACACTGGTCTGTAAGACCACATGGTGGACCAGCAACATGACTAACACACTGGCATGACATCAAACACCTGGTCTGTAAAACTACCCTGGTGGACCAGCAAACTGACATACACACACTGGTCTGTAAACTACACTTTGGACAGCCACATACAACACCTGGTCTGTAAAACTACACTGGTGGACCAGCAACACTGACATACACACACCTGGTCTGTAAAACTACACTGGTTGGACCAGCAACACTGACATACACACACCTGGTCTGTAAGAGCACACTGGTGGACCAGCAACACTGACATACACACACCTGGTCTGTAAGACCACACTGGTGGACCGACAACACTGACATACACACACCTGGTCTGTAAGACCACACTGGTGGACCAGCAACACTGACATACACACACCTGGTCACTGACATACACATACCTGGTGTGTAAGACCACACTGGTGAACCCGCAACACTGACATACACACACCTGGTCTGTAAGACCACACTGGTGGACCAGCAACACTGACATTGCACCACTACCTGGTGTGTAAGACCACACTGGTGGATCAGCCACACTGACATACACACACCTGGTCTGTAAGACCACACTGGTGGACCAGCAACACTGACATACACATACCTGGTCTGTAAGACCACACTGGTGGACCAGCAACACTGACATACAACATACTGGTCTGTAAGACCACACTGGTGGACCAGCAACACTGACATACACATACCTGGTCTGTAGACCACACTGGTGGACCAGCAACACTGACTTGCACACACCCGGTCTGTAAGACCACACTGGTGGACCAGCAACACTGGCATGCACACACCTGGTCTGTAAGACCACACTGGTGGACAGCAACACTGACATACACACACCTGGTCTGTAAGACCACACTGGTGGACCAGCAACACTGACATACACACACCTGTCTGTAAGATCACACTGGTGGACAGCAACACTGACATACCACACCGTGGTCTGTTAGCTCCACTGGTGGACAGCAACACTGACATGCACATACTGGTCTGTAAGACCACACTGGTGGACCAGCAACACTGACATACACATACCTGGTCTGTAAGCCCACTGGTGGACCAGCAACACTGACATACACACTCCTGGTGTGTAAGACCACACTGGTGGACCAGCAACACTGACATGCACACATACTGGTCTGTAAGACCACACTGGTGGATCAGCAACACTGACATACACACACCTGGTCTGTAAGACCACACTGGTGGACCAGCAACACTGACATCACACACCTGGTCTGTAAGACCACACTGGTGGACCAGCAACACTGACATACACACACCTGGTCTGTAAGACCACACTGGTGGACCAGCAACACTGACATACACACACCTGGTCTGTAAGACCACACTGGTGGACCAGCAACACTGACATAACACACTCTGGTCTGTAAACACACTGGTGGACCAGCAACACTGACATACACACTACTGGTCTGTAAGACCACACTGGTGGACCAGCAACACTGACATACACACACCTGGTCTCTAAGAAACCCACTGGTGGACCAGCAACACTGACATGCACACACCTGGTCTGTAAGACCACACTGGTGGATCAGCAACACTGACATACACACACCTGGTCTGTAAGACCACACTGGTGGACCAGCAACACTGACATACACACACCTGGTCTGTAAGACCACACTGGTGGACAGCAACATGACTACACACACTGTCTGTAAGACCACACTGGTGGACCAGCAACACTGACATACACACACCTGGTCTGTAAGACCACACTGGTGGACCAGCAACACTGACATACACACCTGGTCTGTAAAACCACACTGGTGGACCAGCAACACTGACATACACAACCTGGTCTGTAAGACCACATGGTGGACCAGGAACACTGACATACACACACTGGTTTGTAAGAAAACACTGGTGGACCAGCAACACTGACATGCACAACCTGGTTGTAAGACCACACTAGTGGATCAGCAACACTGACATACACACCTGGTCTGTAAGACCACAATGGTGGACAGCAACACTGACATACACACACCTGGTTTTGTAAGACCACACTGGTGGAACAGCAACATGACATACACACACCTGGTCTGTAAGACACACTGGTGGACCCGCAACCTGACATACACACACCTGGTCTGTAAAACCACATGGTGGACCCGCAACACTGACATACACATACCCGGTCTGTAAGACCACACTGGTGGACCAGCAACACTGACTACACACACCTGGTTTGTAAGACCACACTGGGGGACCAGCAACACTGACATGCACACACCTGGTCTGTAAGACCACACTAGTGGATCAGCAACATGACATACACACCTGGTCTGTAAGACCACACTGGTGGACCAGCAACACTGACATACACACACCTGGTCTGTAAGACCACACTGGTGGACCAGCAACACTGACATACACACACCTGGTCTGTAAGACCACACTGGTGGACCAGCAACACTGACATACACACACCTGGTTTGTAAGACCACACTGGTGGACCAGCAACACTGACATACACACACCTGGTCTGTATAGCATCACTTACACGACACTGATACGGTTGGTGAACCTGACATTGATACGGGTCACGTAACACTAACACCAGCCGGACCTCAGTACCACTGGAATTTGTATTAGACTGTGTTATCATGGGTTCAGTATAACAAGGTACCATTGCAGTGTGTCTTAAACATCTATGTATATCATCAGTCCCATTGTAAAAATTTACAATACTCTGTAAATTTATATATACTAGTTTTGATAAATAAAAATAACTACATGTATATATTATATATAATATATTAGTATATATATATTATATATAAAATATATATATATATATATTTTA
>NC_069428.1:30338934-30341434 GCF_026875155.1 Cherax quadricarinatus | reverse complement strand
CCTTGTCAATTCCTCTCAGTATTTTGTATGTCGTTATCATGTCCCCCCTATCTCTCCTGTCCTCCAGTGTCGTCAGGTTGATTTCCCTTAACCTCTGTGTGTGTGTGTGTACTCACCTAATTGTACTCACTTAATTGTGGTTGCAGGGGTCGAGACTCAGCTCCTGGCCCCGCCTCTTCACTGATCGCTACTAAGTCCTCTCCCTCTCTGCTTCCTGAGTTTTGTCATACCTCTTCTTAAAACTATGTATGGTTCCTGCCTCCACTACTTCACTTGCTAGGCTATTCCACTTCCTGACGACTCTATGACTGAAGAAATACTTCCTAACATCCATGTGACTCGTCTGAGTCTTCAGCTTCCAATTGTGACCCCTTGTTTCTATGTCTCCTCTCTGGAACATCCTGTCTCTGTCCACCTTGTCTATTCCCGGCAGTATCTTGTATGTCGTTATCATGTCTCCCATGACCCTTCTGTCCTCCATTGTCGTCAGTCCGATTTCCCTCAACCTTTCCTCGTACGACATTCCCCTGAACTCTGGAACTAGCCTTGTTGCAATCCTTTGTAATTTCTCTAACTTCTTGACGTGCTTGACCAGGT
The DNA here is from genome assembly GCF_026875155.1 of Cherax quadricarinatus. Classification (NCBI taxonomy): domain Eukaryota; kingdom Metazoa; phylum Arthropoda; class Malacostraca; order Decapoda; family Parastacidae; genus Cherax; species Cherax quadricarinatus. The sequence continues at coordinate 30,340,837 of NC_069428.1, read as the reverse complement.
GTGGGTTCCAGAACTGGTGCTGGATACTCCAGTATGGGCCTAACATACACAGTGTACAGTGTCTTGAACGATTCTTTATTAAGGTATCGGAACGCTATTCTCAGGTTTGCCAGGCGCCCGTATGCTGGAGCAGTTATTTGGTTGATGTGTTCCTCCGGTGACGTGCTCGGTGTTATGATCACCCCAAGATCTTTCTCCCTGAGTGAGGTCTGTAGTCTTTGTCCACCTAGCCTATACTCTGTCTGCGGTCTTCTTTGCCCCTCCCCAATCTTCATGACTTTGCATTTGGCAGGGTTGAATTCGAGAAGCCAGTTTCTGGACCACATGTCCAGCCTGTCCAGGTCTCTTTGCAGTCCTGCCTCATCCTCATCCGATTTAATTCTTTTCATCAGTTTCACATCATCTGCGAACAGGGACACTTCAGAGTCTATTCCTTCCATCATGTCGTTCGCACATATCAAAAATAGCACTGGTCCTAGAACTGACCCCTGTGGGACCCCGCTCGTCACAGGCGCCGACTGTGATACCTCTTCCCGTACCATGACTCGTTGTTGCCTCCCTGTCAGGTATTCCATGATCCATTGCAGTGCCCTCCCTGTTATATACACCCGATCCTCCAGCTTCTGCACTAATCTCTTGTGAGGAACTGTGTCAAAGGCCTTTCTGCAGTCCACGAAAATGCAATCAACCCACCCCTCTCTCTCGTGTCTTACTTCTGTTACCTTGTCATAAAACTCCAGAAGGTTTGTGACACAGGATTTGCCTTCCATGAATCCGTGCTGGTTTTCATTTATAATCTTGTTTTGTTCCAGATGCTCCACCACTCTCCTCCTGATAATGTTCTCCATGACTTTGCATACTATACATGTCAGAGACACAGGTCTGCAGTTTAGTGTCTCGTTTCTGTCTCCTTCCTTAAATATGGGGACTACATTTGCCGTCTTCCATATCTTAGGTAGTTGCCCAGTTTCAAGGGATGTGTTGAAGATTGTGGTTAGGGGAACGCACAGCATCTCTGCTCCTTCTCTAAGGACCCACTGGGAGATGTCCGGTCCCATCGCCTTTGAGGTATCAAGGTTACTTAGCAGCTTCTTCACCTCCTCCTCAGTTGTTCGTATGTCATCCAACACTTGTTGGTATATTCCCTCTTGATGTTCCCTTCTGTGCTGTCTTCCCAGAGCCCTTCCTCTCTCTACTGTAAAAACTTCCTTAAATCTACTGTTTAGCTCCTCACATACCTCCTGATCATTTCTTGTGAGTTCTCCACCTTCTGTCCTCAGTCTGATCATCTGGTCTTTGACTGTTGTCTTCCTCCTGATGTAGCTATACAAGTTTCGGGTCCGTCTTGATTTTCGATGCTATGTTATTTTCATACTGTTGCTGGGCCTCCCTCCTTACCTGTGCATACTCGTTCCTGGCTCTGCGACTGATCTCCCTATTTTCATGTGTTCTCTGCCTTCTGTACTTTTTCCATTCTGTATTGCACTTTGTTTTTGCCTCCTTACACCGTCGGGTAAACCAGGGGCTCGTTCTGGTCTTCCCATTGTTTCTGTTGCCCTTGGAAATAAACCGTTCCACTGCCTCCTTGCATTTTGTTGTTACATATTCCATCATTTCATTTACTGGCTTTCCTGCCCATTCTCTGTCCCACGGGACCTCCTACAGGAAGTTCCTCAAACCTATGTAGTCCCCTCTTTTATAGTCTGGCTTTTCCCATTCAACTCCTGTTACTCTCTCCACTTGCAACTCTACTATGTATTCAAAGCACAGAACCACGTGGTCACTAGCTCATAGGGGACTCTCATATGTGATGTCCTCAATGTCTGAACTGCCCAGGGTGAACACAAGGTCCAATCTTGTTGGTTCGTCCTCCCCTCTCACTCTGGTAGTGTCCTTAACATGT
>NC_069428.1:30323934-30333934 GCF_026875155.1 Cherax quadricarinatus | reverse complement strand
TTGCAACCAAACAGTGTATGTTGCAACCAAACAGTGTATGTTGCAACCAAACAGTGTATGTTGCAACCAAACAGTGTATGTTGCAACCAAACAGTGTATGTTGCACCCAAACAGTGAATGTTGCAACCAAACAGTGTATGTTGCACCCAAACAGTGTATGTTGCAACCAAACAGTGTATGTTGCACCCAAACAGTGTATGTTGCACCCAAACAGTGTATGTTGCAACCAAACAGTGTATGTTGCAACCAAACAGTGTATGTTGCATCCAAACAGTGTATGTTGCACCCAAACAGTGTATGTTGCAACCAAACAGTGTATGTTGCAACCAAACAGTGTATGTTGCACCCAAACAGTGTATGTTGCAACCAAACAGTGTATGTTGCACCCAAACAGTGTATGTTGCAACCAAACAGTGTATGTTGCACCCAAACAGTGTATGTTGCAACCAAACAGTGTATGTTGCACCCAAACAGTGAATGTTGCAACCAAACAGTGTATGTTGCACCCAAACAGTGTATATTGCAACCAAACAGTGTATGTTGCACCCAAACAGTGTATGTTGCAACCAAACAGTGTATGTTGCACCCAAACAGTGTATGTTGCAACCAAACAGTGTATGTTGCACCCAAACAGTGTATGTTGCAACCAAACAGTGTATGTTGCACCCAAACAGTGTATGTTGCAACCAAACAGTGTATGTTGCACCCAAACAGTGTATGTTGCAACCAAACAGTGTATGTTGCACCCAAACAGTGTATGTTGCAACCAAACAGTGTAAGTTGCACCCAAACAGTGTATGTTGCACCCAAACAGTGTATGTTGCACCCAAACAGTGTATGTTGCACCCAAACAATGTATGTTGTAACCAAAGAGTGCATGTTGCAACCAAACAGTGTATGTTGCACCCAAACAGTGTATGTTGCAACCAAACAGTGTATGTTGCACCCAGTGTATGTTGCAACCAAACAGTGTATGTTGCACCCAAACAGTGTATGTTGCACCCAAACAGTGTATGTTGCAACCAAACAGTGTATGTTGCACCCAAACAGTGTATGTTGCAACCAAACAGTGTATGTTGCACCCAAACAGTGTATGTTGTAACCAAACAGTGTATGTTGCAACCAAACAGTGTATGTTGCACCCAAACAGTGTATGTTGCAACCAAACAGTGTATGTTGCAACCAAACAGCGCATGTTGCAACCAAACAGTGTATGTTGCACCCAAACAGCGCATGTTGCAACCAAACAGTGTATGTTGCAACCAAACAGTGTATGTTGCAACCAAACAGCACATGTTGCAACCAAACAGTGTATGTTGCAACCAAACAGTGTATGTTGCACCCAAGCAGTGCATGTTGCAACCAAACAGCGTATGTTGCAACCAAACAGTATATGTTGCATCCAAACAGTGTATGTTGCAACCAAACAGCGCATGTTGCAACCAAACAGCGCATGTTGCAACCAAACAGTATATGTTGCATCCAAACAGTGCATGTTGCAACCAAACAGCGCATGTTGCAACCAAACAGCGCATATTGCAACCAAACAGTATATGTAGCATCCAAACAGTGCATGTTGCAACCAAACAGCGCATGTTGCAACCAAACAGTGTATGTTGCACCCAAACAGTGTATGTTGCAACCAAACAGTGTATGATGCACCCAAACAGTGTATGTTGCACCCAAACAATGTATGTTGCACCCAAACAGTGAATGTTGCACCCAAACAGTGTATGTTGCACCCAAACAGTGTATGTTGCGCCCAAACAGTGTATGTTGCCCCCAAACAGTGCATGTTGCAACCAAACAGCGCATGTTGCAACCAAACAGTGTATGTTGCACCCAAACAGTGCATGTTGCAACCAAACAGCGCATGTTGCAATCGAACAGCGCATATTGCAACCAAACATTGTATGTTGCACCCAAACAGTGCATGTTGCAACCAAACAGCGCATGTTGCAACCAAACAGCGCAGGTTGCAACCGAGCAGTATATGTTGCATCCAAACAGTGCATGTTGCAACCAAACAGCGCATGTTGCAACCAAACAGTGCATGTTGCAATCAAACAGCGCATGTTGCAACCAAACAGCGCATGTTGCAACCAAACAGTGTATGTTGCATCCAAACAGTGCATGTTGCAACCAAACAGCGCATGTTGCAACCAAACAGTGCATGTTGCAACCAAACAGTGCATGTTGCAACCAAACAGTGCATGTTGCACCCAAACAGCGCATGTTTCACCCAAACAGTGCATATTGCAACCAAACAGCGCATGTTGCAACCAACAGTGCATATTGCAGCCAAACAGTGCATATTGCAACCAAACAGCGCATGTTACACAACCAACAGTGCATATTGCAACCAAACAGCGCATGTTACAACCAACAGTGCATATTGCAACCAAACAGCGCATGTTACAACCAACAGTGCATATTGCAACCAAACAGCGCATGTTACAGAAAACAGTGCATATTGCAATCAAAGAGTGAATGTTGCAACCAAACAGCGCATACTGCAACCAAACATTGCATGTTGCAACCAAACAGTGCATGTTGCAACCAAACAGCGCATGTTACAACCAACAGTGCATATTGCAACCAAAAGGGCATGTTACAACCAACAGTGCATATTGCAACCAAACAGCGCATGTTACAACCAACAGTGCATATTGCAATCAAACAGTGCATGTTGCAACCAAACAGCGCATACTGCAACCAAGCAGTGCATGTTGCAACCAAACAGTACATATTGCAACCAAACAGCGTATGTTACAACCAACAGTGCATATTGCAACCAAACAGTGCATGTTGCAACCAAACAGCACATGTTGCAACAAAACAGTGCATGTTGCAACCAAACAGTGCATGTTGCAAGCAACAGTGCATGTTGCAACCAAACAGTGCATATTGCAACCAAACAGCGCATGTTACAACTAAACAGTGCACATTGCAACCAAACAGTGCACATTGCAACCAAACAGTGCATACTGCAACCAAACAGTGCATGTTGCAACCAAACAGTGCATGTTGCAACCAAACAGTGTATGTTGCACCCAAACAGTGTATGTTGCACCCAAACAGTGTATGTTGCACCCAAACAGTGAATGTTGCACCCAAACAGTGTATGTTGCACCCAAACAGTGTATGTTGCACCCAAACAGTGTATGTTGCACCCAAACCGTGTATGTTGAACCCAAACAGTGCATGTTGCAACCAAACAGCGCATGTTGCACCCAAGCAGTGTATGTTGCACCCAAACAGTGTATGTTGCACCCAAATGGAACCAAACAGCGCATGTTGCGCCCAAACAGTGTATGTTGCAACCAAACAGCGCATGTTGCAATCAAACAGTGTTTGTTGCACCGAAACAGTGCATGTTGCAACCAAACAGCGCATGTTGCAACCAAACAGCGCATGTTGCAACCAAACAGTGTATGTTGCAACCAAACAGCGCATGTTGCAACGGAACAGTGTATGTTGCAACCAAACAGCGCATGTTGCAACCAAACAGTGTATGTTGCACCCAAACAGTGCATGTTGCAACCAAAGAGCGCATGTTGCAACCAAACAGCGCATGTTGCAACCAAACAGCGCATGTTGCAACCAAACAGCGCATGTTGCAACCAAACAGTGTATGTTGCATCCAAACAGTGCATGTTGCAACCAAACAGCGCATGTTACAACCAAACAGTGCATGTTGCAACCAAACTGTGCATGTTGCAACCAAACAGTGCATGTTGCACCCAAACAGCGCATGTTTCACCCAAACAGTGCATATTGCAACCAAACAGCGCATGTTGCAACCAAACAGTGCATGTTGCAACCAAACAGTGAATGTTGCAACCAAACAGTGCATGTTGCAACCAAACAGTGAATGTTACAACCAAACAGTGCATGTTGCAACCAAACAGTGAATGTTGCAACCAAACAGTGCATGTTGCAACCAAACAGTGAATGTTACAACCAAACGTGCATGTTGCAACCAAACAGCGCATGTTGCAACCAAACAGTGCATGTTGCAACCAAACAGTGAATGTTACAACCAAACAGTGCATGTTGCAACCAAACAGCGCATGTTGCAACCAAACAGTGCATGTTGCAACCAAACAGTGAATGTTACAACCAAACAGTGCATGTTGCAACCAAACAGCGCATGTTGCAACCAAACAGTGCATGTTGCAACCAAACAGTGAATGTTACAACCAAACAGTGCATGTTGCAACCAAACAGTGAATGTTGCAACCAAACAGTGCATGTTGCAACCAAACAGTGAATGTTACAACCAAACAGTGCATGTTGCAACCAAACAGCGCATGTTGCAACCAAACAGTGCATGTTGCAACCAAACAGTGAATGTTACAACCAAACAGTGCATGTTGCAACCAAACAGCGCATGTTGCAACCAAACAGTGCATGTTGCAACCAAACAGTGAATGTTACAACCAAACAGCACAAGGTGCAGCAACTATACTGAACCAGGAACTTAAGAGAACGGAAGTGAGTGTACGAGAAGTGACTGGGAAGTAACAGTACTACCAGCACTACCGCTACCACTACCACTACCAGCACTACCACCACCACTACCAGCACCACACCACCACTAGTACCACCAATACCAGCACCACCGCTACCACTACCAGCACTACCACCACCACTACCAGCACCACCACCACCACTACTACCACCACTACCAGCACCACCACCACCACTACCACCACCACTACCAGCACTACCACCACCACTACCAGCACTACCAGCACTACCACCACCACTACCAGCACTATCACCATCACTACCAGCACTACCACCACCACTACCAGCACTACCACCACCACTACCAGCACTACTATCGTCACCACTACAAACACTACACACTACGACCACCACTACCAGCACTACCACCCTACTACTTGCACTACCACCACCACTATCATCACCACTACCAGCACTACAGCAATACCTCCGCCACTACCAGCACTATCACCACCACTACTACCAACACTACCACCACCACTACCAACACTACCACCACCACTACCAGCAATACCACCAATAGTATCACTAGCACTACCAGCACTACCAGCACTAACACCACTACTACCAGCACTACCACCAGCACTACCAGCACTACCACCACCACCACGACACCATCACGACACCACCACGGCACCACCACGACACCACCACCACCACCACCACCACAACAACAACAACACCACCACCACCACCACCCCACAACCACCAACACCACCACCACAACCACCCCACAACCACCACCACCACATCACCACCACCACACACCACCACCATCTCACCATCACAACCACTACACCACCACCACCCCACAACCACCACCACCATCACCATCACCACCCCACAACCACCACCACCACTGCTTCACCACCACCCTACAACCACTCCACAACCACCACCATCACCAGTACCACCCCCACAACCACCCCACAACCACCACCACCACCATCACCCACCACCACCAACCCACAACCACCCCCAATCACCACCACCACTACACCACCACCACCACCACCACCACCACCACCACCCCACAACCACCCCACAACCACCACCACCACTGCATCACCACCACCCTACAACCACTCCACAACCACCACCATCACCACTACCACCCCCCACAACCACCCCACAACCACTACCACCAACCCACAACCACCCCACAACCACCACCACCACCACTAACCACCACCACCACTACACCACCACCACCACCACCCCACAACCACCCCACAACCACCACCACCACCACTACACCACCACCACACTACACCACCACCACCACCACACCACCACCCACCACCACCACCACCCCACAACCACCCCACCACCATCACCACTACCACCACCACCAACAACAACAACAACAACACCAACAACAAAGGTGATCAAGTCATAATATACCACGACATATGGAGTAATAACTTCACCAATAACCTCACAGGTTCCCATCTGAACCAAACACAAGGAAAATGTACTCACACATATAATGTACTCAGATATAAAATTTATTAATCTTATGTTTTTACACGCTACCCACTGCTGGGTAGCACTACACACACGCTACCCACTGCTGGGTAGCACTACACACACGCTACCCACACCTCGGTAGAACTACATACACGCTACCCACACCCCGGTAGCACTACACGCTCACTACACACACGCTACCCACACCACCTGGGTAGCACTAAACACACTCTACAGACAGCTGGGTAGCACTACACACACACTACAGACAGCTGGATAGCACTACACACACTCTACAGACAGCTGGGTAGCACAACACATGCTACACACAGCTGGGTAACACAACACACACGCTGCACACAGCTGGGTAGCACTACACATATGCTACACACACACTACACACACACTCACACTCACACACACACATACACACACACACACACGCACACATACACACACACACACACACACACACACACACACACACACGACACACACACACACACACACACACACACACACACACACACACCTGGCTGCAGTGGCCAGAAGAGCTCTCATGCATGCAGGGCAAAGCTCCTGATCATGGGTGACTTTAACCACAAGGAAATCGATTGGGAGAACTTGGAGCCACATGGGGGCCAAGATACATGGAGGGCTAAGATGATGGAGGTGGTACTGGAAAACTTCATGTACCAACACGTAAGGGACACTACAAAAAGAGAGAGGAGAGGGTAAACCAGCAAGACTGGACCTAGTATTCACCTTGAGCAGTGCAGATATTGAAAACATCACATATGAAAGACCCCTTGGGGCCAGCGATCATGTGGTTTTAAGCTTCGAATACACAGTAGAGCTACAAGTGGAGGGGGAAGCAGGAAGACCAGGGCGAATGAAGCCAAACTACAAGAAAGGGGACTACATGGGAATGAGGAACTTCCTGAACTGGGTTCAGTGGGACAGAGAACTGGCAGGGAAGCCTGTTACCCAAGGGTAACAGGAATAATGAAAAAGCCAGGATGAGCCCATGGTTCACCCAAAGGTGCAGGGAGGCAAAAACCAAGTGTGCTAGGGCATGGAAGAAATATAGAAGGCAAAGGACCCAGGAGAATAAGGAGGGCAGTCGTAGAGCCAGAAATGAATATGCACAGATAAGAAGGGAGGCCCAAAGACAATATGAAAACGACATAGCAGCGAAGCCAAATCTGACCCGAAGCTGTTATACAGCCACATCAGGAGGAAAACAACAGTCAAGGGCCAGGTAATCAGGCTATGGAAGGAAGAAGGAGATGCAACAAGAAATTACCGTGATGTGAGGAACTCAACAAGATATTCAAAGAAGTGTTCACAGAGGAGACAGAAGGGGCTCCAGAAAGACGGAGAGGTGGGGTACACCACCAAGTGCTGGACACAGTACACACAACCGAGGAAGAAATAAAGAGGCTTCTGAGTGAGATAGATACCTCAAAGGCAATGGGTCCGGATAACATCTCTCCGTGGGTCCTGAGAGAGGGAGTAGAGGTGCTATGTGTACTCCTAACAACAATATTCAATACATCTATCGAAACAGGGAGATTGCCTGAGGCATGGAAGACAGCAAATGTAGTCCCAATCTTTAAAAAAGGAGACAGACATGAAGCACTAAACTACAGACCAGTGTCACTGACATGTATAGTATGCAAAGTCACGGAGAAGATTATCAGGAGAAGAGTGGTGGAGGAACACCTAGAAAGGAATGATCTCATCAACAGCAGCCAACATGGTTTCAGAGACGGGAAATCCTGTGTCACAAACATACTGGAGTTGTATGATATGGTGACAGCAGTAAGACAAGAGAGAGAGAGGGGTGGGTGGATCGCATTTTCTTGGACTGCAAGAAGGCGTTTTTACACAGTTCCACACAAGAGATTAGTGCAAAAACTGGAGGACCAATCAGGGATAACATGGAAGGCACTACAATGGATCAAGGAATACTTGTCAGGAAGACAGCAGCGAGTCATGGTACGTGGCGAGGTGTCAGAGTGGGCACCTGTGACCAGCGTGGTCCCACAGGGGTCAGTCATAGAACCAGTGCTGTTTCTGGTATTTGTGAACGACATGACGGAAGGAATAGACTCTGAAGTGTCCCTGTTTGCAGATGACGTGAAGTTGATGAGAAGAATTCATTCGATCGAAGACCAGGCAGAACTACAAAGGGATCTGGACAGGCTGCAGACCTGGTCCAGCAATTGGCTCCTGGAGTTCAACCCCACCAAGTGCAAAGTCATGAAGATTGGGGAAGGGCAAAGAAGACCGCAGAAAGAATACAGTCTAGGGGGCCAGAGACTACAAACCTCACTCAAGGAAAAAGATCTTAGTGTGAGTATAATACCAGGTACATCTTCTGAAGCGCACATCAACCAAATAACTGCTGCAGCATATGGGCGCCTAGCAAACCTCAGAACAGCATTCCGACATCTTAATAAGGAATCGTTCAGGACCCTGTACACTGTGTACGTTAGGCCCATATTGGAGTATGCGGCACCAGTCTGGAACCCACACCTAGCCAAGCACGTAAAAGGAACTAGAGAAAGTGCAAAGGTTTGCAACAAAACTAGTCCCAGAGCTAAGAGGATGTCCTACGAGGAAAGGTTAAGGGAAATCAACCTGACCACACTGGAGGACAGGAGAGATAGGGGGGACTTTATAACGACATACAAAATACTGAGAGGAATTGACAAGGTGGACAAAGACAGGATGTTCCAAAGATTGAACACAGCAACAAGGGGATACAGTTGGAAGTTGAAGACACAGACGAATCACAGGAATGTTAGGAAGTATTTCTTCAGCCGCAGAGTAGTCAGGAAGTGGAATAGCTTGGGAAGCGATGTAGTGGAGGCAGGATCCATACATAGCTTTAAGCAGAGGTATGATAAAGCTCAAGGTTCAGGGAGAGTGACCTAGTAGCAACCAGTGAAGAGGCGGGGCCAGGAGCTTGGACTCGACCCCTGCAACCTCAACTAGGTGAGTACAAATAGGTGAGTACACACACACACACACACACACAGCATCATCATGGAGGAGAGTGATGGTCGCTACACACACCGCTCATCACCTCCTCTTGCTGTTCTTGTGACCGCTTCTGCTGATTTTCTTCCTCTTACAGATCATCTCGTAGAGACACTCCAGGCCGTCGGCCAGTCCGTCTCCTATGATGGCGCAGGACGGCTGAACGTGGAAGAGCTGGGCAGGTCCCAGTTCCCGCAGCCCCAGGCTCTTCTCCACCTGCAGGAAAACAGTGTGTTGATTAGTGGAGGGGTCACCAACAGCCTGGTTGGTCAGAGAGCAGGCTGAGAAAGGAAGAAAGTTCTAGCATCTTGCAGTACTCACACGAGTTCACTTATTACTGAAGTTAGGTGCATGACGCAACATACAGGACAGGCGTACACACCAGGCAAAATACTAGGGTGTTAGATGTATAGAGATACTAGGGAGTTAGGTGTATAGGGATACTAGTGTGTTAGACAGTTGTGGGTACAAGTAAACTAACATGTTAGGAGATAGGTGAGACAATTACTATATCACAGGTTCACCTTTCTTTGCAACTGCTGCAACCAAAGAGTGCAGAGTTGTCAGGGAATACTGAGAGTGGCGGAGGCGTGACCTGAGTAACGTAAGCACAGATGTGAGGTACTCACCTGAGTGGCATCCTTGGCTCCCGGGAGATCCTGCTTGTTGGCTAGGACCAGGATGGGGACGTGGTGGTTATCCGGGGTCCTCACGGTCCTCAGCAGCTCCATTTTAGCCTCGTCCATCCTTTCCGTGTCCGTAGAGTCCACCACGAACACTATGCCGTCCGTGCAGCGGGTGTAGGAACGCCACAGTGGGCGTAGCTTCTCCTGTCCACCTACGTCCCATACGAGGAAGCTGGTGCCTGCAGGAGGGAATGCAGGGTAAGCCGAATTTGATCCGAGGAAGGGGGAGGGGTCCTGATAGCTCCATTTCCTTGGATCAAGAA
>NC_069428.1:30316434-30321434 GCF_026875155.1 Cherax quadricarinatus | reverse complement strand
CCTCCCTGGTGTATTGGAGATAACTATCAGCCAAGGAAGATGCACATCTGTAATCCCACACCACCTGCTTGCCGTCTGTCCAGGCTTGAAAGGTGATACCAACCACCAGATGCTTCCGGCTGCTATCAGATCTGCAGAGTTGGGGTGGCTCTCTTATTGCTGGGCATCCGGCTGTTGTGAGGCTCTTCTTGATAATGTTATTAACCTCTTCATGCCTTGTAATCTTTCCCTCGGATTTACGGCACACAAGACCATGGTACCCGAATCGGTCTGCTGCTTCACTACCGCAAATACACCTGCGTTCGGCGAAAATAGGAGCGGCAGGTCGAAGAATAACACCAGTGCTGATAGTTTGTGGGTCGAGACGTGTGCCAAGGCTGGAGTTGGGAACATCCAACAGAAATTTCCTTCCATGAGGAGCTCTCACTGCTAGGAGACGGGCTCTATCCTTCCTCGACACACTCTGAAGCATGGTTGACGCCAGGTTGAGGCCAGAAATGAGTTGCCTTGTACAGTCATTTTCTTCGTCAACTCTTGAAGAGGGAAGGGCTCTTGATTCAAGGAATTACTCTTCCCCACCTCGAGTTAAATCTAAATACCTCCCATTCCACAGACACTGTATCTCCCTTACCTTATCCAGAAGTGGGTGATGGCAGAGGAGGGAGAGGTAGTCCAAGAAAGTGGTGCATACTCAAGGTGAGAGAGAAGGGGACCTCTCCTTTATACAAAGTTCTGCAGCCTCTACAGGTACGACATACTCCTTAGTGACGTAAGCTGTTAGGCTGCCTTGCTTCCAACATTCACGACTTATCGAATTTTGATATAAAACTTCGCAAGATCGAAAGATTTACATGTTTGTTGACAGTGAGTGCAGAGTGATGTTGCACCTCCAGGATAACAACTGCACAGATGTTTAATACTTCATTCATTTTTACCAGGTGACTGTCTGTCTGTTTCTGTCTCTGTGTCTCTGTCTCTCTCTGCTGAGGGGCGAGGTGGGGGGGGGAGCCACCCCCTACATACTCACCCCGCCACACCACACAACTTCTCTGGGTGAGATATCATATTATATCCATCCCTCCCCACCATACCCCTCCCTCCCCCCACCATATCCCTCCCTCCCCCAACAGGGTGCGATGCCGCATACCTCACTGGTGGGAGCATCATTCGCCTCACAATCGCAAGATTACGGACTCGATTCCCTGGTGCTGAAAAACATATAGGCAAGATTCCTTACACCCCAGCTGCTTTTGTCCATCTAACACTAAGTTCCTGTGTGCTAGCCCACACCTCGGGATCACATGTAAGGAAAAATGTGTTCAAAAATTCCAGTCCTACTGGAATGTCACATACAGTGTAAGAACACACTCCAGTCCTACTGGAATGTCACATACAGTGTAAGAACACACTCCAGTCCTACTGGAATGTCACATACAGTGCAAGAACACACTCCAGTCCTACTGGAATGTCACATACAGTGAAAGAACACACTCCAGTCCTACTGGAATGTCACATACAGTGAAAGAACACACTGCAGTCCTACTGGAATGTCACATACAGTGTAAGAACACACTCCAGTCCTACTGGAATGTCACATACAGTGTAAGAACACACTCCAGTCCTACTGGAATGTCACATACAGTGAAAGAACACACTCCAGTCCTACTGGAATGTCACATACAGTGAAAGAACACACTCCAGTCCTACTGGAATGTCACATACAGTGAAAGAACACACTGCAGTCCTACTGGAATGTCACATACAGTGAAAGAACACACTGCAGTCCTACTGGAATGTCACATACAGTGAAAGAACACACTGCAGTCCTACCGGAATGTCACATACAGTGAAAGAACACACTGCAGTCCTACTGGAATGTCACATACAGTGTAAGAACACACTGCAGTCCTACTGGAATGTCACATACAGTGTAAGAACACACTCCAGTCCTACTGGAATGTCACATACAGTGTAAGAACACACTCCAGTCCTACTGGAATGTCACATACAGTGTAAGAACACACTCCAGTCCTACTGGAATGTCACATACAGTGAAAGAACACACTCCAGTCCTACTGGAATGTCACATACAGTGAAAGAACACACTCCAGTCCTACTGGAATGTCACATACAGTGAAAGAACACACTGCAGTCCTACTGGAATGTCACATACAGTGAAAGAACACACTGCAGTCCTACTGGAATGTCACATACAGTGAAAGAACACTCCAGTCCAACTGGAATGTCACATACAGTGTAAGAACACACTCCAGTCCTACTGGAATGTCACATACAGTGAAAGAACACACTCCAGTCCTACTGGAATGTCATAGGAATGCCTCGGTAGTAAGGGAATCAGTAAGGATTCTCAGCACCATACCTCTTATCCACTCATCCCACTCACACACTCACCCCACTCACGCATTCATCCCACTCATACTCACCCCACTCACACACCCATCCCACTCACACACTCATCCCACTCACACACTCACCCCACCCACACACTCACCCCACTCACACATTTACCCCACTCACACACTCACCCCACCCACACACTCACCCCACTCACACACTCATCCCACTCACACACTCAGCCCACTCACACACTCATCCCAACCACACACGCACCCCACTCACACACTCACCTCACTCACACACTCATCCCACTCACACCACCCCACTAAACACACACACCCCACTCACACACTTATCCCACTCACACTCCCCCACTCACACACTCATCCCACTCACACATTCATCCCACTCATACACTCACCCCACTCACACACTCACCCCCCCCACTCACACCACCCCATTCACCCACATCACACACTCACCCATTCAACACCCCCTCAATCCAATCCAACACAACTCACCCACTCACACACTCACCTCCCACTCACTACACTCACCCCCCCCCCCCCCCCCCCCCCCCCCCCCCCCCCCCCCCCTCCCCACATTCCACACCACCATCCTACCACCACTCACCACACTCACCACACTCACCCCAACATCAACCCACTCACCACTCACCCCACTCACACACTCATCCCACTCACACACTCACCACCCCACTCACACACACACACCTCACCCCACCATCACCACACTCACCCCACTCACACACTCATCCCCGCTCACACACTTACCGCACTCACACACACCACTCCACTCAACCCCCTCGTCCCACTCCCACCACACACTTCACTCACCACTCATCCACTCACACCACCCACTCACCCTCACTCCATCCCCCACACATCCACCACTCCTCCACTCACACCACTCATCCCACTACCATCATCACCACACACTCACCCACTCACACACTCACTCACACACTCACACCACTCATCCCATTCACCACTCAACCCCACTCCCACCCACTCACACTCATCCCCTCACACACTTATCCCACTCACACACTCATCCACTCCACACATCCACCCCCTCACCCCACTACCCCCACACATTCCCCCTACACCACTCACACTCACACTCACCCATCAAATCATCCCACTCACACACTCACACCCCTCACACACTCACCTCACTCACACACTCATCCCCACCTACCCACACACACTCCACACCCCCACTCACACTCCCTCCCCACCACATCATCTCCACTCAACACTCACCTCCCACTCACCCACTACACCCCACTCAACATCACCTCACAATCCCACTCCACTCATCCTCACACATTATCCCACTCACACTCACCCACTCACACACTCATCCCCACTCACTATCACCAACCTCACCCACCATACACTCACCCCATCACCATCACCCACTCCAACACCCACTCACACATCTCCACTCACCACTCTCCCACTCACACACTCACCCCACACTCACCACACTCACCCTCCACCATCCAACTACACTCACCCCACTCACACATTCTCCCCTCCACACACTTATCACACTCACCCACCACTCATCCCACTCACACCTCCATCCCACTCACACACTCATCCCAACATCACACAACTCACCCACTCACACATTTACCCCACTCACACACTCATCCCACTCATACACTACCACCATCACCACCCACTCCATCCCACTCACACACTCATCCCTCCACTCACCCACTCACACACTCACCACCCACTCACCACTACACACCTCCCACTCACACACTCATCACCACTCACACTCTACCCCACTAACACACCACACCTCCACTCACACACTTATCCACTACACACTCACCCCACTCATCTCCCACTCACACATCCATCCCACTCATACACTCACCCACTCACACACTCACCCCACTCACACACTCATCCCACTCACACACTCACCCCACTCACACACTCATCCCACTCAACACACTCACCCCACTCACACTCATCCCCTCACACACTCATCCACTCACACACTCATCCTATCACACCACACTCGTCCCACTCACACACTCATCTCACACACATCACTCCACTCACAACACTCACCTCACTCACTACACTCACCCCACTCACACATCACCCCACTCACACATCATCCTCTCACACACTAGTCCACTACACACACTCATCCACTCACACATACCCACTAATATAACTCATCCCACTCACACATACTACTTCCTCATCTCAACAAACTCATCTCACTTTACAACACTCACCCACTACACACTTACCCATCACACACTCAACCCACTCACACACTCCCCCCACTCACACATCACCCACTCCACACCTCACCACTCACACACTCACCCACTCACACACTCCACTCACACATCACCCACTCACAACTCACCCACTACACACACACCCACTCACACACTTATCCCACTCACACTCACCCCACTCACACACTCATCCCACTCACACATCCATCCCACTCATACACTCACCCCACTCACACACTCACCCCACTCACACACTCATCCCACTCACACACTCACCCCACTCACACACTCACCCACTCACACACTTACCCCACTCACACACTCATCCCACTCACACACTCAT
>NC_069428.1:30301434-30311434 GCF_026875155.1 Cherax quadricarinatus | reverse complement strand
CCAGCTATCAGAATTGAAAAAAGCAGCTTTACTGGTTTTTAAATAGAATTTAGGGGTGGGGCATAAGGGGAAGCCTGTGATTTTTTTTGAACGTAATTTTAAAGATAAGAAGTCAGTGGGAACCAAGAATCGGGAATATAAAATACATATGTATTCAACGGGGAAATAAGGCTGTTTCTAAACATATACACACCACTTGGTGGAAAAGGTTGCTGTTAGGCCTTATTAGCTGTAGCACACACAACACACACACAAAATTATGCACACACACACACACACACACACAACCCATATGACTAACCACACACACACACACACAACCCCACACCAATACAGACACACCACATCAGGATTTTACACTCCGTGAATTACCCTAAACCCCTTCCTTTCCCCCCCCCCCTTCCCCTCCTCTCCTCTCCTTCCTCTCTCTCCCCTCTTCTCTCTCTCTCTCTCTCTCTCTTCTTCTCTTTCCTCTCTCTCTCTCTCCTCTCTTATCTCTTCTCCCTCTCTCTTTTCTTTCTCCCCCTTTTTTCTCATCCTCTCACTCTTCCCTCTCTCTTCCTCTCACTTTTTCTCCTTCCTCTTTTTTTCTCCCCTGCTTCTCTCTTCCTTTTTCCCTCTTACCCTTTTCCCTCTTTTTTTCCTCTCTCCTCTCTTCCCTTGTCATCCCCCCCCTCTTTTCCCTTTTCCCTCTCTCTCACTTTCCCCCCCTTTTTCCTTTTTTCCCCCCTTCTAGGCTCCCCTTTTCTCTCCCTATTCTCACTCGCCCCCCCTTTTTTTTTTTCTTTTCTCTCTCTTTCACAAAAAAAAAAAAAAAAAATAATGGTTGGGACTCGCATGAATCAGGATCAGATACAAGGGTACTGGAGGGGGGAAATGGATAGGAAAAGTGGAAAGATAGAGCAAAAGGGGAAGAAAATTAGGAGAGCTTTCTGAAAAAATGGAGAAAAGCTCTTGTGAAAGCAAAAAGGGTTGGAGAAGGAGTCGAAGAATTGGGGGGGCACAAGTCGAAACGCGTACCAGGTAAAGGCCCTAAAATTTTGGGAGGTAAACAGGGGAACAAGTCTCGGGGGATTGGGACCAAGAAACACCATACGAAGCTGAAGGCTGAACGGGGAAGGGAAAGGGGAATAATTTCTAATTTAATATGGCCTGCAAAAAAGGGGCCCGGTAGTGGAAGGGAAGAGCAGATGGGTGCAGATGGAGAGGGGATAGTCAATGCTGAGGCACAACCATCTCCCAAGAACCACTGGAAAAATAAAGGGAAAAATGCCCATACAACGGGACCAAGTCACAGAGGAGTCATGGGAGGGGGAAAGGGCAAAATCATGTTATCCAGGGGTTTTTCGGGGGGGAGAGAGGAAAGGAACCCACACGAAAGAGGGCAGGAAGAAAAAAGGGAGATTGAGAAAATCATCACGGAAAAAGGGAGAGAAGACATGGTAGATTGTAAATTTTCAGAAATAGGGGGGTACTTGAAGGGGAGAAACCGCTGAAAGCTGATTCTCAGGCAAAAAACGTGGGGAACGACCCCAAGAAAAACCGGTTGTAAAGCTCGAAAGGTACAAGAGGGTTTTCCCTAACAGGACAAAACACAAAAAGTGACAGCACTGAGGGAGAGGACAAAAAAAAGAAAAAGGAGCTGGAAAAGGAACAAAGAGGAACCAGGGGTAAACAACAAACAGACCCAAAGGGCAAGCACACCAAAAACTACCCAAGAACCCCAAAACCCCATCCACCATCCCAACACAATACATCCATACCCACAGCTTCCCCCCAACCCCCAACCATGAACCCACAGTAGCCCCAGGTTTCCCACCCCACAGGCCCCCCAAACCACAGTTTTGGGAAAGGAAACAAAGGGTAGGTACACAACGCTGAGGGAAAAACAAACAAGTGGGGGAAGGGGCCAAAGAGTAAAAGAGGCATCCCCAGACACATAGCGATCACGAAACCAAGCTAAAGGTATTTTTAACATTTTTGCCATCTTTCCAGGGGGTTCCAATCCTGAGAAAAGACAAAAAAACAGGGGGGGGGGGGGGGAGTGGCATTGCTGATCAAACCCGATGAATTTTGATGAGCTAAAGGAGACAGCGGAAAAGAAAGTGATTACATGCGGAACGCTTCACTCGGTGGTCCAAGGGATAATTGCGGAAAGTAAAACCCCACCACAAAAAACAGCAGGACCCAAGGCAAGAGTTGCGAGGTAATAACGATGGTTGACCACTGGTGCGTGGCGAGAAGACCATGCATCAGAGCAAAGACCCGACTGGGCGATTTAACCACAAGGAATCGAATGGGAAACTTGGAGCCACAGGGGGGGGCCAAAGAAATGGAGGGCAAGATATGGAGTGTATGGAAAACTTCATGGGAAACACGTAAGGGACACTCAAAGAGAGAGGAGGGATAAACCAGCAAACGGACTTAGTATTCCCCTTGGGCGAGCGATCATGGGTTTTTAGCTTCGAATACAAAAGGGGAGCTAAAGTGGGGGGAAAGCAGGAAGCCAGGACAAATGAAACCAAACAAACAGGAAGGGGACTACAGGGGAATGGGAACTTCCTGAATGAGGTTCAGTGGACAGAGAACTGGCGGGGAAGCCGTTAATGAATGATGGAAATAGTAGCAAAAATGTGAAGGGGGCTGGGGAGAGGTTTGTACCCAGGGTAACGGGGAATAATGAAAAACCAGGATGAGCCCAGGGGTTCCCCAAAGATGCAAAGGAAAAACCAAAGTGTGCTAGGGCAGGAGAAATATGAAGGCAAAGGACCCCAGGAGAATAAGGAGAGCAGTCTGAGCCAAAAAAAATATGCACGATAAAAGGGGGAGGCCCAACTCAATATAAAAACCAAAGCCAAAACCCCAAAATCTACCAAGCTGTTATACAGCCACACGGGAAAAAAAAAAACCGTCAAGGACAGGTAATCAGGCTAAGAAGGAAGGAGGAGAGACAACAAGAAATGACTGGGGAAAGTATTGGGAAACTAAACAAGAGATTCAAAGAAGGTTTCACAGGGGAAAAAGAAGGGGCTCCAGAAAGACGGAAGGGGGGGACACCCCCAGTGCGGACACTAAAAACCAACCGGGGAAGAAGTGAGAGGTTTTGAGTGAGTAGATACCTCAAAGGCAAGGGGGCCCAGATAACATCTCTCCAGGGGCCCAAGGGGGAGAGAGGCGCTATTGTACCCCTAACAACAATTTAAATTTTAAATCACGAAACGGGGGAGTTTGCCTGAGGCATGGAAGCAGCAAATGTGGCCCCATTTTAAAAAAGGGACAGACAGAAACACTAAATTACAGACCAGTTCACTGCATGTATGCATGCAAAATCATGGAAAAGATTTCGGGAGAAAAATGGTGGAACATCTAAAAAGGAATGATCTCACACCACACCAAACATGGTTCAGAGACGGGAAATCCTTGTCACAAATACTGGGTTCAATGACATGGTGCAGCGTAAGACAAGAGAGAGGGGGGTGGGTGGTTTGCATTTTTTTGGGACTGCAAGAAGGCGTTTGACACAGTCCACAAAAGTTTAGTGCAAAAACTGGGGGTCCAAGCGGGGATAACAGGGAAGGCACGCAAGGATCAGGGAATACTTTCGGGAAGACAGCACGAGTAATGGTACGGGGCGAGGTTCAGAGTGGGACCTGTCCAGCGAGTCCCACGGGGGTCATCCTAGGACCAGTGCTGTTTCTGGTATTTTGAACGACATAAGGAAAGGAAAAACCCGAGGGCCCCTGTTTGCAGATGACGTGAAGTTGATGAGAAGAGTTCATTCGATCGAAGCCAGGCAAAATACAAAGGGTCTGGATAGCGGCAGACCGGGTCCAGCAACTGGCTCCTGGTTTTCAGTCCCCCCCAAAGGGGCAAAGTATGAGGTTGGGGGAAGGGGCAAAAAAACCGCGACGGAGTACAGTCAAGGGGGCCAGAGATCAAAAACCCTAAAGGAAAAAAGATCTTGGGGGAGTAAAAACCCTAGCAAACCCCTGAGCGCACACAACCAAAAACTGCCGCAGCATAGGGGCGCCGGGCAAACCTCAAACCATTCCGACATTTTAAATAAAGGAATCGTTCAGGACCCTGTACACCGCTATTGGCCCCAATTTTGGAGTAGCGGCACCAGTTTTGGCCCCCACCCCTAGCCAAGCAGCTAAGAAATAGAGAAATGAAAGGTTTACAACAAGACTAGCCCCAGTTAAAGGAAAATTCCTAGAGGAGGGGTTAAGGGAAAACAACCGACGACACGGAGGACAGAGAGATAGGGGGGAAAAAAGCAAAAAAATACTGAGGGAATTGACAAAAGGTGGACAAAGACAGGATGTTCCCGAGACTGGACAAGTAACAAGGGGACACAGTTTGGGAAGCTGAACACAGAGAACAAAGGGTGTTAGGAAGTATTCCAGCCCCAAGAGTCAGAAGTGGAATATTTGGGAACAGTTGGGAGGGTCCATAAACTTTAAGCAGAGGGACGTAAAGCCAGGTTCGGGGAGTGACCTAGTAGCGACCATGAAGAGGGGCCGGAGTTTTGGGCCGACCCCCGCAACCCCAACTGGTATACAACTAGGGGGGTAACACACACCCACACACACACACACACACAACACACAACAACACCAAAACACACACACCACACACAAAAAACACACAAAAACACCCCACAAAACCCAACAACCACAACACACCCAAAAACACAACACCCCCCCAACACACACACACACTAAACACACACAACACCCCCACCAAACACACACACACACACAACACACACACCACACCAAAAAACCCCCACACACACACACACACACAAAAACCCCCCACACCCACACACACACACCACACACACACAAACACCCACACACCAATTACACCCCCCACACACACCCCCAACACACACAACACACACACAAACACCCCCACAAAACACCACACACACACATATACCCCCCCCCACACACACACACAACAACACACACAACACACACACACAAAACACCCCACACACAAAAACACACAACACCCACACAAACACCAAAACACACACACCCCAAAAACACAAAAAACACCCCACCCCACACAAAAAACCCACACACCCCAAACACACACAAACCACACCACAACACAACACACTTTCCCCCCACACACACACACACCACAACACACAAAACAACCCAAAACACACACAACACAACACACACATCACACACACCACACAACACACACACACACACACCCCACAAAACACACACACAAAACACCCACACACACACACACAACACACACACAAAAAACACAAACACACACACACCACACACACACACACACACAACACACCCACAAAAACACACACAAACACACACCACAAAAACACACTCACACCCCACACACACAAACACACCAAAAACAACCACACACAAAACAAAAACACAACCACACACACACACACACACACACACACACACACACACACAAAACCACACAACACACCCCACACACACAACCAAAACACACAAACACACACCAAAAAACACAAACACACACCAAACCCCCAACACACACACACACACACCACACCACACACACACACACAACACACACACACACACACACACCCCACACACACCACAAAAAACCCCCAAAAAAACACCACAAACAACACAAACAAAACAAAACAAAACCAAACCTTTTAACACAACAAAACACCAAAACCAAAAAACCCACAACAAAAAAACACAAACCCAAACCCAACACACCCAAAAACACAAAAAACACCCACCCCAAAAAAACCTTGGGACGGGCAACACCCCCAATAAAAACAACCCAATGAATTTAGGGCCCCCCTGTTCAAAATTCCAAAAACAAACAACAATGACTCCCTTTTTTAAGGGAAAGTAAACACCAAAACTTTTCCTAAACCGGGGGGGGTTTTTCCCAAAATTTCCAAAAAAAAATCACCTTTCCCCGACCCCAACGGGGTGGGGGGCTTAAAACCCCCTCCCCCAGGGGAAAAAAATAAAATTTTATAAAGTTTAGTGGAAGAAAATTTCCCCTCCCCACATTTTCAAAAATTTAAACCCCAATAAACCCATCTTTTAAAAATCAAAAACCCCTTAAAACAACCTTCCCAACCCTTTTAAACCCCTTTACTTTAAAAACCAAATTAAACCCCCTTTAACCCCCCCCCAAATTCCACCCCACCACTTACCAACCCCCCCCCGTTTTACCACCCCCCTCCCTTTAAACCCCCCCAAAACCCCCCAAAACCCCTTAAAATCAAATTTTTATTTTCCCAATTAAATTAAAAACCCCCTTTATCTTCCCCCCCACTTCACCACCCCACCCACCCCCCACTCTCCCAAACCCCCCATTCCTCACCCCAAACCCACTTCACTTAAACCCCCCCCTTCTCTACCCCCACCCCCTTCACTCTACCCCCCCCAACCCCACCCACTTACTCTACCACCCCATTCACTCTCCACCACCATTCACCAATTAAACCCACCTTCACTCTACCACCCCCCATTTAATCTAACCACCCCCTTTATCTAACCACCACCCACTTCATCACCCCCACCCCCTTCCTCTACCAACCCCCACATCCCTACACCACCCCCTTACTCTAACCACCCCCCCAAAACTACTCTAACCAAACCCAAATTCAAAAAAATCCCTTTCATCTACCACCCCCCCACTTCATTTAACCACCCAAATTTTACTCTACCACCCCCCTCACTACCCACCCCTTCAACCCCTCCCTTCCCACCCCACCCCTATCTAAACCCCAACCCCCATTACTTACCCCCCATTCACTCTACCACCACCCACTTCACTCTACCAAACCCCCCACTTCCTCTAACCACCCCTTCCCCTTACCACCACCCACTTCACCTACCACCCCCCCCTAAAACTCCAACCCAAAACCCTCTACCACCACCCACTTCAAATTAACCCAAAACCCCTTCACTCTACCACCCCCCCCTTACTCACCCCCACCCCCTTCCACTACCCCCCCCACTTCACTCAAACCCCCCCCCTCCCTCACCCCCATTTCCCCTTTAAAAACCCCACTTCACTCACCACCACCCACTTTTCCCCCTACCCCCAAATTCATCTACCACCCCCATTCCCCTACCCCCAACCCTCACTTCCCCCCCCTTAACAACCCCACCCCTTCCCTACCCCCCCCACTTTACTCTCCACCAAAACCCAATTTACCACCACCCATTATCTTATCTACCACCACCCACTTCCCTCCACCCACCCACTTCATTACCCCCCCCCTTCACTAACCCCCACCCACTTTCCCTACCCCCCCACCCACTTCACCTTCCCCCCCCACCCCCACCACCCCACTTCACTCACCACCCCCCCTTCACTCACCAACCAACACACCACTCCCCCCACCACCCCCACCCCCCTAACCACCACCCCTTTTTCCCCCCAATTTTACCACCACCCCACTTAACCCCCAACCCCCCCCCCCCCACCACTTCACTTCCCCCACCCACTTTCCCCTACCACCACCCCCTTCACTCACCCAAACCACCCACTTCACTCTACCACCACCCACTTCAACCCCACCCCACCCTCCCCTTTCCCCCCAAACCCCCCCCTTCCCAACCACCACCCCTTTTACCACACCCCCATTCACTCACCACCCCCACTCCCTCCACCACCCACTTCATCACCCCCCCCCACTTCACTCTCCACCACCCACTTCACTCACCCCCACCCCCCCCACCACCACTACCACCAAACCCCCCACTCTACCACCACCCCACCCCCCACTTTTTACCACCAACCCCCCCTTTACCTACCCCCAACCACCCACCTTTCCCCCCCACTTACCACCACCCCATTCACCTACCACCACCCCCTTCACTCAAAACCCCCACCCACTTCACTTAAAACCCCCCCCCACCCACCCCCACCCACCCCACCACCCCCCCTTCACCAACCCCCACCCACTTCACTCTACCACCACCCACTTTACCAAACCCCCCACCACCACCCCCCACACTCCCACCACCCCTTTACCACCACCCACTCACTCTCACCCCCACTTCACTCTCCACCCCCCACTTCACTCACCACCACCCCTTTTCTCTAAAACCCCCCACCACTTACCCCCCCTACCACCACCCCCATTCACTCCCCAAAACCCCTTCCCCCCCACCCCTTTACCTACCCCCACCCACTTACTTCCAAACCCCCACCAACCCCCACTTCACCTCACCACCCACTTCATTCCCCCCCCTTTTATCTACCCCCACCCCCTTCACCTAAACCCCCACCCACTTTACTCTACCACCCCCCAATTTACTTACCACCACCCACTTCACCTCCCCCACCCACTTCACTTACCCCCCCTTACTTACCACCACCCACTTCCTCACCACCCCCACTTCCTCACCACCACCCACTTCACTCTACCACCCCCCACTTTACTTTCCCCCCAACCCCCCTTCCTAACACCACCCACCACTCTACCACCACCCATTCATCTAACCCCACCCCTCACTCTACACCAACCCCCCTTACTCTACCCCCACCCACTTTACCTTTCCACCACCCCTTCATCACCCCCCACCACTTCCACACCCCCTCCCTTCACCCCCCCACTTACTCACCCCCACCCACTTCACTCTACCAACCCCCCACTTCACTCTACCACCACCCATTCACCTACCACCCCACTTCCCTACCCCCACCCACTTCACCTTTCCACCACCCACTTTCCCCTACCACCACCCCTTTACTCACCCCCACCCACTTTCCCCTACCACCACCCACTTCATTTCCCAAAAACCCCCCAACCCAACCCCCTTATCACCACCCCCCACTTCACTCTACCCCCACCAAAATTCCTCTACCACCACCCACTTCACTTACCCCCACCCATTTAATCACCACCCCCCACTTTACCCCACCCCCACCCAATTTTCTCACACCACCCCCCCACTTCCCCCCCCCTTTAACCAAACCCCCCACTTCAACCTTTACCCCCAAACCCCCCCTTCACTTTTAACAAACCCATTTACTCCACCACCAACCCAACACTTCCCCCACACCACTCCAACCCACCCCCTTTACTTTCCCCACCACCCACTTCACTTTACACCCCCACTCCCCCCCCCTTACTCCCCCACCCTACTTCAATTACCACCCCCACTTACTCCCCCCACCACCCACTTCCTTACCACAACCACTTACCTCAAAACCCCCCACTTCACTTACACCACCCAATTTACTCCACCCCCACTCCTTCACCTCCACCACTTTTTCCCTTCCCCCTCAAACCACCCCCACTTCACCACCACCACCCCTTCACACCCCCCCCACCCCTTCCCTTACCCCCCCACCCACTTCATACCCCCACCACTTCATTTACCCCCACCCACTTTACTCTATCCCCCCCTTTTACTTTACCCCCACCCACTTCACTTCACCACCACTCACTTCACCACAACCCACCTCACTTAACCACCATCCACTTCACCCCACCACCCACTTCACTCCACCACCACCCACTTCACTCCACCACCCCACTGCACTCCACCACCACTCCACTTCACCACTACCCACTTCATTCCACCACCCACTTCACTCACCCACCACACACTTCACTTCACCGCCACCACACTTCACCATCACCCACTTCACACGCCACCCACTTCACCACCACCCACTTCACCACCATCCACTTCACTTCACCACCACTCACTTCGCCAAATACTTCACTCCACCAACACCTACTTTACCTCACCACCACCCACTTCACTTCACCAACATCCACTTCACTTCACCAGGACCCACTTCACCAAATACTTCACTACGCCATCACCCACTTTACCTCACCACCACCCACTTCACTCCGCCCAGTTCATCACCACCCACTTCACTTCACCACCACCCGCTCCACTTCACCACCCAGTTCACTTCACTCACTTCACTTCAGCACCACGCACTTCAGTTCTCCACACACTTCACCTCACCACTA
>NC_069428.1:30216434-30293934 GCF_026875155.1 Cherax quadricarinatus | reverse complement strand
GGTTGGGTTTAAGGGGTTTTTTGGATGAGGGGTAGGGTGGTAGGGGTGGGATGGGGGTTTAGTTGAGGGGTGGGATTGAGGGGGGTGGATGTGGGTAAAGGGGGTTTTTGGAGGTGGTTAAGGTGGAGGGGTTTGTTAGGATGGAAGGGGTTAGAGGATTGGATTGGGGTAGGGGTGGGGGTAGTTATGGGGTGGATGGGGTTTGGGGTAAGGATGGGGGAAGATGGGGCTAGAGGGTGGGCGGGCACAGGATGAAAGGGGAAGTATCAAGTGTGATCAGTTGAATTAAGAATTTTTATTTCCTGTTACCTATGTATTACCATAGCCTGCTCTGTGACCTCCCCCGTGACCTGCCCTTGACCTGCCCTGTGACTGCTCTGTGAAATGCCCTGTGACCTGCCCTGTGACCTGCCCTGTGACCTGCCCTTGTGACCTGCCCTGTACCTGCCCTTGACCTACTCTGTTCCCTGCTCTTGTGACCCCCTGTGACCTGTTTTTTGTGACCTTTCTTGTGACCTGCCTCTGTTTATCTTCTCGTGACCCTGCCCCGTGACCCGCTCTGTGTCCTGCTCTGTGACTGCCCCTGTGACCTTCTGTGACCTGCTCCTTGACCTTCCTGCACCCTTTTGTGACATGACCTGTGACCTGCTGTGACCGTCCTCTACTGCTCTTGGAACTGCTCCCGTGACCTGCCCTGTGACCTGCCCGTGACCTGCTCTGTGATTGCCCCCGTGACCTGTCCCGTGGGCCTCCTGTGACTGTTTTGTGACCCGCCTGTGACTGTCTCCCCCCCTGACTTTCCTCTCGTGACCTGCCAAAGTTGACCTGTCCTGTGATCTGTCCTGGAACTGTTCTGTGACCTGCCCTGTGACCTGCCCCCGTGACCTCTCTCTGTGACCTGGGGACTGCCTGTGAACCTTTCCCTGTGACTGTTCTGTCGCGTCCTACACCTGTTACCTGTCCGCTTTGTGACCTGCCCTGTGACCTGCTTTGTGACCTGCATTGTGACCTGCCCTGTTACCTGTCCTGGGAATTGCCGTGTGACCTGTCCTTAGAACTGCTCTGTGACCTGTAATGTGTCCTGTTCTGTGACCTGCACTGTGACCTGTACTGTGACCTGCCCTGTAACCTGTCTTGAGTACTTTCCTGCGACCTGTCCTGCTTCCTGCCCTGTGATCTGCACTGTGACCTGCCCTGTGACTTGTTCTGTGACCTACCCTGTAACCTGCTCTGTGACCTGCCCTGTGACCTGCCCTGTGAACTGTCTTGTGACCTGCCATGTGATCTGCCATGTGACCTGTCTTGCAACCTGCTCTGTGACCTTTCCTGTGACCTGCTCTGTGACCTGCATTGTGACCTGCCCTGTGACCTGCCCTGTGTTCTGTCATGAGAACTGCTCTGTGATTTGTCCTGTGACCTGCTCTGTGGCCTGTTCTGTGACCTGTTCTGTGACCTTCCCTGTGACTTGCTTTGTGACCTGCTTTGTGACCTGTTTTGTGACCTGCCCTGTGAACTGTCCTGTGACCTGCCCTGTGAACTGTCCTGTGACCTGCCCTGTGAACTGTCCTGTGGCCTGCTGTGTGACCTGTCTTGTGTCCTGTCCTGTGACCTGCTCTGTGACCTATCCTGTGACCTGTCCTGTGACCTGACCTGTGAACTGCTTTGTGACTTGTCCTGTGACCTATCCTGAGAACTGCCCTGTGAACTGTCCTGTTACCTGCTCTATGTCCTGTTCTGTGACCTGCCCTGTGGCCTGCCCTGTGACCTGCTCTGTGACCTGTCCTGTGACCTGTCATGCGACTTGTCCTGTGACCTGCCATGTGACCTGCCCTGTGACCTATCCTGTGACCTGCCCTGTGAACTGCCATGTCACCTGTCTTGTGACCCGCCCTGTGACCTGTCCTGTGACCTGTCGTATGACCTGTCCATTAACCTGCCCTGTGACCTGTTCTATGACCTGACCTGTGGCCTGTCCTGTGACCTGCCCTGTGAACTGTCCTGTGACATTTGTTATCTGCCCTGTGGCCTGTCGGCCGACTTGTCCTGTGACCTACCCTATGACCTCTCCTGTGATCTATTCTGTCGCCAGTCCTGTGACCTGCCCTGTGACCTGTCTTGTGACCGACTCTGTCACCTGCCCTTGTGACCTGCCCTGTGAACTGCCCTGTGACCTGTCCTGTGACCTGCCACGCGACTTGTCCTGTGACCTGCCCTGTGACCTGCCCTGTGACCTATCCTGTGACCTGCCCTGTGAACTGCCATGTCACCTGTCTTGTGACCCGCCCTGTGACCTGTCCTGTGACTTGTCGTATGACCTGTCCATTAACCTGCCCTGTGACCTGTTCTATGACCTGACCTGTGGCCTGTCCTGTGACCTGCCCTGTGAACTGTCCTGCGACATTTGTTATCTGCCCTGTGGCCTGTCGGCCGACTTGTCCTGTGACCTACCCTATGACCTCTCCTGTGATCTATTCTGTCGCCAGTCCTGTGACCTGCCCTGTGACCTGTCTTGTGACGTGCCCTGTGACCTGCCCTGTAACCTCTACTACGATTTGCCCTGTGGCCTGTTCTGCTGCCTGTTCTGTGACCTGTCCTATGACCTGTCCTGTGACCTGCCCTGTGACCTGACCTGTGACCTCTCTTGTGACTTGCTCTGTTGTTAGATGTGTCTTGTGAACTGCCTTTTGAACTGCCCTGTGACCTGTCGTGTGACCTCCCATGTAACCTGTACTGTGACCTGTCCTCTGAACTGCCCATTGAGTGTCGTGTGACCTACCCTCTGACCTGCCCTGCGACCTGCAATGTGACCCGTCTTGTGACCTGTTCCTGTGACCTGCCTGACTGGCCTGGACGGTTGTCCTGTGCCTGCTCTGTACTGTAACTTTCTGTGACCTGCCCTGTGACTGGGGGGCCTGAAATCCGTGATCTGTCCGTGAGCCTGGCCTGTCACTTCCTGTGACCTGCCCTGTATCTGTCTTGTGATTTCCCCTTTACCTGTACCTGTCTGTACCCCGTCCTCTGACCCGTTCTCGACCTTTGTCTTAAAACTGCCTCCCTAATAACTGTCCTCATCATAACTTGTCTCCCTCATGACCTGTCCTGGCCCTCAAGCTGCAATCCCATGACCTGCCCTCTCTAATGGCCTGCCTTTCCTTTACTGTCCTCCTCATGCCTGTCCTCCTTTATGACCTGTCCTTCTTGACCTGTCCTCCCTCATGACCCGTCCTTCCTCATGACCTATCTCCTCATGACCCGCCTCCCATCCATAACCCCTACTGAACTCTCTCATGACCTGTCCTCCCTCATGACCTGCCCTCCCTCATGGCCTGTCTTCACTCATGACCTGCCCTCCCTCATGACCTGCCCTCCCTCATGACCTGCCATCCCTCATGACTTGTCTTTTCTCATGACCTGCCCTCCCTCATGACCTGCCATCCCTCATGACTTGTCTTCTCTCATGACCTGCCCTCCCTCATGATCTCTCCTCCCTCATGACCTGCCCTCCGTCATGACCTGCCATCCCTCATGACTTGTCTTCTCTCATGACCTGCCCTCCCTCATGACCTCTCCTCCCTCATGACCTGCCCTCCCTCATGACCTGTCTTCCCTCATGACCTGCCCTCCCTCATGACCTGCCAACCCTAATGACGTG
This sequence comes from Cherax quadricarinatus, assembly GCF_026875155.1. NCBI lineage: Eukaryota > Metazoa > Arthropoda > Malacostraca > Decapoda > Parastacidae > Cherax > Cherax quadricarinatus. Next base: position 30,290,282 of record NC_069428.1, on the reverse strand, counting down.
TTTTCCCTCATGACCTGTCTTCCCTAATGACTTGCCCTTCCTCATAACTTGCCCTCCCTCATCACTTGTCTTCCCTCATGACCTGTCTTCCCTCACGACCTCCCTTCCCTCAGGACCTGTCTTCCCTCACGACCTCCCTTCCCTCAGGACCTGCCTTCCCTCATAGCCTGTCTTCCCTCATGACCCGCCCTCCCTCATGACCTTTCTTCCCTCATGACCTCCCTTAACTCATGACCTGCCTTCCTTCATGACCTGTCTTCCCTCATGACCTGCCCTCCCTCATGTCCTGCTCTCCCTCATGACCTGTCTTCCATCAAAACCTGTCTTCCTTCATGACTTGTCTCCCCTCATGACCTGCCCTCATTCATGACCTGTCTTCCCTAATGACTTGCCCTTCCTCATAACTTGCCCTCCCTCATCACTTGTCTTCCCTCATGACCTGTCTTCCCTCACGACCTCCCTTCCCTCAGGACCTGTCTTCCCTCATGACCTGTCTTCCCTCACGACCTCCCCTCCATCAGGACCTGCCTTCCCTCATAGCCTGTCTTCCCTCATGACCCGCCCTCCCTCATGACCTTTCTTCCCTCATGACCTCCCTTAACTCATGACCTGTCTTCCTTCATGACCTGTCTTCCCTCATGACCTGCACTCCCTCATGTCCTGCTCTCCCTCATGACATGTCTTCCATCAAAACCTGTCTTCCTTCATGACTTGTCTCCCCTCATGATCTGCCCTCCCTCATGACCTGCCCTCCCTCATGACCTGCCCTCCCTCATGACCTGTTTTCCCGAATGACCTGCCCTCCCTCATGACCTATCCTCCCTCATGACCTGCCCTCCCTCATGACCTATCCTCCCTCATGACCTGCCCTCCCTCATGACCTGTTTTCCCGAATGACCTGCCCTCCCTCATGACCTGTCCCCCCTCATGACCTGCCCTCCCTCATGACCTGCCCTCCCTCATGACCAATCCTCCCTCATGACCTGCCCTCCCTCATGACTTGCCCTCCCTCATAACCTGTCCTCCCTCATGACCTGCCCTCCCTCATGACCTGTCCTCACTCATGACCTGCCCTCCCTAATAACCTGTCCTCCCTCATGACCTGTCCTCTCTCATGACCGGTCCCCCTCATGACCTGTCCTCCCTCATGACCTGCCGTCCCTCATGACCTGCCCTCCCTCATGACCTGTCCTCCCTCATGACCTGTCTTCCCTCATGACCTGCCCTCTCTCATGACCTGCCCTCCCTCATGACCTGCCCTCCCTCATGACCTGCCCTCCCTCATGACCTGCCCTCCCTCATGACCCGTCCTCCCTCATGACCTGCCCTCCCTCATAACCTGTCCTCCTTCATGACCTGTCCTCTCTCATGACCTGCCCTCCTCATGACCTGTCCTCCCTCAGGACCTGCCCTCCCTCATGACCTGCCCTCCCTCATGACCTGTCCTCCACCATGACCTGCCCTCCGTCATAACCTGTCCTCCCTCATGACCTGCCGTCCCTCATGACCTGCCGTCCCTCATGACCTGCCGTCCCTCATGACCTGCCGTCCCTCATGACCTGCCGTCCCTCATGACCTGCCGTCCCTCATGACCTGCCCTCCCTCATGACCTGCCGTCCCTCATGACCTGCCGTCCCTCATGACCTGCCGTCCCTCATGACATGCCGTCCCTCATGACCTGCCGTCCCTCATGACCTGCCCTCCCTCATGACCTGCCGTCCCTCATGACATGCCGTCCCTCATGACATGCCGTCCCTCATGACCTGCCGACCCTCATGACCTGCCCTCTCCTTGACCGCCCGTCCCTATGAAACCTGCCGCCCTCAAGACCTGCCGTCCCTCAGACCGCCGCCCAATACCTGCCCTCCCTCATGACCTGCCGTCCCTCATGACCTGCCGTCCCTCAAGACCTGCCGTCCCTCATGACCTGCTTGGCATGCAAGTATCACTGGAAACAATCGAAAAACATTTTTTGTCATAAACGTTTCACTTCTTCACTGTTGAACCCCACTCCACTATCTTACTGTTGAACCCCACTCCACTATCTTACTGTTGAACCCCACACCACTATCTTACTGTTGAACCCCACACCACTATCTTACTGTTGAACCCCACACAACTATCTTACTGTTGAACCCCACACAACTATCTTACTGTTGAACCCCACACCACTATCTTACTGTTGAACCCCACACCACTATCTTACTGTTGAACCCCACACAACTATCTTACTGTTGAACCCCACACAACTATCTTACTGTTGAACCCCACATAACTATCTTACTGTTGAACCCCACACAACTATCTTACTGTTGAACCCCACACCAAATATCTTACTGTTGAACCCCACACCACTATCTTACTGTTGAACCCCACACCACTATCTTACTGTTGAACCCCACACAACTATCTTACTGTTGAACCCCACACAACTATCTTACTGTTGAACCCCACACAACTATCTTACTGTTGAACCCACACAACTATCTTACTGTTGAACCCCACACAACTATCTTACTGTTGAACCCCACACAACTATCTTACTGTTGAACCCCACCAACTATCTTACTGTTGAACCCCACACAACTATCTTACTGTTGAACCCCACACCACTATCTTACTGTTGAACCCCACACCACTATCTTACTGTTGAACCCCACACAACTATCTTACTGTTGAACCCCACACAACTATCTTACTGTTGAACCCCACACAACTATCTTACTGTTGAACCCCACACAACTATCTTACTGTTGAACCCCAAACAACTATCTTACTGTTGAACCCCACACAACTATCTTACTGTTGAACCCCACACAACTATCTTACTGTTGAACCCCACACAACTATCTTACTGTTGAACCCCACACAACTATCTTACTGTTTAACCTCACACCACTATCTTACTGTTGAACCCCACACAACTATCTTACTGTTGAACCCCACACAACTATCTTACTGTTGAACCCCACACAACTATCTTACTGTTGAACCCCACACCACTATCTTACTGTTGAACCCCACACAACTATCTTACTGTTGAACCCCACACAACTATCTTACTGTTGAACCCCACACAACTATCTTACTGTTGAACCCCACACAACTATCTTACTGTTGAACCCCACACAACTATCTTACTGTTGAACCCCACACAACTATCTTACTGTTGAACCCCACACAACTATCTTACTGTTGAACCCCACACAACTATCTTACTGTTGAACCCCACACAACTATCTTACAGTTGAACCCCACACAACTATCTTACTGTTGAACCCCACACAACTATCTTACTGTTGAACCCCACACACCTATTTTTACTGTTGAACCCCAACCACAACTATCTTACTGTTGAACCCCACACCACTATCTTACTGTTGAACCCCACACAACTATCTTACTGTTGAACCCCACACAACTATCTTACTGTTGAACCCCACACAACTATCTTACTGTTGAACCCCACACCACTATCTTACTGTTGAACCCCACCAAAATCTTACTGTTGAACCCCACACAAATATCTTACTGTTGAACCCCACACAACTATCTTACTGTTGAACCCCACACAACTATCTTACTGTTGAACCCCACACCACTATCTTACGGTTGAACCCCACACCACTGTCTTACTGTTGAACCCCACACCACTATCTTACTGTTGAACCCCACACCACTATCTTACTGTTGAACCCCACACCACTATCTTACTGTTAAACCCCACACCACTATCTTACTGTTGAACCCCACACCAAATATCTTACTGTTGAACCCCACACCACTATCTTACTGTTGAACCCCACACCACTATCTTACTGTTGAACCCCACACCACTATCTTACTGTTGAACCCCACACCACTATCTTACTGTTTTAACCCCACACCACTATCTTACTGTTGAACCCCACACAACTATCTTACTGTTGAACCCCACACAACTATCTTACTGTTGAAACCCCACACCACTATCTTACTGTTGAACCCCACAAACCACTATCTTACTGTTGAACCCCACACAACTATCTTACTGTTTTAACCCCACACAACTACTTACTGTTGAACCCCACACAACTATCTTACTGTTAACCCCACACAACTATCTTACTGTTGAACCCCACACAACTATCTTACTGTTGAACCCCACACCACTATCTTACTGTTTGAACCCCACACCACTATCTACTGTTGAACCCCACACAACTATCTTACTTTGAACCCCACACAACTATCTTACTGTTGAACCCCACACAACTATCTTACTGTTGAACCCCACACAACTATCTTACTGTTGAACCCCACACAACTATCTTACTGTTGAACCCCACACAACTAACTTACTGTTGAACCCCACACAACTATCTTACTGTTGAACCCCACACAACTATCTTACTGTTGAACCCAACACAACTATCTTACTGTTGAACCCCACACCACTATCTTACTGTTGAACCCCACACCACTATCTGACTGTTGAACCCCACACAACTATCTTACTGTTGAACCCCACACAACTATCTTACTGTTGAACCCCACACAACTATCTTACTGTTGAACCCCACACAACTATCTTACTGTTGAACCCCACACAACTATCTTACTGTTGAACCCCACACAACTATCTACTTTTGAACCCCACACAACTATCTTACTGTTGAACCCCACACAACTATCTTACTGTTGAACCTCACAACCAAATATCTTACTGTTGAACCCCACACAACTATCTTACTGTTGAACCCCACACAAATATCTTACTGTTAACCCCACACAACTATCTTACTGTTGAACCCCACACCACTATCTTACTGTTGAACCCCACACAACTATCTTACTGTTGAACCCCACACAACTATCTTACTGTTGAACCCCACACAACTATCTTACTGTTGAACCCCACACAACTATCTTACTGTTTGAACCCCACACAACTATCTTACTGTTGAACCCCACACAACTATCTTACTGTTGAAACCCCACACCACTATCTTACTGTTGAACCCCACACCACTATCTTACTGTTGAATCCCCACACAACTATCTTACTGTTGAACCCCACACAACTATCTTACTGTTGAACCCCACACCACTATCTTACTGTTGAACCCCACACAACTATCTTACTGTTGAACCCCACACAACTATCTTACTGTTGAACCCCACACAACTATCTTACTGTTGAACCCCACTCCACTATCTTACTGTTGAACCCCACACCAACTATCTTACTGTTGAACCCCACACCAACTATCTTAAATGTTGAACCCCACCACAACTATCTTACAGTTGAACCCCACATCCACTATCTTACTGTTTGAACCCCAAACAACTATCTTACTGTTGAACCCCCACACAACTATCTTACTGTTGAACCCCACACCACTATCTTACTGTTGAACCCCACACAACTATCTTACTGTTGAACCCCACCCCAACTATCTTACTGTTGAAAACCCCACACCAAATATCTTACTGTTGAACCCCACACAACTATTTACTGTTGAACCCCAAAACAACTATCTTACTGTTGAAACCCCACACCCAAATATCTTACTGTTGAACCTCACTCCACTATCTTACTGTTGAACCCCACTCCACTATCTTACTGTTGAACCCCACTCCACTATCTTACTGTTGAACCCCACTCCACTATCTTACAGTTGAACCCCACTCCACTATCTTACTGTTGAACCCCACTCCACTATCTTACTGTTCAACCCCACTCCACTATCTTACTGTTCAACCCCACTCCACTATCTTACTGTTGAACCCCACTGCACTATCTTACAGTTGAACCCCACTCCACTATCTTACTGTTGAAACCCACTCCACTATCTTACTGTTGAACCCCACACCACTATCTTACTGTTGAACCCAAAACAACTATCTTACTGTTGAACCCCACACCACTATCTTACTGTTGAACACCATGCCACTATCTTACTGTTGAACCCCACACCACTATCTTGCTGTTTAACCCCACACCACTATCTTACTGTTGAACCTCACACCACTATCTTACTGTTGAACACCACACCACTATATTACTGTTGAACCCCACACCACTAGCTTACTGTTGAACCCCACACCATAATCTTACTGTTGAACCCCAAACCACTATCTTACTGTTGAACCCCACACCATTATCTTACTGTTGAGCCCCACAACACTATCTTACTGTTGACCCCACACCAATATCTCACTGTTGAACCCAACACCACTATCTTATTGTTGAACCCAACACCACTATCTTACTGTTGAACCCCACACCACTATCTTACTGTTGAACCCCACACAACTATTTCACTGTTGAACCCCACACTACTATCTTACTGTTGAACCCCACACCACTATCTTACTGATGAACCCCACACCACTATCTTGCTGTTGAACCAAACACCACTATTTCACTGTTGAACCCCACACAACTATCTTACTGTTGAACCCCACACCACTATTTCACTGTTGAACCCCACACGACTATCTCACTGTTGAACCCTACACCACTGTCTTACTGTTGAACCCCACACAACTATTTCACTGTTGAGCCCCACACCACTATCTTACTGTTGAACCCCGCACCACTATCTTACTGTTGAACCCCACACCACTATCTTACTGTTGAATCCCACACCACTATTTCACTGTTGAACCCCACACCAATATCTTACTGTTGAACCCCATACCACTATCTTACTGTTGAACCCCACACCGCTATTTCACTGTTATACCCCACACCACTATTTTACTATTGAACCCCACACAACTATCTTACTGCTGAACGTCACACCACTGTCTTACTGTTGAACCCCACACCACTATCTTACTGTTGAACACCACAGAACTATCTTACTGTTGAACCCCACACCACTATCTTACTGTTGAACCCCACACCACTATCTTACTGTTGAACCCCACACCACTATTTTACTGTTGAACCCCACACCACTATCTTACTGTTGAACCCCACACTACTATCTTACTGTTGAACCCCAAACCGCTATTTCGCTGTTGAACCTTACACCACTATCTTACTGTTTAACCCCACACCACTATTTCACTGTTGAACCCAACACCCCTATCTTACTGTTGAACCCCACACCACTATCTTACTGTTGAACCCCACACCACTATTTCACTGTTGAACCCTACACCACTCTTACTGTTGAACCCCACACCACTATCTTGCTGTTGAACCCCACACAACTATTTCACTGTTGAACCCCACACCACTATCTTACTGTTGAACCCCACACCACTATTTCACTGTTGAACCCAACACCACTGTCTTACTGTTGAACCCCACACCACTGTCTTACTGTTGAACCCCAGACCTCTATCTTACTGTTGAACCCCACACCACTATCTTACTGTTGAACCCCACACCACTATCTTACAGTTCAACCCCACACCACTATCTTATTGTTCAACCCCACACCACTATCTTACTGTTGAACTCCACACCATTATCTTACTGTTGAACCGCAAACCACTATCTTACTATTGAACCCCACATCACTATCTTACTGTTGAACCCCACACCACTATTTCACTGTTGAACCCCACACCACTATATTACTGTTGAACCCCACACCACTGTCTTACTGTTGAACCCCACACCACTATCTCACTGTTGAACCCAACACCACTATCTTACTGTTGAACCCCACACCACTATTTTACTGTTGAGCCTCACACCACTATCTTACTGTTGAACCCCACACTACTATCTTACTGTTGAACCTCACACCACTATCTTACTGTTGAACCCCACACCACTATCTCACTGTTGAACCCAACACCACTATCTTACTGTTGAACCCCAAACCACTATCTTACTGTTGAACCACACACCACTATCTTACTGTTGAGCCCAACACCATTATTTCACGGTTGAATCCCACACCACTATCTTACTATTGAACCCCAGACCACTATTTCACTGTTGAACCCCACACCACTATCTTACTGTTGAACCCCACACCACTATTATACTGTTGAACCCCACACCACTATCTTTCTCTTGAACCCCACTATTTTACTGTTGAACCCAACACCACTATCTTACTGTTGAACCCCACACCACTATCTTACTGTTGAACCCCACGCCACTATCTTACTTTTGAACCTCACACCACTATCTCACTGTTGAACCCAACTCCCCTATGTTACTGTTGAACCGCACTCCACTATCTCACTGTTGAACCCCACTCTACTATCTTACTGTTGAACCCCACTCCACTATCTCACTGTTGAACCCCGCTCCACTATCTTACTGTTTAACCCCACACCACTATCTCACCTATGTTTATTTATATATACATACATTAACACCAATAAGAAAGTACTTGATGTCTTGAGAGCCGCTGTCAATCCCAACAGTGAAACTTGGGATGAAGTTATACCTGATGTGCAGTGTGCTATAAATTCTGCTTACAATGTTTCCATAGGTGACACTCCACATTATGCATTGTTCGGTGTAGATAAATGTTTGCCTTATGAGTTGCTATATTCTAACCCGAAACCAAATTACAACCCTGATGATTTCATAGCAACTCGTACCAGCTTAGCTCAAAGTGTTTTTAGAAGAATCCGTGAAACACTTCATAAATCAACAGCAGAATTTACAAGAGTCGCAAACACTCGAGCACAGTCATCCAAAATCAAAGTAGGTTCGAGAGTCATGCTGATTAACTTTAACAAAACGTCTGCAATGCCTAAGCTTGATCAATAGTTTGTTGGTCCTTATCGAGTAGTTGAACATATCACTGGTAATAAGTATTAGGTTAGAGAAATTAGTACTGGTCAGTATAAAGAATCGCATTTAGATCATATGAAGTTAGTATGTGATGATAATGATGTTCCAACCCAGACTAATGTGACAGACTCTAACAATCCTCCTGATCCTGTACTCTCTACCTCTGATACTTAGTCAGAAGATGAACCTGAATGTCGTTATTCCCTACGTACACGACAGGTATTGAGAAATCCTCAAGTATCATTTGTTACTACCAATTCAGATTTGCCTCAAATACAGCATGAGTTAGCCAGTGCAACAGAGTTTGATCCTCCCAGAGATGACACCCATTCTGCATATGTCAATCTCGCCCTAGCAGAGTTGGGGTTAAATGTAAATAACCTGTATAGATGAATAATTACAGTATCAACTTATCAGTATTCAAGATTTTTTTTTGTGTGTTCACGTTCTCTCCGAATTCTGAGAGTTAACAGTCTCAGAACAGACTCAGATGAGTCAAAGGAATGTTAGGAAGTATTTCTTCAGTCATAGAGTTGTTAGGAAGTGGAATAGTCTAGAAAGTGAAGTAGTGGAGGCAGGAACTATACATAGTTTTAAGACGAGGTTTGATAATGAAGCCGGGAGAGAGAGAGAGAACCTAGTGACGATCAGTGGAGAGGCGGGGCCAGGAGCTATGAATCGACCCCTGCAACCACAAATAGGTGAGTACACACAGCGACAGTCCCTGGTTACATAAAACACGAAGGACGCTGTACTTTTCAGGGTACGTAGAGATGTTTCTTATATGTAAGAGAAAGTCTGGTACTGCCACAGATCCAGAGGTAAGAATGTAGTGATACAGTGTGACCAGAACCACGAGTCTTCATGATAAACCAGTGACACAGAGTGACCAGAACCACGAGTCTTCATGATAAACCAGTGACACAGTGTGACCAGAACCACGAGTCTTCATGATAAACCAGTGACACAGTGTGACCAGAACCACGAGTCTTCATGACATACCAGTGACACCAATAAAGTTATGACAAAAAAAGAGGGTATATATACACATAGAGAGGTGCACATCTCTCAGTGTATATACACTGAGAGGTGTATACAGCAGTGGCTATAACACTATTATATAGCACACTACAGTGTGCTGTACTCAGCACAATGCGGTGTGCTGAGTACAGCAGCAGTGTGTGTGTGGGAGGAGCGGGGCGGGGATCTGGAGGCCCCGGGGGGGAGGGGGTTAGGTAATGGTATATGAAAGTGAGACTGGAATACAAAGGATGTAATACAGGGGTTTCACACACCCACACACTCGGGGCCAGGAAGTGTGATTCGACCCCTGTAACCACATATAGGTCAGTACTCACACACACACACACACACACACACACACACACACACATATGAGTAGATTGTATTTCCTTGGACTGTAAGAAGAGTTTTGACACAGTTCCACACAAGAGATTAGTGCACAAGCTGGAGGACCAGGCTGGTATAACAGGGAAGGTATGTGACGACTTTGATGTCGTAACTTAAATACAATGTTCCTGGCTGCTGAACGCTGCTCACACTGCTGTCTAGGGCTTATAAAATTACACAGAAAAACACACCAACTCTTGGGTCAACATGTACTCATATATTAAACAATATTAATTATTATTAGGAAAGAAGGACAAAAACTCACCTATATAAAAATATATGTATATTAATAGTAACTTATATACAATTTATAACTACTACAAAAACCACCAGACTCCAGTTTACATTAACTCACTAGCACACTGCTAGTAATGAGTTAAACAAAATAAATTATGAGGGAGGCACCATGACATACACTCCCTCGTCTTCACTTCTGTCTGGTAGACTAATTACCAGCAGGCATAACACCATACAGTACTATCGCATAAACAGGCCTCTGCATACAAGGGCATTTCAAATAAATGAGAGCACTTAAACACAAAACTACCTATAGCATTCAAAAACAACAACAAAAAAAAAAACTTACCAACCGCCTTCCTACTCGTACTGAACTAGACACACCTCTCATCTGCTCCTGTCCTGGCCACTGCCTGACTGACAGGAATAAAATGCTTTCTCTTTCAGTTCAATCCCGGTACTATGTTATATAAAGTATTTTGTTCTGCATTTCACTGTGGTAACAAGGCACAGCAGTAGATCAGAGAATACCTGACAGGTTCCCTATACATATGCTGCTATGTATGATAATCTACGTAACTGTATTTTTGTATACCTGAATAAACTTACTAAGCAGAGAGTCATGGTACGTGACGAGGTGTCAGAGTGGGTGGTGTCAGTAGGACCAGTGCTGTTTCTGGTATATGTGAATGACATGAAGGAAGGAATAGACTCAGAAGTGTCTCTGTTTGCTGACGATGTCAAGTTAATGAGAAGAATTCAATCGGAGGAGGACCAGGCAGGACTACAAAGGGATCTGGACAGGCTACAGGCCTGGTTCAGCAAATGGCTTCTGGAGTTCAACCCCGCCAAGTGCAAAGTTATGAAGATTGGGGAAGGGCAAAGACCACAGACAGAATACAGTCTAGGGGTACGTCAGGAAAATAGAGAAATCGCAAAGGTTTGCAACGGAGTTAAGGGGCATGCCCTACGAAGAGATGTTAAAGGAAATCGACCTGACGACACTGGAGGACAGGAGGAATAGGGGGACACGGTAACAACATATAAAATAATGAGAGGAATCGACAAGGCGGACAGGGACAGGATGTTTCAGAGATTGGACACAGCAACAAGGGGACACATTTGGAAGTTGAAGACTCAGATGAGTCACAAGGATGTTAGGAAGTATTTCTTCAGTCACAATGTTGTCAGGAAGTGGAGCAGTCTGGAAAGGGAGGTGATGGAGGCAAGATCCGTACATAGCTTTAAGAAGAGGTATAATACAGCTCACGGAGCAGGGAGGGAGTGATGTAGTAGCGACCAATGAAGAAGCGGGGCCAGGAGCTATGAATCGACCCTGCAACCACAATGAGGTGAGTACACATACACACAAATGCAACCTGTACTTAAGTCTTTATTTATATCATCAGTTTGTATGGCACTATGTACATTCATCTACATTCAAGAGTTATATTATCTATATACATAAATATACCTATTGCTGTAATTTATATTAACTGTCCTGGTCAGCAAGATAAAGACTGCCACAAGAATATACTCTATATACATTGTTTTCCATTGCAGTATCTGCATATAGCGTTTTAAATCAACCATGTAAGTAGCTCCCTGGTACAGTGCTCGGCTCACAGCCGAAGGGGTCAGTGTTCGATGCCCAGGCGGGGTGAGACTTATAACAAATTTTTTTTTAGAGTTTTCGAAGTGGATAGTTTATTGTGTACCCCATATCCATCCTATGGAGGGTAGCGCAAGAGCATATGGATATACAAAAGGCCTAGGAACTAGGCCCCAGAAGTGTTAACTAGAGCACATCAGCATTTATATCTACAGTTCACTTATCTGTTAAAAGCAAATTTAAGAAATTTTCTTAATAAATCTGGTATCTTATTTTCAATAATAAGATATCTTGAAAAGTCAAATGGATTATTATACTGTCTGTCTCTACATTCCTCAACAAGTGGAAAATCAAGCACATACTGTTCAAGACAATGGCCATATACCTGGCCACATATTTTACATTTAGTTTGATCATCATCTGTGTGTCTCCCAAACTGCCAGAAGTACTTGTAACCAAGCCTAAGCCTAGCCATTACAACATCAGTCAGTACTTGTAACCAAGCCTAAGCCTGGCCATTACAACATCAGTCAGTACTTGTAACCAAGCCTAAGCCTGGCCATTACAACATCAGTCAGTACTTGTAACCAAGCATAAGCCTGGCCACTATAACATCAGTCAGTACTTGTAACCAAGCCTAAGCCTGGCCACTACAACATCAGTCAGTACTTGTAGCCAAGCCTAAGCCAGGCCATTACAACATCAGTCAGTACTTGTAACCAAGCATAAGCCTGGCCACTACAACATCAGTCAGTACTTGTAACCAAGCCTAAGCCTGGCCACTACAACATCAGTCAGTACTTGTAACCAAGCCTAAGCCTGGCCATTACAACATCAGTCAGTACTTGTAACCAAGCATAAGCCTGGCCACTATAACATCAGTCAGTACTTGTAACCAAGCCTAAGCCTGGCCACTACAACATCAGTCAGTACTTGTAGCCAAGCCTAAGCCAGGCCATTACAACATCAGTCAGTACTTGTAACCAAGCATAAGCCTGGCCACTACAACATCAGTCAGTATTTGTAACCAAGCCTAAGCCTGGCCACTACAACATCAGTCAGTACTTGTAACCAAGCCTAAGCCTGGCCACTACAACATCAGTCAGTACTTGTAACCAAGCATAAGCCTGGCCACTACAACATCAGTCAGTACTTGTAACCAAGCCTAAGCCTGGCCACTACAACATCAGTCAGTACTTGTAACCAAGCATAAGCCTGGCCACTACAACATCAGTCAGTACTTGTAACCAAGCCTAAGCCTGGCCACTACAACATCAGTCAGTACTTGTAACCAAGCATAAGCCTGTCCACTACAACATCAGTCAGTACTTGTAACCAAGCATAAGTCTGGCCACTACAACATCAGTCAGTACTTGTAACCAAGCCTAAGCCTGGCCACTACAACATCAGTCAGTACTTGTAACCAAGCATAAGCCTGGCCACTACAACATCAGTCAGTACTTGTAACCAAGCCTAAGCCTGGCCACTACAACATCAGTCAGTACTTGTAACCAAGCATAAGCCTGGCCACTACAACATCGGTCAGTACTTGTAACCAAGCCTAAGCCTGGCAACTACAACATCAGTCAGTACTTGTAACCAAACATAAGCCTGGCCACTACAACATCAGTCAGTACTTGTAACCAAGCATAAGACTGGCCACAACAACATCAGTCAGTACTTGTAACCAAGCATAAGTCTGGCCACCACAACATCAGTCAGTACTTGTAACCAAACCTAAGTCTGGCCACTACAACATCAGTCAGTACTTGTAACCAAGCATAAGCCTGGCCACTACAACATCAGTCAGTACTTGTAACCAAGCCTAGGCCTGGCCACTACAACATCAGTCAGTACTTGTAACCAAGCCTAAGTCTGGCCACTACAACATCAGTCAGTACTTGTAACCAAGCATAAGCCTGGCCACTACAACATCAGTCAGTACTTGTAACCAAGCATAAGCCTGGCCACTACAACATCAGTCAGTACTTGTAACCAAGCCTAAGCCTGGCCACTACAACATCATTCAGTACTTGTAACCAAGACTAAGCCTGGCCACTACAACATCAGTCAGTACTTGTAACCAAGACTAAGCCTGGCCACTACATCAGTCAGTACTTGTAACCAAGCATAAGCCTGGCCACTACAACATCAGTCAGTACTTGTAACCAAGCCTAAGCCTGGCCACTACAACATCAGTCAGTACTTGTAACCAAGACTAAGCCTGGCCACTACAACATCAGTCAGTACTTGTAACCAAGCCTAAGCCTGGCCACTACAACATCAGTCAGTACTTGTAACCAAGACTAAGCCTGGCCACTACAACATCAGTCAGTACTTGTAACCAAGCATAAGCCTGGCCACTACAACATCAGTCAGTACTTGTAACCAAGCCTAAGCCTGGCCACTACAACATCAGTCAGTACTTGTAACCAAGCCTAAGCCTGGCCACTACAACATCAGTCAGTACTTGTAACCAAGCCTAAGTCTGGCCACTACAACATCAGTCAGTACTTGTAACCAAGCCTAAGCCTGGCCACTACAACATTAGTCAGTACTTGTAACCAAGCCTAAGCCTGGCCACTACAACATCAGTCAGTACTTGTAACCAAGCCTAAGCCTGGCCACTACAACATCAGTTAGTACCTGTAACCAAGCCTAAGTCTGGCCACTACAACATCAGTCAGTACTTGTAACCAAGCCTAAGCCTGGCCACTACAACATCAGTCAGTACTTGTAACCAAGCCTAAGCCTGGCCACTACAACATCAGTCAGTACTTGTAACCAAGCCTAAGCCTGGCCACTACAACATCAGTCAGTCTGTTCACATTGCAAGTTGCTCCATAAACATGCTTATCTACGTTCATGTTATCATAGTGGGTTATAGATCTACTCAGGCTTCTAACTGCATTCCTATAACAATCATTTTTATTATTTACTTGTCTCCTAATATTGTTCCTAATGCTAGACCCAGTTACACCGATGTTATATTCTATGTTCTCCTTCAGGGTGTTCTTCTTAGTTAACATATATGACAAAATGGGTTTCCTTTCACGTCTTTCTTACGATCACCTTGAAGTAACTAGGTACGTACCTGAGTGTTAGTGGCCTGATGTGGGTGGCATCCTGGGGAGTTGGTGGGTGGAATCCTCGGGAGGAGATGGATGGCATCCTGGGGAGGAGATGAGTGGCATCCTGGGGAGGAGGTGGATGGAATCCTAGGGAGGAGGTGGGTGGCATCTTAGCGAGAAGGTGGATGGCAGCCTGGTGAGAAGGTGGATGGCAGCCTGGGGAGTTGGTGGGGGGCATCTTGGGGAGGACGTGGGTGGCGGGTTATTTTAAATAGGACTAAGCTTTGAAAATGAGCTGAGTGGAGTGAGCTTTGAAAATGAGCTGAGTGAGGATAATAATTCTACTAAGTCCGTAGAATAGGAAGAGGCAACAGTGCAGAATAACTCCAGTGGGTTAATAACCCAGGATAACCCAGGAAAGCCAAGCTTCTCTCCCCTGTGGTCCTTAGACCCTTCCCCAGGGTGCCTCCCACAACAGTTTACTAACTCCCGGGTACCTATTTACAGCCAGGTGTAAGGTCCAGCAGGTGTTAGAAGATTTGCTCAAACTCCCCGCCTCGCCCAGGGTGCGACCCCGGCTGCCTTCCAGTTAAAAAAAAAAAAAAACAACTAAATAGTCTTACTGTAAATATCCCAACATTCAAAACGTATATTCACGGCCAGAATAATGGACGAGGACTCGAACCGTGGGCCACTTATATACCAGGCCCAACACCTTATCCACTCAGCTGAGTTGCAACAGCATTGGGCCTGGATGTATATACCTTGTATATACCTGGTTGTACATACGAAAGTTGGAATCCCCGTCCTGTATGCTGTTTATTAACTCAGTCGTTCAGTACGACCCGGATATATGCATAACTTATATATTCGCATTAAGCATATACGAGAGCAGGCTGCGAGGCGAGGGACGGCAGGGAAGAGCAGTTACGCCACGCTAAGGTACACTGTTTTATGACTGTCTTCAGTAACGGGAACCACAGCGTTGCCTAAGGCTTAATTTAGTTGTAACTGGCAACGTAAACAAGGCGGCATAGTGGCACTATGTAATGGTAACGCAAGCGTTATTGAACAGGATTATTTTAATCCCAGGAACTGTTATTAAGGTAATCTGTTTATATGGGTAGAGATCAACACCTCGGCGTGTGTACTCAGAGATATACATCTCTCCGTGTATACATACTGAGAGATACACATCTCTCCGTGTATACATACTGAGAGATACACATCTCTCCGTGTATACATACTTAAAGATACACATCTCTCCGTGTATACATACTAAGAGATACACATCTCTCCGTGTATACATACCAAGAGATATACATCTCTCCGTGTATACATACTAAGAGATATACATCTCTCCGTGTATACATACTAAGAGATATACATCTCTCCGTGTATACATACTAAGAGATATACATCTCTCCGTGTATACATACTAAGAGATATACATCTCTCCGTGTATACATACTAAGAGATATACATCTCTCCGTGTATACATACTAAGAGATATACATCTCTCCGTGTATACATACTAAGAGATATACATCTCTCCGTGTATACATACTAAGAGATATACATCTCTCCGTGTATACATACTAAGAGATATACATCTCTCCGTGTATACATACTAAGAGATATACATCTCTCCGTGTATACACACTAAGAGATATACATCTCTCCGTGTATACATACTAAGAGATACACATCTCTCCGTGTATACATACCAAGAGATATACATCTCTCCGTGTATACATACTAAGAGATACACATCTCTCCGTGTATACATACTAAGAGATATACATCTCTCCGTGTATGCATACTAAGAGACATACATCTCTCCGTGTATACATACTAAGAGATATACATCTCTCCGTGTATACATACTAAGAGACATACATCTCTCCGTGTATACATACTAAGAGATATACATCTCTCCGTGTATACATACTAAGAGACATACATCTCTCCGTGTATACATACTAAGAGATATACATCTCTCCGTGTATACATACTAAGAGACATACATCTCTCCGTGTATACATACTAAGAGATATACATCTCTCCGTGTATACATACTAAGAGATATACATCTCTCCGTGTATACATACTAAGAGATATACATCTCTCCGTGTATACACACTAAGAGATATACATCTCTCCGTGTATACATACCAAGAGATATACATCTCTCCGTGTATACATACCAAGAGATATACATCTCTCCGTGTATACATACTAAGAGATACACATCTCTCCGTGTATACATACTAAGAGATATACATCTCTCCGTGTATACATACTAAGAGATATACATCTCTCCGTGTATACATACTAAGAGACATACATCTCTCCGTGTATACATACTAAGAGATATACATCTCTCCGTGTATACATACTAAGAGACATACATCTCTCCGTGTATACATACTAAGAGATATACATCTCTCCGTGTATACATACTAAGAGATATACATCTCTCCGTGTATACATACTAAGAGACATACATCTCTCCGTGTATACATACTAAGAGACATACATCTCTCCGTGTATACATACTAAGAGACATACATCTCTCCGTGTATACATACTAAGAGACATACATCTCTCCGTGTATACATACTAAGAGACATACATCTCTCCGTGTATACATACTAAGAGATATACATCTCTCCGTGTATACATACTAAGAGACATACATCTCTCCGTGTATACATACTAAGAGATATACATCTCTCCGTGTATACATACTAAGAGACATACATCTCTCCGTGTATACATACTAAGAGATATACATCTCTCCGTGTATACATACTAAGAGACATACATCTCTCCGTGTATACATACTAAGAGATATACATCTCTCCGTGTATACATACTAAGAGATATACATCTCTCCGTGTATACATACTAAGAGACATACATCTCTCCGTGTATACATACTAAGAGACATACATCTCTCCGTGTATACATACTAAGAGACATACATCTCTCCGTGTATACATACTAAGAGATATACATCTCTCCGTGTATACATACTAAGAGATATACATCTCTCCGTGTATACATACTAAGAGATATACATCTCTCCGTGTATACATACTAAGAGATATACATCTCTCCGTGTATGCATACTAAGAGACATACATCTCTCCGTGTATACATACTAAGAGATATACATCTCTCCGTGTATACATACTAAGAGACATACATCTCTCCGTGTATACATACTAAGAGATATACATCTCTCCGTGTATACATACTAAGAGACATACATCTCTCCGTGTATACATACTAAGAGATATACATCTCTCCGTGTATACATACTAAGAGACATACATCTCTCCGTGTATACATACTAAGAGATATACATCTCTCCGTGTATACATACTAAGAGATATACATCTCTCCGTGTATACATACTAAGAGACATACATCTCTCCGTGTATACATACTAAGAGACATACATCTCTCCGTGTATACATACTAAGAGACATACATCTCTCCGTGTATACATACTAAGAGATATACATCTCTCCGTGTATACATACTAAGAGACATACATCTCTCCGTGTATACATACTAAGAGATATACATCTCTCCGTGTATACATACTAAGAGACATACATCTCTCCGTGTATACATACTAAGAGACATACATCTCTCCGTGTATACATACTAAGAGACATACATCTCTCCGTGTATACATACTAAGAGATATACATCTCTCCGTGTATACATACTAAGAGACATACATCTCTCCGTGTATACATACTAAGAGATATACATCTCTCCGTGTATACATACTAAGAGACATACATCTCTCCGTGTATACATACTAAGAGACATACATCTCTCCGTGTTTAATATAGACAAACACAAAAAGAGTTGGTATGTGTCGCCTCCAGCCACACCTGTGAAAACTGACACTTCTGTGGTCATCACCACCAACACCTGTAGTCATCACCACCAACACCTGTAGTCATCGCCATCAACACCTGTAGTCATCACCACCAACACCTGTAGTCATCACCACCAACACCTGTAGTCATCACCACCAACACCTGTAGTCATCACCACCAACACCTGTAGTCATCACCACCAACACCTGTAGTCATCACCACCAACACCTGTAGTCATCACCACCAACACCTGTAGTCATCACCACCAACACCTGTAGTCATCACCACCAACACCTGTAGTCATCACCACCAACACCTGTAGTCATCACCATGAACACCTGTAGTCATCACCACCAACACCTGTAGTCATCACCACCAACACCTGTAGTCATCACCACCAACACCTGTAGTCATCACCACCAACACCTGTAGTTATCATCATCAACACCTGTAGTTATCATCATCAACACCTGTAGTCATCACCACCAACACCTGTAGTCATCACAAACACCTGTACTCATCACCACCAACACCTGTAGTCATCACCACAAACACCTGCAGTCATCAATATCACCTGTAGTCATCACCACCAACACCCGTAATCAACACCTGTACTCAGCACCACCAACACCTGTAGTCATCACCACCAACACCTGTACTCATCACTACCAACACCTGTAGTCAACAACACTTGTGCTCATCACCACCAACACCTGTGGTCATCATCATCATCATCAACACCTGTAGTCATCATCACCAACACCTGTAGTCATCACCACCAACACCTGTAGTCATCATCACCAACACCTGTAGTCATCAACACCCGTAGTCATCACCACCAACACTTATAGACATCACCACCAACACCTGTAGTCATCAACACCTGTAGTCATCAACGCCTGTAGTCATCACCACCAACATAACACCTGTAATGATCACCACCAACACCTGTAGTTATCATCAACACCTGTAGTCATCAACACCTGTAGTTATCAACACCAACACCTGTAGTCATCAATGTCAACATTTGTAGTCATCATTCTCACCACCTGTAGTCATCACCACCAACACCTATAGTCATCACCAACACCTGTAGCAACATCATCAACACCAGTAGTCATCATCACCTGTAGTCATCACCACCAACACCTGTAGTCATCATCATCACCTGTAGTCATCACTACCAACACCTGTAGTCACCACCACCAACACCTGTAGTCATCATCAACACTTGCAGTCATCACCACCAACATCTGTAGTCATGACCACCGACACCTGTAGTATCATCATCAACACCTGTAGTCATCATCATCTGTAATCATTACCACCAATACCTGTAGTCATCAAAATCAACATCTGTAGTCATCATCACCTGTAGTCATCACCACCAACACCTGTAGTCATCACTACCAACACCCATAGTCTTCATCAACACCTGTAGTCATTACCACCAACACCTATATTTATCAACACCTGTAGTCATCACCACCAACACCTGACATTAACATTTGTAGTCATCACCACCAACCCCTGTAGTCGTCATCATCATCAACACCTCTAGTATCA
This sequence comes from Cherax quadricarinatus, assembly GCF_026875155.1. Classification (NCBI taxonomy): domain Eukaryota; kingdom Metazoa; phylum Arthropoda; class Malacostraca; order Decapoda; family Parastacidae; genus Cherax; species Cherax quadricarinatus. The sequence goes on along the minus strand of NC_069428.1, from coordinate 30,269,726 downwards.
CCATCAACACCTGTAGTCATCATCAACTACTGTAGTCATTATTACCAACACCTGTAGTCATCATCAACACCTGTAGTCATCATCAACATCTGAAGCCATTACCACCAACCCCTGTAGTCATCATCATCACCTCTAGTCATCACCATCAACACCTGTGTCATCATCAACACCTGTAGTCATCACCACCAACACCTGTAGTCATCAACACCTGGTTAATCTTTTTTCCCAGGATGCAACCCACATCAGTCAGGTACCTACTCACTGTTAGGTGATCAGGGGCAGCAGGAGTAAGGAAACATGCCCAAGGTTCCCACTCATGCCTGAGTTCGAACCCGGAATGAGTTGCAAGCCAAAGTCGCTACCACCTGAGCCAGAAGCCACAAGTTCCTTCACTCACCTTTGCACCTGCCTGACGTGCCTTTAATTTTCTCACAGTTGAAGCCGATGGTTGGCACTGTGTTGAGGTACTGGTCGAACTTGAGACGGTAGAGGGCAGTGGTCTTGCCCGCTGAGTCCAGCCCTAGCATTACTACATGTAACGGAGAGTTAAGGGAGGGTAGGGCATCCAGCAGGGAACCCCCCTTCCCTGAGCCCCCCTTACCTACACTCCCTCCCATAACTTTTAGGGTTAGGGGATGGTGAAGAGGTGAGGGGGGGATGGGTCAGCGGGCAATAATCATCACGATAATTGCCGATAGGTTCCTGGCCTAGGAATGTACACGCGAGGTATCCTGTGACAGGGTCTCCCACTCGTCTGTGAACCTTTCCTCTTTTAAGTTTCTGTGGTTTATTTTGAGTGGTGTGAAGAGAGGGCAGGTAGGTTCTGTCCCTCCCTCCGGCTAAGGTGGTGGCTGATGTTTAGGTCAACACTTATTCATGTATTTTATCCTTTCATATTAAGCTGCAATGTGTGAAGTTACCACAAGTGTTGGCCGACGACCAGCCTCCGTTCACAGCAGATTATGAATGGTCCTGGGCTGTAAAAGGCTGAGAACAGTGTAAAAGTATTACAGGAATGACATTTCCTTTCCTGCACATTCATGCGCTTGTCTCAACCTGCACACACGATCGTTTTCAAAATTTCACGGCCTCATCTTCCCTCCTGTCTACCACTAGTCACTTCACTGCTCTAGTAATACTCTACTCTGAAGGTAATCCCGTCGCTCGGTATATCTCGCCGTCCTGCAGAAATGCACGTACGAGAGGGTTATCAGGTCCCTGGATGGTGGTGCTGCTCCCACGTCCTGCCCGTCATGGTCAAACGTAGAATGTGTGGACCCGAATTCCTTTGAGGCGAGTCCTGGAGAAGATGGGCGAGGGGTGCGCCCTAGCCCAAATATTCCCAATTATAAAGAGCCATTTTAGCCGTGTTCCTCCCTTTCGTGTCCTTCATGTAATACCACACGCTGATCGTGATTCACTTCAACGTCAATTCGCCTACAACACGGGAGGAAATAAATCGTAAGGGACAAATATGAAGGAGACTTGAGGCGGTGACGGGGAGTGTGTGGCAACGCGAGCGAGGAGCTTCCAGACTCCCCGGCAACGCAAGAAGGTAATTATTTTTCCTACTTGCTTGATGATCGCCTCTCACGCCCAGCCACAAACTCCAGTTATACAGAGTCCCTCCTGTGGCAAGGATCTTCTCTGCTCAACACCACTTGAATGGAAACAAGTCACACTCTCTCTTTATTGGATTACTCTCAGTAAAATCAATAAAATTTACCATCAGTGTCTGACTTTAGATTTTATTCATTGTAACATAACCATTGTAGGTGTCAGCTCTGCTGTCTCCAGAACCACATGTATTTAGAAAAATTATTATTATTATTATTATTATTATTATTATTATTATTATTATTATTATTATTATTAATATTAATATTATTATTATTATTATTATTATTATTATTATTATTATAATAATTATTATTATTATTATTATTATTATTATTATTATTATTATTATTATTATTATTATTATTATTATTATTATTATTATTAATGCAGGGCAGGGTAGGACGGACCTGCTCTCCTCTTGACCTTGTTTATCTAGATTCTCTAGCAGTCAGTAAATATCTAGAAGCTACCTGCAGGTACCTGTAGTCACTTCCGGAGGTCACTTCCCCCGCGGCCCGGTCCCAGACCAGGCCTCCAGATTGCTATCCTGATCAAATAAATTGTTGGTGCCCACCGCCCGCAGTCTAGTGTATACACCACAGCCCGGCTGATCACGTAGCGACTTCAGGAATTTATCAAGTTTCCTCCTCTTCAAGACTGCCTAGAGGTTTGTGGGTAATTCTATTATGTATGAAGGGAGGGTGCTAAAGAGTTTTGATCCCCTCACCCTTAGTAATCCGTCTCTAATTGTACTCCCCGTGCCCTTGTTTTCTTAATGCAGGTATCTCGCACCGTCTTCCAAGCCTCTTGGCTTCGTAAGTACCAAATTCAGCGCGGAGGTTTGGTACCAATTCCCTTAGAATTTCCCTTAGAATTTTTTGTGTACAGATTACGATGTATAAGTAAGTAAGTAAGTTTATTCAGGTATACACAAATACAGTTACATAGAATTATCATACATAGCAGCATATGTGTATCTCTCACGTTTGCGTCCCACGGAGTTCAAGTACAGTTTTGGGTTATATATTAACCTCGGCTGGGCTTATCCTGGGTTATTCACCCGTTGGGATAAATAATCCGAATAAAAGTCTTCATTTTTTTGCACTGCTCACAAGACTGAGGTCAAGACTCGTCCTCGTGTGACCTCTGACCTCACACCTCCATCTTCTGTGAGCGCTGTGTTCGATGCTGACTCAACACTTGCTCTGTATACCGCAGAAACAGCCTCGCGGGTAATTCAAGAATTCCTTAACTTCCTGAAGTCACTTCTTACGTTTCCCTGTTATTCTAGAAGGCTAGTACTAGCTACCTACACACCATGAATGTTAGTACTAGCTACCTACACACCTTGACTGTTAGTACTAGCTACCTATATACCATGACTGTTAGTACTAGCTACCTATTCACCTTGACTGTTAGTACTAGCTACCTACATACCATGACTGTTAGTACTAGCTACCTACACACCATGACTGTTAGTACTAGTTACCTACACACCTTGACTGTTAGTAAGAGCTACCTACACACCATGACTGTTAGTACTAGCTACCTACGCACCATGACTGTTAGTACTAGCTACCTACACACCTTGACTGTTAGTACTAGCTACCTACACACCTTGACTGTTAGTACTAGCTACCTACGCACCATGACTGTTAGTACTAGCTACCTACACACCTTGACTGTTAGTACTAGCTACCTACACACCATGACTGTTAGTACTAGCTACCTACGCACCATGACTGTTAGTACTAGCTACCTACACACCTTGACTGTTAGTACTAGCTACCTACACACCTTGACTGTTAGTACTAGCTACCTACGCACCATGACTGTTAGTACTAGCTACCTACACACCTTGACTGTTAGTACTAGCTACCTACACACCATGACTGTTAGTACTAGCTACCTACGCACCATGACTGTTAGTACTAGCTACCTATTCACCTTGACTGTTAGTACTAGCTACCTACATACCATGACTGTTAGTACTAGCTACCTACACACCATGACTGTTAGTACTAGCTACCTACACACCATGACTGCTAGTACTAGCTACCTACACACCTTGACTGTTATTACTAGCTACCTACACCACATGACTATTAACACTAGCTACCTACACATCTTGACTGTTAGTACTAGCTACCTACACACCATGACTGTTAGTACTAGCTACCTACACACCATGACTGTTAGTACTAGCTACCTACACACCTTGACTGTTAGTACTAGCTACCTACACACCTTGACTGTTAGTACTAGCTACATACACACCATGACTGTTAGTATTAGCTACCTACACACCATGACTGTTAGTACTAGCTACCTACACACAATGACTATTAACACTAGCTACCTACACACCATGACTGTTAACACTAGCTAGCTACCTACACACCATGACTGTTAGTAGCTAGCTACTAACCATGGCATTACCAGCTACCTACACACCTTGACTGTTAGTACTAGCTACCTACACACCATATGTTAATAGCTACTCTAACACTATGAGTACTAGCTACCTACACACCTTGACTGTCAGTACAAGCTACCTACACACCATGACTGTTAGTACTAGCTACCTACACACCATGACTGTTAGTACTAGCTACCTACACACCATGACTGTTACCACTAGGTACCTACACACCATGACTGTTAACACTAGGTACCTACACACCATGACTGTTAACACTAGCTACCTACACACCATGACTATTAACACTAGCTAGCTACCTACACACCATGACTGTTAACACTAGCTACCTACATACATTGACTGTTAGTACTAGCTACCTACACACCATGACTATTAGTACCAGCTACCTACACACCATGAGTGTTAACACTAACTACCTACACACCTTGACCTCTTAGTACTAGCTACCTACACACCATGACTGTTAACACTAGCTACCTACACACCATGACTGTTAACACTAGCTACCTACATACATTGACTGTTAGTACTAGCTACCTACACACCTTGACCTCTTAGTACTAGCTACCTACACACCATGACTGTTAACACTAGCTACCTACACACCTTGACTGTTAGTACTAGCTACCTACACACCATGACTGTTAACACTAGCTACCTACACACCTTGACTGTTAGTACTAGCTACCTACACACCATGACTATTAGTACTAGCTACCTACATACCATGACTGTTAGTACTAGCTACCTACACACCATGACTGTTAACACTAGCTACCTACACACCATGACTGCTAGTACTAGCTACGTACGCACCATGACTGTTAACACTAGCTACCTACACACCATGACTGTTACCACTAGGTACCTACACACCATGACTGTTACCACTAGCTACCTACACACCATGACTGTTACCACTAGGTACCTACACACCATGACTGTTACCACTAGGTACCTACACACCATGAGTGTTACCACTAGGTACCTACACACCATGACTGTTACCACTAGGTACCTACACACCATGACTGTTACCACTAGCTACCTACACACCATGACTGTTACCACTAGCTACCTACACACCATGACTGTTACCACTAGGTACCTACACACCATGACTGTTACCACTAGCTACCTACACACCATGACTGTTACCACTAGCTACCTACACACCATAACTGTTACCACTAGGTACCTACACACCATGGCTGTTACCACTAGCTACCTACACAGGAAGGAAAAAATACTGGCAGGAAATGGCAGAAATCGTACACCAAATCCAGTCATTCCTGGAGTGGAACCACAGTCGATGGCCTCCACTCCAAACCAACAGATACAGATACTAATGCCGGAAAAAAAATCCCCCCCCCCCAGTACCAACAATACCACCAGTCCGATAACATTCTTCTTTGCAAATATACAGGGTCTAAAGCCAGCAACAAACAACAAAATACCTTTCATCCGCGGACTGCTTGCAGAGGCAACGGCAATGTTCGCGGCTTTCACTGAGACCCACATAAAGGATCACTTGAACAACGAAATATGGATTCCAGGTTACAACCTATACAGATGTGACAGAGTGAACAGGCAAAAAGGGGGGGTTGGCCTGTACATTGCAGAGTCACTTGTTTGCACAGAACTGCTTAATGCCTCAAATGATGTAGTGGAAGTTTTAGCAGTAAAGGTCGAGAACCAAAACCTAGTCATTGTGGTAGTCTACAAGCCTCCGGATGCAACATCCCAGCAATTCCAGGAACAGCTGTTAAAAATTGACCACTGTCTGGAAATCTTCCAGCTCCTGCACCCAACATCTTGCTCCTGGGGGATTTCAACTTAAGGCACCTAAAATGGAGGAATATACCAAATAATATTGTTGCAGTAATAACACCAGGAGGCAGCTCTGATGAAAACTCACACTCACACGAGCTTTTAAATCTCTGCACAAAATTCAATTTAAACCAGCAAATAATAGAGCCTACTAGACTGGAGAATACACTAGACCTCATCTTCACTAACAATGATGATCTGATAAGAAATGTCACCATATCAAAAACAATATACTCAGATCACAACATAATTGAGGTTCAGACATGTATGCGTGGAGCCCCAGACAGACATAATGAGATTAGTCACGAGGGAGCATTCACCAAATTCAACTTCAATAACAAAAACATAAAGTGGGACCAAGTAAACCAAGTCCTAACCGATATAAGCTGGGAAGATATACTAAGCAACACAGACCCCAACTTATGCCTAGAACAGATTAACTTGGAGCACTCGATGTATGCACAAGGCTTATTCCTCTAAGAAAAAGGAGGAGTAGATGTAAAATAGAAAGAGACAGGCGCTCCCTTTACAGGCGACGGAAAAGAATAACAGAGCGGCTAAAACAGGTCAATATATCTGAAATGCGTAGGGAGACACTGGTCAGAGAAATAGCAAGCATCGAACTTAAGCTAAAGGAATCCTTTAGGAGTCAGGAATCGCGGGAAGAACTAAAAGCCATAAATGAAATCGAAAGAAACCCAAAGTATTTCTTCTTCTATGCCAAATCAAAGTCGAGAACAACGTCCAGTATTGGGCTCCTACTTAAACAAGATGGGTCCTACACAGATGACAGCAAGGAAATGAGTGAGCTACTCAAGTCCCAACATGACTCAGTTTTTAGCAAGCCGCTAACCAGACTGAGAGTCGAAGATCAAAATGAATTTTTTATGAGAGAGCCACAAAATTTGATAAATCACCTGTTCACTGTGATCTTATTGCATATATATATATATATATATATATATATATATATATATATATATATATATATATATATATATATATATATATATATATAATAAATATATATATAATATATATATATATATATATATATATATATATATATATATATATATATATATATATATATATATATATATATATATATATATATACATACATACAAACACACATCTAAGGTTTTTCTTCTTTTTCTTAATAGCTCTTGTTTTTTTTTTCTCTCTCTATTATCTGTGGGGAAGTGGAAAAGAATCTTTCCTCCGCAAGCCATGCGTGTCGTATGAGGCGACTAAAATGCCGGGAGCAATGGGCTAGTAACCCCTTCTCCTGTAGACATTTACTAAAAATGAGAAGAAGAAAAACTTTATAAAACTGGGATGCTTGAATGTGCGTGGATGTAGTGCGGATGATAAGAAAGAGATGACTGCTGATGTTATGAATGAAAAGAAGTTGGAAGTCCTGGCGCTAAGCGAAACAAAGCTGAAGGGGGTAGGCGAGTTTCAGTGGGAAGAAATAAATGGGATTAAGTCAGGAGTATCTGAGAGAGCTAAGGAAGGGGTAGCAATAATGTTGAACGATCAGGTATGGGAAGAGAAGACGGAATATAAATGAGTAAATTCACGGATTATGTGGATTATGTGGATTAATCACCAGCAGCCGACATCAGCAGTAGCAGGCTATGGTCAGATGCTCGAGGTGAGATGAGGTGAGGTCACTTCAGGTCATTAACAGAGGTGCGGTCACCCATCCCTGACAACTGCGGGTAACTGGCAGTCCGCGGGTGATGGTCACAGAGGCTGGGTGACGAAGACAGACACCCACTACAATGGATGGCAAACAAGGGCACCAATATAGCAACTGGGGCACATCAGCTGGGTGACTGGGCACAACAGGTGAATAACAATCATAGACAGCTCTTCAACGGGTGACAGTTGTGGGTGAGTCTTCCAAGGCTGGCTGGGTGACTTCTCGTTCCTCTGTAAATATTCAATTTCGGCCAGTAATTGCTTCCCCAAAAAGTCTCACCCAAACATTCACACTTTCCACCATTTATCCCAAACCAACACACAACTCCACCAAATATAATATTACACCCAAACAATTACTCAGACCCACGGTCAAAAAGGTCAGTTAAGGTCACTAGGATTATAATATTACACAGATATTTACTTCAGCTTTACACACACAAGAAAAAAATGGTAGCAAATGGTAGCATAACATAAGTATAACCGAGCAGTCAAAAAGGCACATGGGACTGATTCCTACTATAAAAATAATAAGAATCACCACCGTTTAGACACCATGTCATGTAGGGGGGGTGTACTGAAACGTTTTAATAATTGGAGAATATGTGAATAACCTGAGAGGGAGTAGGCAGGAGAGGTGAGTCGAGTAATTAGCGGCGAGCGGTAGGAGAGATGATTAGCGGAGGTAGGTAATGTGAGGTCACTGGTGACTACACCTTCACCTCTCATTATTCTACCCACCACACTACTCACCACACTACTCACCACACTACTCACCACACTACTCACCCTCTCACTACTTGAAATAAAATAATGAATAAAAGAGCAAATAACGGGGACAGTGAATATTACTATTCTACTCAAACACAGTTTATTATTAAGTCCTTGTACAATAATATATTTGGGAACAGGAGAACATTATTGTGGTTTAGATAAATGGGGTGGTACATATAAGCAGTGAGAGAGGGAACACAATTAACTAGACGAACCAGAATATAACTTACAATATGGTTCAGAGGACAGCTCACCACAGGAACTAAGTCACAGGTCCCAAGACCTACACAGCACGAGTGCTGCTCCAAGCCAGTAAGTACTCTACCCAATGTCTCCAACAGTCTCCTCCAGAGACTTCAGCAGCTTTCTCCTGAGCCCTGCACCCCAGCAACAGCTCCTCTCGAATCTCCTGCTCAGAGCTCTGTACACAGCAGCAGCTCTGCTCGAAGTCTCTCTGCTCAGAGCTCTGCACACAGCAGCAGCTCCGCTCGAAGTCTCTTTTCCTCAGTTGTTCCTTGGGCATATATTGTCCTGGCAGCACCCCCCACAATGGAGTGTGCACCACATGTTTTGACCTGACGCCGAGATCTGACGCCGAAAGGCGTGGCTGACAGACATTTGCCAAGGCAAAGTGTGACCATATAATTAGGTCTCCCTAGAGACCTCACAAGCCCAGCTGAACTACATCACAGAGTAGCTCAGGTCAGATCACTGACAGTGATAAGGATATGTGTGAATTTTTCTATTCTTACTTCCTCACAGTCTTTACTCAGGAAGATACTAGCAAATTTCCAAAAATAATAAACTATGTAGAACAGGACGACAATAAACTATGTACGATTACCTGGAGACCTGGAGTTTACCTGGAGAGAGTTTCGGGGGTCAATGCCCCCGCGGCCCGGTCTGTGACCAGGCCTCCTGGTGGATCAGCGCCTGATCAACCAGGCTGTTGCTGCTGGCTGCACGCAAACCAACGTACGAGCCACAGCCCGGCTGATCAGGAACTGACTTTAGGTGCTTGTCCAGTGCCAGCTTGAAGACTGCCAGGGGTCTGTTGGTAATCCCCCTTATGTGTGCTGGGAGGCAGTTGAACAGTCTCGGGCCCCTGACACTTATTGTATGGTCTCTTAACGTGCTAGTGACACCCCTGCTTTTCATTGGGGGGATGGTGCATCGTCTGCCAAGTCTTTTGCTTTCGTAGTGAGTGATTTTCGTGTGCAAGTTCGGTACTAGTCCCTCTAGGATTTTCCAGGTGTATATAATCATGTATCTCTCCCTCCTGCGTTCCAGGGAATACAGGTTTAGAAACCTCAAGCGCTCCCAGTAATTGAGGTGTTTCTATCTCCGTTATGTGCGCCGTGAAAGTTCTCTGTACATTTTCTAGGTCGGCAATTTCACCTGCCTTGAAAGGTGCTGTTATAGTGCAGCAATATTCCAGCCTAGATAGAACAAGTGACCTGAAGAGTGTCATCATGGGCTTGGCCTCCCTAGTTTTGAAGGTTCTCATTATCCATCCTGTCATTTTTCTAGCAGATGCGATTGATACAATGTTATGGTCCTTGAAGGTGAGATCCTCCGACATAATCACTCCCAGGTCTTTGACGTTGGTGTTTCGCTCTATTTTGTGGCCAGAATTTGTTTTGTACTCTGATGAAGATTTAATTTCCTCATGTTTACCATATCTGAGTAATTGAAATTTCTCATCGTTGAACTTCATATTGTTTTCTGCAGCCCACTGAAAGATTTGGTTGATGTCCGCCTGGAGCCTTGCAGTGTCTGCAATGGAAGACACTGTCATGCAGATTGCAGTAACTAGTGGCATGATCCTCAGACAAATAGAGAAATTAAAACCTAACAAATCCCCAGGCCCTGATGAATTATTTGCAAGGGTTTGAAAGGAATGTAAAGAGGAACTTCGCAAACCTTTGGCTAATCTTTTCAACATATCACTACAAACTGGCATAGTGCCTGATAAGTGGAAAATGGCAAATGTAACACCTATTTTCAAGGCAGGTGACAGGTCCTTAGCTTCGAACTATAGACCAATAAGCCTTACCTCCATAGTGGGAAAATTTATGGAATCAATAATTGCCGAGGCAATTCGTAGCCATCTTGATAGGCATAAATTGATAAATAAATCTCAACACGGTTTTACAAAGGAGCGTTCCTGTCTTACGAATTTACTAACTTTTTTCACAAAGGTGTTTGAGGAGGTAGATCATGGTAATGAATATGATATTGTGTATATGGACTTCAGTAAGGCTTTTGATAGAGTTCCACACCAGATGCTATTGAGCAAACTTAAGGCACACAGAATAGGAGGAGAAATTTTTTCCTGGGTAGAGATGTGGTTGACAAATAGGCAGCAAATGGGGAGAAATCAGAATGGGGGCACATCACAAGCGGTGTTCCTCAGGGGTCAGTGTTGGGCCCGTTGTTGTTCACAATTTACATAAACGATATAGATGACACAAAATAGGCCGATGACACCAAAATAGGCCGTCCAGATCATTCTAATGAGGGCACTAGAGCACTCCAGGATGATTTGAATAGACTGATGCAGTGGTTGGGAAGTGGCAGATGCAGTTTAATATAGACAAATGCAAAATGCTAAATGTTGGACAGGACAGTAACCATGCCACTTATAAACTGAATAGTGTAGATCTTAATACTACTGATTGCAAAAAGGATTTAGGAGTTCTGGTTAGCAGTAATCTGAAACCAAGACAAGAAAGCAGAAGTGTTTGCAATTAAGCTAACAGAATTCTTGGCTTCATATCAGGAGGTATAAATAATAGAAGTCCTCAGGTTGTTCTTCAACTATATATATCTTGGGTTAGGCCTCATTTAGATTATGCTGCACAATTTTGGGCACCATATTTCAGAATGGATATAAATGCACTGGGAAACGTACAAAGGAGAATGACAAAGTTGATCCCATGTATCAGAAATCTTCCTTATGAGGATAGACTAAGGGCCCTGAAACTGCACTCTCTAGAAAGGCATAGAATTAGGGGGGATATGATTGAGGTGTATAAATGGAAAACAGGAATAAACAAAGGGGGAAGTAAGTAGCATGCTGAAAATATCCAGCCAAGACAGGACTCGTAGCAATGGTTTCAAGTTGGAAAAATTCAGATCTAGGAAGGACATAAGAAAGCACTGGTTTGGTAATAGAGTTGTGGATGAGTGGAACAAACTCTCGAGTACCGTCATAGAAGCTAAGGCCTTGTGTAGTTTTAAAAATAGGTTAGATAAATACATGAGTGGGTGGGTCGGTGGTTTTGGACCTGCTATTTGGGGCACCGGGTTTTTGGGCCGTGCTCCTTCCTTAAGGGAAGTGACTTGACTAGGGGGGCCAAAACACACACCGAAGATCACAATTCACGTGCACTCTCGAACGGGGGAAGAAAAAACCGGGAGTGGCATCAAGGCCCGCCAGCAGCACGCACGCCTCAGGGGCCGACGCAAGCAATTTAATGCATTGTCGTAAAAGAAGCCCGTGTCGTCTTCTGACGACACCGGGGCTAAAAACCATTACCACCACGCTAAAACCCCACACCATGGATCGGGTTTATTGCTTTGACTTCCCCACCTAGGGCCAAGAAACGATTCCTCAAGCATTCACGGCTCATCACTGCCCAGGTACTGAAGAAATAAAGCGCCTTTGAAGCCAAAACCCCTTTGGGCCAAAAGGGGAAATTTCTTACCAAAATACCCAATGCCTCCCCATGCTAAAGGGTCCCCTTTCGGGGCAACATGGCAGCCAAGCTCTCGTTGAGGACGGGCTATCCACACTTCTCATCAACCACCCTTTCATCGAAGCAAAAAAAATCCTCAAATTCCAGTTTTCCCAACGACTCCTTACCTACATACCCCCCAAAACGCCCTGCAAGAAAAAGAATTCGCTCCACCTGGGGCCAAAGAAGGCACATTTTAAGAGGTGCACATTGCCTCCCACCAAAATGCTTGAACTGCAAGAATGATCACAATACTCTTGCTCCCAAAACCCCAAACCCAACAGAAAAACTTTAAAAACAACCCAACAAAAACAACCCCAAAAAAAAACCCCCTCACAAGCGACACAAATTCGCTATTACCAAGCTTCAAGCAGATACTACCAAAATTCTTTAAGCCCCGGGAAGCGCCTTTCCAACTTTGCCAGCTCTTTCTGCAACCCACCAAGATTTTTTACTGCATCATGTATGCTCTGTCAAATGTAGCTGAACCGATTCCTTTAACACCACCAACTGAACCTTCAAGCTTAACAACAGCCCCGGGTTTTACATTCCCCCCACCCACCCCACAGAGATCATAAAATCCACTGCAAAAAGTCGCCAACATACCGCTGCTCCACCGCTACCCACACCTTTCCCCCCCACAAAGATGGACCAATCAAAACCCCTGAGACCCGACCGATTCCACCAAAGGAGTCCCCCGCACCGCTCCACCCCATCACAAAGACCAATCAGACGCCTCACCCAATCGCTCAGCCACCCCAAGAAGATTAAAACACAAAGCCTTTGGGGGCCCCCTACGTACACCGCCCTCCCTTTACAAGAAATCCAGTTTTTTGCCTGGGATACTTCTACACAACCAACCAAAGAAATGCAATGTAAGTCCAGAAATTATTTATCCTCCACAAAGACAGTCAAATCCCCCGCGACTCACTCGAACATTTACCACTGAATCCCTGTCAACCCACTCTCAAAAAGTCACCGCTTTGTGGCACTCGACTACACCACAAGGAAGAAATTCAGGACTCTCCAGAATGGGGCTGCCGAAGACAGTACCCTCATCTAGCAGGACTGTCAATGATCAATTACCGTGAAGACAGGTTTCCCCAGCACTTTGCTGCCAGCTAAAGCTGGGGTGTGGCTCCAATAACGAACCCTGTAATTGCTGCCTCCGCCCTCCTATGCTGCTAAATGAGAAGACACTTCCCACTTGGGGAGTCACCGCAAGACATAAGCAGAATTCACCCTCCAACCGGAGGGCACCAAGAAGGAAGACAGAAGAAAGAAGATGAATGACACCCCCCGCTCGGGAGGCCACCGCCTGGTCGCCATCTGGAGAAGACCCAGGCCGGAAGTACCGGCAAACCAACAAGAACATAGTGGTCACACACAAATCTGGCGACTCCCTGACCACTGCACGATCCTTCAAGCTGAGCTGGTGGCGATTCAGCAAGCATTGTAATATGCCCTACGACATCGACTCCGGCCTGTCATACATGTTGACTCCACCTCTGCAATCAATGCCCTCTCCCATCCTTAACCACAGGACAATGTTCACCTCATCACATCGATCCTGAGCATAATGACAGCCTTAGAAGTTCAGGGTGAGAGATCGACATTGAACTGGGTCCCCAGCCATACTGGCATCCCGGGAAATGAGGCGGCAGATGATGCAGCTAAGGCAGCCACAGAGTATCCACATGTTGGGTGTGAAGGCTTACTCAGCCCTGTAACAACTTCAGACAGTATTACCCAGGCTGGCTCCTCCTCAGGAAAATTAGTGAATAGAAAAAGAAATAATAACAGACGAACATAAACACTTTATTATGTAGAAAATATAAAATATAAAACACTTAAATATGAAATATTAATCCTACATTAAAGAAAATGAAAAAGGAAAAATATAAATGATAACTGAATTCAACGCTAATTTAACACTTGGGTGTCTGGTGTTGGTGACACTGCTTGTTGAAATCGTAGCCGTTGCTGATGATGGGGGGGGGGGGGTCGCAGGTGTTGGTGACCACCACTGGCTAGTTCTTCACAGATTAACGCCGTGAGTAGTATCCCTATGACAGGAAAGCAGGTTCTTTACCGCTGCAATGATGTGGGGTTACGTCCTGCAATTTCATACAGGTGCACAGGTACTTAAATGCAAAATGGGGAAGTCTCTGGACGTTAGTCCTTCTCCTGTTCTTCTCGTTGATTGACAGGTGACCCTCACTGTCATCCAAGCTGAAAAGACAGACCCACTGCTTAAATAATCACTCTCCATGGCAGTGTACATTACTCAAAAGACGTAGTGATTATTACAACAGTCAACCTAGAGCAAGACTGAAAGGACTAAGTTTATTATTGGTCAAAAGTGAAGCTTTTAACCAATAAATCCACTAGAATACAAGGCAGGCATGTACTTACAGTAGTGTTGGGAGCTGCGAGTCGAGTGATTTACTGTTTGACCAGAGCCCCATACGTCACCTTTCGAGGGGGGGGGGAAGAGGGAGGGGAAGGGATAGCGGGAGCTAGACTGACCCTACGTTAACAAGCAGCCGGCAATCAAACTATCACTTTAGGGGTGGGGGGGGGGAGAAAAGGTGGGAAAAACGGGAGCGTGACTTACCCTACCTTAATTAGTAGCCGGTAATGAAACTATTGTTACTATATTGCTACTCCTATCTATTGAACTTTTCCCTCACATTGGGATTACTGTCCTAATCAGCCTACAACAGACCAAGCTGATGGCTGCCAGAGCTATGAAACTTATGGGGGAGGTCTTAGGTGATACCCCATCTCAACAGTGGTACCGAGCAGCGACTTAGGGAGAACCCCCTCCACATGATAGAAGCTGGTCCAGAGAGCAGTGTACCACCATCCATCAGCTTCGTCTGGACTTTCCCACAGCCAAGATGATGGTAGACAAGGCTGAGGAGGAGATGTGCCAGTACTGCCAGCACGTTGTCCAGTGCCACCTAACACACTATCTTCTGGAGTGCGAAGTTACTGAGACACTCCACAGACAACTAGCACTGATATCCCCTCCCGAAGAGGACCCAGAGATGACTGCAACCACACTAGTGTACCATGGAGTCAACGAACCAGATAAGCTGTTGCCCTTGATAACGACATATCCTCCTCCTTGCTAGTGTCCATAGTTGGAAGTACATACCGTGTTGTCACTTATGAGATGCACCAGATGAACTGACCAGAAGAGTGCTTGAGCAGCATATGTTGCATCATTGTAGAAACCTTTCTCCCTCGGGAGCCAGAGACGGGTCATCGCAAGATTGAGACCCGTGCCAGGACTACGGTCTTGGCGAACATTATACATACATACTAGGTGGTCATTGTTCTAGGCCGGGAGGTGGCATGGACCTGCTTTGCATGGGTCAGTTGGCCTGTTGCAGTGTTCCTTCTTTCTTATGTTCTTATGTTCTTAACCCCAGGTTACCCATGGTTGCTAGCCCTCCCTCCCAGCCCCAGGTTTTCCTGGGTAGCTAACCCTCCCAGCACCGGGTTAACCAGGGTGGCTAACCCTCCCTCCCAACCCCGGATTATCCAAGGTGGGTATCCCTCCCTCCCAACCCCGGGTTATCCAAGATGGCTAACCCTCCCTACCCTGGGTTATCCAGGGTGGCAAACTCTCCCTTTCCCGGGTTATCCAGAGTGGCTAACCCTTACTTCAAACCCAGGGTTATCCAGGGTGGCTAACCCCCCTCCCAATCCCGGGTTATCCAGTATGGTTAACTCTCCCTACCCTGGGTTATCGAGGTGGCAAACTCTCCCTATCCCGGGTTATCCAGGGTTACTAACCCTCACTCCCAACCCCAAGTTACCCAGGGGGGCTAACCCTCCCTCCCAACCCTGGGTTACCCAGGGTAGCTATTCCTCCGTCACAACCCCTAGCTATTCAGAGAGGCTAACCTTCCCTCCCTCCCTCCCTCCCTATCTCGGGTTATCCAGAGTGGCTAACCCTCCCTATCTCGGGTTATCCAGGGTGGCAAACTCTCCCTTCCCCGGGTTATCCAGGGTGGCTAACCCTCCCTCCCAACCCGGGTTATTCTGGGTGGCTAACCCTCCCTACCTACCCCGGGTCATCCAGGGTGGATAACCCTCCCTCCCAACCCCGGGTTATCATGGGTGGAAAACCTCCCTCTCAACCCCAGGTTATCCTGGGTGGCTAACTCTTTAGGTTAAAAATCCCAACAAATCTAATAATAATTATAATAATATAATAATAATATCTATATTTCTACATGTACAAGGTATACAGTCCTAGCTGACATCAGTGACATATTACTGTATAGAAAGCCGCTTGTTATGCTGAACATTTCGGGCAAGTTAGATCAGTTTTGTCTCAGGATGCGACCCACACCAGTCGACTAACATCCAGGCACCTATTTTACTGATGAGGAACATAGACAACCGATGTAAGGAAACACGCCCAATGTTTCTTCCCTTTCGCCGGGAATCGAACCCAGACCGTCACCGTGTGAAGCGAGAGCTTTTGCCACCAGGCCACGGGGCACCGTGGAGTTTAGACATGTCTAAGACTCACAGAGGAAATATCAGTATATGTAGATTACTGATGTGTTTTACTTAGTCAAGTTAGTCAGTTTTTGGTTGAGTTAGCAAGATTATCTCCGGCTGGGTAAATCCTGTTTGTCGCAGCCATAGAATTATTTGCAGGTAAATACGTGAATATTATTCTAGTCAATCATTAAAGTGTTTCGTTTTCTTTCCTCTTCTAGTATAAGAAAACTGTAATATTTGGGGTAACACTAGTAATTATTGGGACCAGACTGTTGAAAAGGTGTACGCCTATCTTAAAGAATTAAACGGATCTTTGAGAGAAGGAAAAGATAGAGACTTTATGTAACTTTCCAGAAGACCCTTTAAGTTAATGCCGAGAGTACGGGAGTTTGTATATAGATTTATGATGGGGATATTAGCATCGAAAGCTGTTTTGTGCTCAATGGGATTGGTGAGGGAACAGACCTGCGATCACTGTGGAGAACAGGAAACGGCTTTTCATGCGGTTTATTTATGTGAAGAGTTGAGGGAGGTAAGGGTGTGGTTAGCGAAGGTTTTTAGGTTGATGGGTGGGGGTAATGAAAAGCAGGGGTGTCACTAGCACGTTAAGAGACCATACAGTAAGTGTCAGGGGCCCGAGACTGTTCAACTGCCTCCCAGCACACATAAGGGGGATTACCAACAGACCCCTGGCAGTCTTCAAGCTGGCACCGGACAAGCACCTAAAGTCAGTTCCTGATCAGCCGGGCTGTGGCTCGTACGTTGGTTTGCGTGCAGTCAGCAGAACACCCTGGTTGATCAGGGGCTGATCCACCAGGAGGCCTGGTCACAGACCGGGCCGCGGGGGCGTTGATCCCCGAAACTCTCTCCAGGTAAACTCCAGGTAATGTAGAGACCCTGCGAGCCTTAACATTAGAAGTACGCGGGGTCTCAAAGAAGTGAAAAGGGCGATTATGTATGTAGTGGTGGATTTTCTGTATATTTCCTGGGGATGAGGGACACGGGGGGGGGGGATTAGAATTAGGGAAATTTGCGGCAGGCATATATAGAACTGTTTGCAGGAACAAACTTATTTACCGGGGGACAGTGGAGGACACGTTTTCCGGAGACCTACTGCAAAATTAGGGTCAATGGCCTCATTCATTTGGCGAGCAAATTATACGTAAAGGACGGGTTTTTCCTTTATAACGGGTTGACATTAGTTTTCGGGGGGGGGGGGGGGGAGTGTATGAGGTAAAGTTTTTGCAAAGAATGTGAGGGTCGGGAAGGTATTACTGGGGTGCTGTGTTGACATGTAAGTTTTTTTGTGAAAGGTTTTGATAACCCCAAAAAGTTTTGTATAAATTAGGTCCTTGTGATTAAAAATGGAGTTATAGAAGTCACTGTCCATGTTGGTCTACCAGTTTTTGCAAAGATAATTTTTCTGTTATGTATTTTCGTAGTATTGTAATTTTGTAGGAAATTTATTTCCTCTTAGATGGCTTTTATATTTGTTTTTACATAATACCATTACAAAATTGATGGAAAACAAATTAAGTTTGGTTGCTGATGCAACGTGTACTGCAAACATCTTGCAGTTGTTGATGTTTTATTCTCTTATGTAATTTGTGTAATGCTTAATTTTGTTATAGAGTAATGTTGACGGATAATTACCAGAATTTGTTATTAAGTAAAATCTCATAAACAGTTGCATGTATATATAAAGTTACATAAATTTATGCTTGATCACTGCTGTGATCATTAAGTGTGCGAATGATGTGGGTGGTCAAAATTTCGGCCAACTTTTTTATTTTTCAACCATTTTTTTTTTATTTTTGGTGTACATTTAGAGGTTCATATGTAGAAGAATGTGACAAAGTTTCAGTATGATTGGCCAACAAACAACAGAGAAAAAAAATATTTAATGACTTTTCATATATGGCAGCAGGCATGACAAAATGGCACTACGAGTGGCACTTCCGACAATCCCAACTGTTAGAATACGTCTGACACGAATTTTGGATGCACATGTTTCATCTAATATATCTTATTATCATGGAAAAAAAATACATTTGATAGACCTTTTTGGCATTCACCAAAATATCTGCCTTTTACCTCCCACAAAATAAAAAATATTTGATATATTTCAAAAAAAAAAAAGCACCAACTAGTCAAAACACTGTTTTATATTGTCTGTGAAAATTATTTCAATAAAATAATTAATAATGGTGTAGGTAAGCGAAATAAGTGAAAAAGTTACTTCCGAGATATAGGCCTGGAACGCCGGCCGGCCCGCCGTCTCAAATTTTTTTTTTTTTTCGCGAAAGTAGCGTTTGTTTCAGTAGTTTTCTAAGTAAACTGATGTTCTAGTGCAGTTATCCTCTTCAAAATACCGTTTTCTATCACTCACAGACCAAACAATACAACAAGGAGACGAGGAGTAACACATTTATATCGAAATATTGCTGATGGACTCTCGCCATATTATGGCCTATTTTATTCAGTCTAGAGTATATAACATGTTTGTTTGTTATTTATAGTGTTTATTATATCATATTAGATAAATTCTGATAGATAAATAAGCGGTATAGTTGATATATTAGCTGATATAAGCGTAATAATGAAGTGATTTCACCTGGCACCATCTGGAGGGGGAGTACTGCCGAGTGTTCTCAGATGGCTCCCACCCCTCAAGGAAGGTTCCTTGATGTTGGTGAGGGGCTCTTGATTTAGGGAATTGGATCTGTGTTCCAGTTCCCCGAATTAAGCCTGAATGCCTTCCACATCCCCCCCCCCTATCAGGCGCTGTATAATCCTCCGGGTTTAGCGCTTCCCCCTTGATTATAATAATAATAATGAGCGGCAGGGGCAACAGGAACCTTGTCCTCTATTTTTACTTCTACCTGAGGTTCCCAGCAGCCCAGTGATGACCTAATCAAGACCCACATAACACTAACATGTGTGGATACCCAGAATGATATAAAGCAACTGCAGAAATCACCCAAAAGTTCACAAATTACCAACTAATAGGACTCGTACTACCACCTCCTACCCCGCTGCCACTGAAGTGATACTCCACAACATTCACCCATCACCCATCGCCTACTATTCACCCGAAGCCACAGCCAATGGACAAGGGTCAGAGCAATAAAAAGAAGATCCATAACAGCTAAGGACTCCTAAAAATCAAAGGTGAGAGCAGTAATAACACGAGGAAAACTTGTGTACTGCCAGCCAGGACACAACACTCCCTCACCCACCGGCACCACCACAACACACGACAGACAACAACAAACAGGCCGCCCCCACAGTCCAACATAACTCCTTCCCATATTTGATGTCAAGAAGATCACCCCACCCAGAAATAGCTAAACTCCTTACGATTCAGAACCAAACGATCACCAAACTACTCAAGAAATGCAGGAACTAAAAGCTAGCAATGCAGATTACCTCAACAAGATCACCGCTCTTGAACATAAACTAGACACTCTAGAACAACAAAGCAACACCCACACCCGGTCCCTAGACACCATCAACACTCTAAAAGACCAAGTCACCCTACTTACTACCAACATTATAGAGGAAAGATCAAGAGTGGACCAACAACTTTCCAATGTCATAACCAACTTCCAAGACCATAATGACCAACAGCAGCTATCTGACGCTGTTGTAGTTAACAGCAAACATCTCCCAGCCACAGTCACCCAAGAGACCTGCATGGAGACCACCCTACAGCTCATCAAGGATCACCTTCGCCTTAACATACATAGTGATGACCTAAAGGATTGCAAACTGATGGGCTACCAAGCAGGTAAAAACAGTGATGTTAAAATTATAAACTAGCCTACAAAGAAACAACCTACTAAAAACATCTATTTCTATGAAAACTGATGTTTACGTCAATGAGTGCCTTACCAAAACAAGACAAAACCTTCTTTATCAGCTAAGAAAATTACGCTATGCCCAAAAAATCCACCAGTGCTTTGTGAGGGATGGAAAAATCGCAGTTAGGAAACAGCCCACTTGGAAGAGATACTTCATCTCTACAGAACACAACCTTAAAACATTCCTAAGTGAGGCTGGACTAACAGAATCAGAGTAAAGTGCAGATAATACCCATAGTTTCCAACCGTTAGTGTTATAAATTTTCATAAATTTGTGCCCCCCTAAAATTCTAATACCCCAACTACTTTTTATTGCCATTGTTGTATTCAAACGACCATTCTACCTCTAGTCTTAATTTTTGTTTAATATCTACAGAATCTATCTCCTTTTTTAACTTTCCACATCACTGTTCTATCTTATTTTATTATAAACTAACCATAACTTGTCTTCAATAATTCTACCTCACTTTAAGAAATACTCAATTGCCCAATTTTATTCAAAATCCCTATTATTGCCCAATTTTGCTTTAAACTATAAAGATCAAACTTATTGTAAACTTCTTTTATTGACCATTATTATTCTATACTTTTTTAAACTAGTATTTTCAACTACAACTTTTATATTATCCTGTCTACCATCTTACTACATATTATAAAACCCAAATCATTGCCATTTTTATTTTTATCATTTTTTTTATTATTCTTTTCTCCTTAACTTGTGTATTTTTTTCCTGTCAATTTTAAAACTAGTTATACTCTAATTCTTTAAACCATCTTATATAACACCTTAGTGCAATTACAATTGAGAGTCCTGTGCCTTTTTTATATTATTAGATTAAACTCATTCTAGCTCAATACATAGTCAATACCAAATTCACTATATTAGACCATAGTGCAATTACTAGTGAGAGACTAGTGCTGTTTTTAATTTGTATTTTTATATTATTAGATTAAACCTATTGTACTATAGCTCATTCTAGCTCAAAACATAGACTCCACAAAAGTCATTATTAGACCTTAGTGCAATTACAAGTGAGGTCTTGTTCTATTTTTAATTTGTATTTTTATATTACTAGTTTACCCTAGTTTTTACTTTAGTTCATTCCAGCACAACACATAGACAACATCAACTTCATTATGTGTAGTAGTGACTAACTCTACAAGACCAAAATACTCTAGCTATATACTTGTCCAAACTTCCTACCACTACAGATATCAGTACTAGAACTCAACACACAACTCAGGATAAAAATAACCATAATTTAAACTAGAAGATGATTGATCACGTTGACCCGATCTAAACCTCCATAATCTGACACCCAATTAAAACCTATTGAAAGTAACTGCCCTTTTTTACACAGCAACACAAGCCACCACTATCCTAAACAACGCTAAAAGTCTATCAGTACTTAACTACAACACAGGTCCTTAAGCAAACACTATGATGACCTCCTAGCACTCCTTAAATCACTAAAGCACCCTTCTCCTGCATTATTCTTACTGAGACCTGGCTTAAGCAGGACACAATAGATATCTAAACCCTCTACCGGATACACGCAATTCACAACTGCAGACCAAACCAAGTTGGGGGTGGTATTGCAATCTACTACTCTAAACCCAAATTTTCTTGTATTAGCACCACTTGCTTTAGTGATGAATATGGGGAATACATTTTTGCTAATTTTACTGTAAAAAAACTTAAGACGCCTATAACAATGGTGCCATTTACCGGGTACCTCACACAAACAACCCAAATTTCAGTGAGAAATTAAAGTCACTAATAAAAAACGGGCAAATGAATAAGCCCCACCTTCTCCTTAGCTGGAGACTTCAACATCAACCTTTGGCTTACTAGATGATCAGCCTGTAACTGATTTCATCAACAATATGAACAACACACTTCTCAAAACCAACAATAACTAAACCAACCAGGCTCACTGAGACAAGTGCAAACCATAATAGACCCCCATATGGACCAATATACTAGCCCCCCTTAAATCAGGGATAATCACAGATAGCACTACAGACCACTTTCCCTACCTTCCTCCTGACAAACATTAGAAACCACCACCTGAATACAACAAAGTCTCATTTAGACTCCATGACGAGGCCTCAGTAAGGATGTTCACAGCTGACCTAGAGACTGTTGACTGGCCTACGAATTCTCCAAGGCCAATGGTATTGATGACTGGACAGACATTTTCTTAACAAATTACTTAGACTATACAACAACATTGTCCTATAAAAACAAAACAGATCACAAACAAACGGCTTGGTTGCCCATGGCTAACCAACACCATTCTGAAATCCATTGACAAGAAACACCAATATGAAAAGCAATATAGACAGGGCTTAATACACAAAGAATTTTAAAACACATTCATCAGCCTCACCAAATAAAAAAAAGCCAAACACTTACACTCCAGTAGTTTCACAACACAGAGGAGAAAAAAAAGACCTGGAAAAAACCTCCAGATTCAGGACCCACAAAACGGGAAAAAAACCAAAGAATTTGCCAACAAACCAAAAAACCCCACAACACCCACTGACCAGCAACAAATAAACGACTTTTTTCTCAACCATAGGATCTAACTCGCCCTAAAATCCCCTATCAATGCCCATGTGGGGCTACCTAGAGGGAATTTTCCCAAAATTTCCCTTTTATCTTTCACCAACTGAGCCCAGGGAAATCACCGAGATTTAAAGTCACTTAAAAAAAAATCAGGGAAACTTCTCATGTCCCCCCATTACTGTACAACGAGCTGCCCATGTCCTTTTCCCTGCTATTTCCCTTCTTTTTAAAAAGTCACTAAGACTAACACCTTCCCGAAACTACTCAAGATGGCAAGGGGTTTCACCAAAACATAAAAGGGGGTGAACCCACAGACTTTAAAAAACTATAGGGCCAAAACTAACTTTCCATTGCTATCCAAAATCTTGGAAAATCTGCCAGGAGACGATTCTTTAAATGGACAAAACATACTCAACCCCCCGCCCAATTTTGGTTCGGAAAAAAAAAAGCCTAAATGCAATCATAAAAATGCAGATCTGCTTTTCACGCACTGGAAAAAAAGGAATACCAAAGGAATTTTTTTTGACCTAAGAAAAACTTTTGCCACAGTAGACCACACATCCACTCCACAAACTTTTCATTTAAAGGGATAAAGGCCATCGCTTGCTTATTTTTAAAAAACTTACCTTCAATATATCAGTATGTCACCATTAAAAAACAGCATCAGCAAAACGGCCACTTATACTGGATTCCGAGGGAAGTGTCCTTGGGCCCCTGCTCTTTTCCCCATATACATCAATGACTTCCAAATGTTTCCAACACCTGAAACCCATTCTCTTTGCTGACGACACGACTTATGTCATCTCTCACCCTAACTTGCACCCTCAACCCATTGTGAACGAGGCTGATCAAAAAAAACGACTTGGATGAAAAGCCAATAAACTTACGTTTTAAAAAACGGGAAAAAAACCCCTACTATATTATGTTTGGTAGCAGGGGCAGGGAGATCCCAAAAATTAACTTTAAGTTTGCCCAACACTCAAATTTTACCAGACTTAAGGGGGCAAATTCCTAGGTTTATCCCTTTACAACAACCAAATTTTCAGAAACCCATATCCAGCATATAACCAAAAAAGTCCCAAAAAAGGGTTTGGGGATCCTCTCCAAGATACGATACTACGTGCCGCAAAATCCCTTCTAAACACTATACCACTCACTTATTATCCATCCCCTCACCTATGCTATTTGTGCTTGGGGATCAACTGCAGCAACACACCTAAACGAATAGAACCCAAAAAAAAGGGCTGCATAAGATTAATAACAAAAACCCCCATCCCTGGCAAAAACCCCCCCCCCCCACTCTTCATAATCAAAAACTTACCCCCCTGTTCAACACCCCCAACTTACTACTGTGCAATCAACATCTTCGGGGCCCTTTTAAACTCTAATCCAACCTTGCCCTTTAAAAAGCTTTCTTGATAGTTGTGACAAAAACCCACACATAACACCAGACACAAACATCTCTACGACTTTCCCCCCATTTTCCGACAAAACCCTTTAAAAAAATTTCCCAAATGTAAAGTAAAAGGGCCCAAAAAATCGAACACCCCAAACCTAAAGAACTCAAGAACTGCTAAAACATTCCCCCCCTTAAAACCCTACCATTAAAAAACCATCTTGTCCCCCCCTGAAAAAAAACCCCGTCAACTAACTAAAACGAATACCCCCCCTGGGGGTTCCCCATTTAAAATCACCCCCACCCATTTAAACCCTTTAAACAAAAATTTTAATCTCAATTTTTAAAAAATGAATCCTGTGATATTTCCAAAAAACTGAAACTATGTACTTCCCAAAAACAAAAGCATTCCCATTGCAAACTAAACCAAAACTAGTATTTAGTCACTTAGCCAAAAACCCAAACTTACCTCAAAATTTTGGGTAATTTTTAAAAACAATTAAAAATAAAACCCAAGTCTGCCCGAAATGCCTAGCCATGCTAGGCTTTCCCAAGGGGTACCCTCGTAATCACTTTTTTCAACATTTTAAACCACCAAAAACCAAATTTCTGTAAACTCAGCTTTGAAAATCCTTATAAGAATAAACTTTGAATTGAATTAAAAAAACAAGGGGCCCCCCCGTTTGGGGCGGGCACTCTACTGATAAGCCAACCAAACTTTTATATGATCCCCAAAAAATCAATTATTTTTTATTAAAAGAATAATGCAAAGAAAGCGCGATAAAAAAAAAGGGAAAAAAACCCCAAAAAATACATGGGTTGAGAACAGCGCCCCTACCTACATCGCCGTTACCATACCTAATATAAATGACTAAATTTCTTGTAAAACATCTTAGAAAAATTGCCCAAATCTTGCCGTCAATTTTTTCAAGGTTGGGGGAAACCGGGAGCAATCATGTAAATAGGGGGGGAGAGCACAACTTTGTAGTAACCCCCCAGTCCCTTTTCCCCCCTTCAAACACCTTTTTTTTGTACAGCAATAAAGGGAAAGGGAAAAGACTGCCCCACATTCCCAAAACCAGTATAGCAAAACAGTTCAAGAAGAATGCCAAAAGGTGTCGATTAATGAACTACAGAAAGGGGGGGGAAAGAATTTCTATTTTTTAAACTAACAACGTGTAAATTTTACCTTTTTTCCTAGTAATGACCCTCGTATTTAAAATAGTCTTTTAAAGACCTTCGGTATAGTTTGTCCTTTTTTAGTATGTAATAAGATGTTTTTCTTCATTTTTAAATAATAAAAAATATTATAACCTTTTTATTATAAAAATAAGGTAAAAGGACCCCCCCAATGGGAAAAAAGTCCCCTGTGTCCCGACTTTTTTTTGGGGTTTTCCCAGGGTTTTCCCAAAACTATGCTCTATGTAAGTTTAAATTTTATGTAACTTTAATTTTTTGTATACCTGAATAAACTTACTTAATTACTTACTTGTACCCTTTTTTCGCCAAAGAGTTTTAAACTATTTTTCTATAACAACCCAAATTTCCCCAAAAATTTTTTTGATTTTTTTTTTGAGAGCGCGCTGAAAATCCCTTTTTTCCTTTTTTTTTTGCACTTGTGTGTATTTTTATAATTTTTTGTCCAGATCCTGTAAATGTTGTTTTTTTTACTATTTTACAAAAACCTTTAATTTAAAAAATGTTTTAAAAAAAAAAAAAAAATAAACCCTAGGTTTTCCCCAATGATTGGTTTGGGGGTAAAACCTTCGCCCGAAAAAGGGGGAAAACGCCCCCCGAAGCGCTTCAAAAACCGAGGGGGCCCCTCCACTCCCGCGCCTTTGGTACCAAAGGTTTCTCGCCTGAAAACAGCAAAAGGATGCAGACACAACCGCACTCAACAGTGGTCAGGGAGCGAAGCCCCCTAACAATGTTACACATGCAAGACTGCCCTCTACACAATGTTCACATGCAAGACCCGCCCTCTACACAATGTTTCACATGCAAGACTGCCCTCTACACAAGTTTTCAGAATCAGGGGTGCCCATTACACCCAAAGTTAAAACATGCATGGCCCGCCATCTACACAATTTACACATCATGGGGTGGGCCCCCACACAATGCTGCAGATGCATGGGAGCCCTCTACACATGTTACACATGCATGGGTGCCATCTTTCACAATGTTACATATAAAATGGGGGCCCCTACAAAATGTTTCATATACATTTCGCCATCTCACAATTTTACAAAATACATGGCTGCCATCACACAATTTTTACAAATACAAGGCTGCCATCCCCACGATGTACACATGCATGGGTGCCCTCTACACAAGGGTTTCATTACATGGCTCCCCTCTACACAAGTTTAAAAAATACATGGCTGCCATCTACACAATGTTTAAAATTACATGGGGGCCATCCCAAAACAAAGTTACAAAATACATGGCTGCCATCTACACAAAGTTGCCAAAATACATGGCTGTCCCTCTACACAATGTTTCATAACATGGCTGGGCCCTCTACACAATTTTTTAAAAATATACATGGCTGTCATCTACAAAATGTTACAAAATAAAAGGCCCCCATCTACACAATGTTACAAAATACATGGCTTCTTTTCTACACAATGTTACATATACATGGGTTCCATCTACACAATGTTACATAAAACATGGCTGCCATCACACAATGTTTTAAAATACATGGGTGGCCCCTCTACACAATGTTTACATATACAAAGGGCTTTCCATCCCACACAATGTTACATATTCATGGCTTTCCATCTACCAATGTTTTCATATACATGGCTGCTATCTACACAATGTTACATATACATGGCTGCCATCTACACAATGTTACATATACATGGCTGCCATCTACACAATGTTACATATACATGGCTGCTATCTACACAATGTTACATATACATGGCTGCCATCTACACAATGTTACATATACATGGCTGCCATCTACACAATGTTACACATACATGGCTGCCATCTACACAATGTTACATATACATGGCTGCCATCTACACAATGTTACATATACATGACTGCCATCTACACGATGTTACATATACATGGCTGCCATCTACACAATGTTACATATACATGGCTGCCATCTACACAATGTTACACATACATGGCTGCCATCTACACAATGTTACATATACATGGCTGCCATCTACACAATGTTACATATACATGGCTGCCATCTACACAATGTTACATATACATGGCTGTCATCTACACAATGTTACATATACATGGCTGCCATCTACACAATGTTACATATACATGGCTGCCATCTACACAATGTTACATATACATGGCTGCCATCTACACAATGTTACATATACATGGCTGCCATCTACACAATGTTACATATACATGGCTGCTATCTACGCAATGTTACACATTTCACAGGTATTATATGGCTCCTACTGGTTTAGCACTTCCCTTGAAAAAAAATAAAACAAATGTCAACAGGATTAATCTTTAATGGCTAAGTCATCTGAAATGGATTAAAACATTTTTGGGTTTAGGCTGTGTAGGTGCACATTGTTGATTTCTGTGTCACAACTAAACAATGCTTCTTTACTTTAAACTTAATCACACTGATGTGTTTTTTTTTCAAAGAAAGTTTTGCCTTGATTCTAGTCATGTCAGTTTTAAAATGCCAGTTTTATTAATCAAACCGAAATCAGCGAAATAACAGGACAATGCCTTTTCTGATCAGAAATAAATCGCTTTGACTTTATTAAGCCATCAATGGTTAAATTAAAAATGGTATTAATTTAATAAAACTTAATTATTACTTCGAAGCAAACTTACTTAAATCTTAAGTGCCAGTAATTCTTACTTCATCAAGAGTCCGGATTTATTTTGTCCTGTGTTGGGCCATTTTTTTCTTGGAAGACACCAGGAAAATTTAAATACTGACTTTCTATCAATAACTTTTCAGTTCCTCGTACAAGTACCTTCTCTCTACAATGGTGGTAAGTTAAAAATAAAATTTTGTGACGCATCAAATTTCCTGTGCTGAATGATTTTAAAAAGGATTTGTCCCTCTATATTTAAAGATATTCGTTATCAGCATTGTCCTCACTTTTTGGGGGCCGTGGGGACAGGCGCGCAGTGGCTCCTGATACAACTGGTTACTGGAGTTTTCCCTGTTTTGTGCATACAACATGCAGATCGCATTGACGCCGGGTGAGCACTTTTTGGGTGGGAATTGGTGCGGGGCACCTTTACAGGAACAACAAGCAGGTTTATCCCTGCCAAATAGTGGGTATATGGAATACCGCCGAAGAATAAAAGGAGTAGCAGTAAATGGTGGTCAAAATTTTTCTAAAGTTTAAAACGCGGGATTCTACGCAAGCATAGTCAACAAATATCAAGAGAAAAGCGGCAGGAACACTAGGTGGAAGTCTGCTTACATGATGTGTCCACTATGGACGGGGTGAAAGTACAAAACGTGCTTTTTTGAGGCGACAGAGCAAGGGATGGGTTTTTAGCAGCTATGGAAAAACCACTCCGCTGTTTTGGGGTTTGGGCAAAATCGACCTATGGGGGGCCCCCCAAAGGGATCATTTACGCTAAAAATGACGTTGAGGCAGCCAATTCCATTATACGTTTTAGGGAGGTTTTCCGGACGCAATCACTGTACTACTCGGGGGCAGCAGAAGACTACAGAAAAAGTGGTTTCTTTTGAAATAGGGGGCCCAATGCATAAAAAACGGGAGGGAGGGAACAGTACCATGATCTTAATAAAGGGGGAATCTATGGGGGCGTTGGAGGAAGGAAAAGGCCAAACAAGAATCCTGCCGAGGAGTGAAGAAGGGGAAAGGGGCTGAGGCGGCTAGGGAGGAAAGTGTAACACTAACATTGATAAGGGACAGAGCATCGACGTCGATGGGAGGGTAGGGGCCAACGGGGAGGCTTGCTGGAGGAAGTCCCAAGTTCCTTTTGCAGACGTTGAGAAGGGCCCCAGGGGATAAGGGTGTAACCGGGTGCAGGCGACAGTGCGCAAATCAGAAGGTTGGGAAACGTGTGCACTTAGTTAATGTGCACAACTTTGTGGCAGAGGTCCTAGGGCAGAAAAAAAAGGTGACGAGGTGTGTGGGGGGGGAATTCTCGTAAGAGAATGCGGGAAAACGTCTGAGATGGACTTTTTTTCTTACCCCAGGACAAAGAACAGGAGTAAAATCTTGGAAAAGGATGTATTCATAAGGGAAAGGGGGAAGGGGTAATAAAGGGGGTTAAAGGGGTTCTAGGTAACGAAGGTAACGTGGGATAGGGGGGGGGGGGGAAAAAGCAAGCTGAAGAAAGACGCAATAAGCAGGACGGTAAGGGGGGTGTGTGCCAAGAAAAAGGGAAAAACCCACCACTTTTAAAATAACACAGATAACGTAAAGTAAATGGTTGGGGAAATGAAGTGAAACGAGTCTGGATGGAATTTTTTTTTGGGGAAAAAAGTGGGGGAGTATGCTTTATACAAGAACATAACATAAGATAGGTTTTTTGGATAAAAGGGGTTAAAAATTTGTTGAAGTGGGTCTGTTAGTTAAAAGGGGGAGGGGCAGTGGCGTGAAGGAAAATACCCCCCTTAAACTATTATAAAGTGGGAAAAGGGGGGGGGGGGTAGGAGGGTGAAGGTGAGTGGGGAGCATCCGAGTATGTTTTCAGGGGGTTTTATATGCCAGGGGAGAATAATCAAAGTAAAAGAGGATTTTATGAGAGCTTTTAGTGTTTTTTTTTAAGGGTTTACCTCAGTAACGAATTGGGGGGCCTGGAACGTGTTAAAGGGGGGGGGACGGGGAGCCAAGGGGGGGGGGGTTTTGGTGTTACGGTCGTTACGCAATCTTTACAGGATGCAGGGGTAGGACGGGCGGGGAGGGGGGTTTGGGAGAGGGGATTTACTTTTGTTGGGAAGATTTTTCAGCGAGGTTAGATAGGATTTTAAAAAGGGGAGCAGTTAGTGTAGGAGGCTAAAAAACAGGGGACGTGGGGTTTTTTGGGATCATGGGGCAGTTTTGGTAGAGCTGGACGGAGGGAGTGGTAAAGGTATATCAATTTCTGGAATTAATGCGGGGTTGGGTAGGATGAGGTGGTGAACGCAGAATTAGAACGGGTGAGACAATTGGGGGGAAGGGATGGGGTAGGGGTTTTTTTGGGTTGGTGGGAAAATAGGGAAAACCTGGTATCGGGGGGTTTTATAAATAAAAGAAAGGGAGGAGGCGGGGGGGAGGTAGGGTTTACAGAATTTTTTTGAACAGCACTCAATGAGTGTTATGGGGGTGAGGGGGGAATTTTTTGAAAAAAATACGGGCTAAGAGGGAGACTAAGGACATACAAAATGAAAGATTTATGAATTAAGGGAAGGGCAGGTATGATGCCTTGCAGGGGAGATAAACCGTCGGGTAGTGGTAAGAATTTTCGCATTAGAAAACAGAGTCCACTAAAATTTTAAGGTTAGTACGATTTGGAAGGTTATACGAAGGGCAAATTTTTGGTGACAACTGAGGGGATAAGTAATTATGCGGACTATTGGTTTAAAAGGAAAAAAAAAAAGGGTAAGGGGGGGATATTTAAATAAAGAAAGGGGAGGGGTGAAGCCTTTGGGGGAAAGGGGGGAGCACAGAGGGGGATGGATGGAAAATAAGTATGGAAAATAAAGGGGGCGGTGTTCAATTTTAAGTAAGGGAAAGCACCGGGAATTGATGATTTTTCCAATGATTTTATAGAGTGCTTTGGGAAACCAAAAATTTTTTTTGTTCGGGTATTGAATAGTATTTTGAAGGAAAGGGGGAAATTTGTGAACCACAGGGAGGGGTGTGGTCGGTGCTTGTAAAAAAAAAGGGGGGAGGGGAAACACTGAGCACAAAAAAACAGGGCCAAAAATTAAGTGTCGGATTAAAAGATTTTTGCAAGATTCTGGGGAACAGGTTGAAAAAAGAAATAGGTTGGTATTGTCAAAAGGACAGTTGGGAATTCCGGGTCATAGAAAGAGGGAAGGCATAGTTGTTTTAGGAATTTTTGCGGGGTTGTAAGGGGGGGGAATTTTTGGGACATTTTTGGGAGAATCTTAACGGTGTGAATAGGGATACAGGGGTGACACTTTAAGGCTTATGGGTTTGGGGGGGAAATAGTAAAATGGGTGGACATTGTATGCAGAACCACGTTTCGGGGCAAATTAATGGGGGTTGGGGAGCGTGTTGAAAATGGAGAAAGGTTTGAGAAAAGGGTTTCCCTTCCCAAAATTTTCTGTTTGCATTAGCAACACCCGTTTTAGAATGGTTGAGGAAAGCAACAACATTACGGGAGGGGGGGGCCCGGGGTTCACAGGAGTTGGTTATGTAATGACACAATACGATAAATGATGTCGAAGTTTGCAAAAGGTGGAGAGAGAAAATGAGGTTTTTTGGAAAGGGGCGTCAGGCATGCGTCAACAGAGCTAAATCGAAATTATAGAGATGGGAGATTGGTGGGGGAGAATGGGGGGGGAGTTTGGAGGGGATTTGACGAACAGCTGAAAATTGTGGGTTTATCTACAGGGCAGAGACAAGGGGCTAGACGGGGAATTGGGAATTGGGGGGAAAAAAAGTTGTACAACGGATTAGGAACCTAAAGCAAAGGGATTTACTTAATGAAAAGGGGCAAAAATGATAATTTCTTTGGGTTATAGTAAAGTGTGGAACGTGGCATGGTGTATCCCTTTAGGGGAACAGGAGATAAAGGGAGATACAGAGAAGGGTGTTTCGTTATATAGGGGGTTTTACAGCAGGCTAAGTAAAGAGGTTTATGACGAATTGCGCAGGGGGGGGAGTAGGGTTTTTGATGCTGGGGCCGGGGAAAAGGGCCATGATGTTAAACAAAGTACTAAGGGAGGGGGGGGGTAAAATGGGTGAGGGTCGGGAGGGTATGGGGGATTACGACGATGGTGGGGAGGAAAGGGATTAAAGGGAATGTGAAAATATGCAAGGGGTTATTTTAGTAATAGGTGGGGGTAAACAAGCTCAAGGGGGGAAAGGGTTGGAGAGATGAGTAGGAAAACCAGAAGTCATGCAAGGGGGGGCGGTATACCCTTTTTGTAGATTGGGCACGTTTTTTAGCATGATTTCCAAAACTTAAAAGCCAGGGAAGGGAGTTTTTTTTTTATATTTTTTTTAAAAAAAAACATGCATGTACAAAAAGTAAACGAAAAATTTACAGCGAAAAAAGTGGTGAAAATTCTGCATAATCATGACTTTCCAAATTTAAACATTTTACTTTTAAAGACACAAATCTGACTAAACAAGACCTTCCAATCCTTGAAGTAATAACATTATGTCTGGAACCTAAATCTAACCTAAAGACCCTTGGCAAGTACTTCAAATTTCCTATTGTACACCTCCAGGGAATGTACACCTTACTTTCTGAAAACACTACCCCCCCCCCCCTTCTTGCTGTCAAGCCACCTGACACGTAAAAAATCTTTTTTTGTAACTTATATTGTATGAAATGCTGCTTTATTCCATACTGAACAACATGATACTTTCATTAAAAACTCAATGTTTGAGATAATATAAAATTCAATTCTACATATTCATGTACAATAATCTACTAAACACCCAAACATATCACCCCCCTCCAGGAAGGTATAAATATAACAATTTTTACATACACTTAAAACCACAACCATGAAACACAAAAACCTAATCCATGTCACCATAAAATAGCCTATAATACATGTTAACTCAAAGGGAACCCTATACCAACGGGCCTATAACTCCCATAAAAAAACAATATTAATAAGAACACGGGCTGATCAAGCTTTCTAAAAATTTTCCCCCATATTTTTTAAACCCACACTAAATAAGTCTGTTAGCATAATACATAACAGTGCAGCCCTTCACACTTCGAAAAATACTGAACCTTCCTACCCCACGCAATACTTTCATGGTATTTTAAGATTTCGCATTACACAGTGCACCCACATTATCATTTCATTACACACAACCAAAAATTTCTTTTTCAGATATAAAAATTCCTCACAAAAAGACATCGTCGCCCTTCGCCAATTACATAATTAAAAAATTAAAAATTTTGTATCGTTCACAACACACAACCCGCTCATCACACATCAAAGGCACTTATTCTCATACTAGATTTTATTCTTTTCACACTAAACCCTTTCACACTATCTTTCCGGAAGCCAGCCCCCCGCGACCCTTACATTGCACAAAACCCCATAAATCCCCAACCAAAAATCCGTAGCCCTCATAAAAGCAGTCTCCCAACTCCCTCCGTAAATTTCCCTATTACACACTTAGTTCTGTAAAATTCGCAGAAAACACCTTTATCCTCTCATCCACGCCCACCTCCCTCATGGCCCAGACTAAAAAAAATCCGTGACCAAATCGCCACTGCATTCTCCACCATCTTTCTCACCCCACCTATATCCCAAAATTAAAGCCCCAACACCTGCAACCCCCCCCACCCACAACCGGAACACCTTTTCCCAACCAACCCGCACCCCTTTTATACATCACAAAATAACCCATAAAAATTGTCTCCATGCTTCCCCACGCCTACATTTCCTCCCTCCCTTATCCTCCTATTGAATAGGGCAACCCCAGACGGCAAAATCCCATGTAAAAATCTAAACATTACCCCCGAACACCCGGGTTTTTCACGTAATTGTTTTAACGCGTCCAAATTTTGTTTCCCCCATACATAGGGTATGCCCTTCAACACAGCCACCACGACCTACCTTCCACTCCCTTTGAGGACCCGCAATTTAACACATTTACGGGCCCTCACTGTATTTAAAAAACCCCATTATGACCTCACCCAAATATTTTAAAACCCCACCCCCCCCCCCCCACCGTTCATATCCTTACTACTCGCACAAATCCACCCCCCCCCCCCCCCTCCCGCCCCCCCCCCCGTATAAAACTTCTTTTTTGGTACAAAAAGCCATCATCCTTTTTTCCCGAGGGATAACCCCAGCCCCCCCCCGATGACCGGGAAATGTTAACACCGCTCTACTTAACCATTCACACCCCCTCCCCATAAAAACCTAAAAAAAACCCCTGTTGTAAACGTTTTTCCCCACGTCGCTCAGCTGGTACATGACAAACCCCCAAAAAGCCATAAATTTCTGTACAATAAGTTCGTCCATTTCTCTTTTAGCAGCGTTTTGTTGCGCCCCCCTCAAAACCCCCAATCTTTTTTAATCTCCACCACTATTTTCACCGAATTTCCCCCCTTTGAGCCACCCTGTTTTTTTCACATAAATTACCCACATATCAAAGGGGATCCCCACCTTCCCCACCCCCTACCACCTCACCCCCGTTACTATCCCTTAGGTCTAGAAACTTAGTCTTCTCAAATTAATTTCATCCCAAAACCTCCCAAAAACCTCCACCACCCTTTCCCACCCTAACAAGTCCCTATTACCCTCTCACCAACACATCGGCATCCACATAACCTATTACCAGGCCCCCCTCCCCCCGTCATTATCCTCCCCCCCCCCGCAACACACCCCCGAATGGGGCCCCATAAAATGGATCCTGATACATCAAACAATTTTCGATAATGGGAAAAACCCTTTGGGGCAGTCCCCGTCGCATCTATTTTTAACTCCCACCTCCCTTAACCTCACCCTCATCGACGATCCTGATCAATAATTTTGCCCCAAACTATATTTCTTCCCCAAAAGGGGGGGGGGGGGGGGGGGGGGGGGGGGGGGGGTTTTTTTTGGGGGGGGGGGGGGGGGGGGGGGATTTTAATTTTTATTTTTTAAAAAATCCTTTTTTATTACCTACCCCCAAGTTTTAAAAAGCCTTACTAAAAAACCCCCAGAAAAATCCCCAAATTTTTCTAAAAAACATTTTCACCCTCTAAAACCCGGCCCTTTCCCAAATACCTCCTACAACGCCGCCAAATCCACATCTTTTAATCTCCACCTAACCACCCTAAACTTACCTAAGCCCCCACACACAAAACCCCCTCCCCCTTTCCCCCAATGCACTTCACGGACCCAACTTTCGTAAAAAGACTTAAAAAACCCAATGCAACTTCCATCAAAACCCCCTGTCGTTACCAATCCACCCTTTCATACCCTCCATCCCACAAGACTTTTAACCCCTCATCTCCGTGTCACTTCCCTTTCCCTTGGCCCCCCCAAAAACCCAAACGACCCATCCCCCAACACTTCTTCCAATCCCTCCGAAATTCGCGCACCATCAAAACCTCCCCTTTTTGCAAAACCCAAACCTCCTTTAAACCCTCCTAAACCTCAAATAAAACTTGCTCCTCCTCGTGCATAACAATCAGCACCCCTTCAAGAATCTTTGAAACCCCTCTTTTAACTGATTTAAATTCCCCCCACGACAAATATAATTTCTCTGATACGATTTTTTGCCACCGAAACCCCCCAATTTACCAGTTCATCATCCCCCGGCGCCTCATCCACCAAACCTTCCCACAAAGCGCAAACGACATTCCTCACCCGCAAAAACTTCACATTTAACCCCCCAAAAACTTACCCCTTCAGGAATCCCCCCCATTCTAGGGCCCTCTTACCCTCGTGATCCAAAAAAAACCCCGTCCACCAACGCACTCTGCTCACTATTACTTTTCGGGCCCCTACAAACGATCCATCTAGCCCATATCCCGCTAACAAAAGATGTTTTTACAACCCCAACCCCCCCCAACGTCCATTAACCCCACCCCCTTTTTAAAATCCCCCAAAATCCCCAACAATACCCCCCCCTCTGGTTTCCATTCCTTTCGCCCTTACACACAATTCCAATCACCACCAAATTTCAGCTACACACGCAAAGCAAGCAAATAATTACTAGGACATCCTTTACAATTTATTCTTAAACCACATCTCCCTTGCCCGGCCATACACACACACCAAATCATCTGTACCCACCCCCCCACCCATCAACAATCACTCTCCCCTCCCACCCTCACAATGCCTCACTACAACGGCTAGTTTCCCTTACCAGGTGGCAACTCCTCCTTTCAAACCTTTTCGCATGCTCCACATACCATTATACCCATTCTCTTTAACCCATACCGGTCGTAGTTGTTTCCTGCACAACCCACATCAACACAAATTTCGCACCAAAAATTTACTAAACCATACACACTTTCTCTCTGATCTCAAACCATTATGTTCAATGTCATGCACTTTAAACTTACAGAGTGGTTTTTCCCTTTTTGACCCTGGTACGTCCTGCCCCCAGACGTTTCGTGACACCCGGGGCCCTCCCTCCCCTTTAAAACCCTTAACCAACTCCGCCCCTTAGGGTGTGTGTCCCTCTGCGTAACTTCCGCCCCCGGGCTTTTGCCAGTGCGCTCCCGGCGGAGCACGTCCTCGGGGCAGATAGCGCAGCACGCGCTTTCCCTGATGCTCCCTCTGCCTGCATCATTCGTCTGTTACGTTGTCCCGGTGGACCCCACCTTCCACCGCTTGCTCAAAACTTCTTATCACACTGCGCCGACCCATACCTGTTCCACGCCCTGATCCACAAACAGGGCCCCAAGAACTAGGTCTGGGCTTTCCCAAACCTTTCCCAAACCTTGTCAGCCAATAACACATTTAAAGCAATGGGTAATGAGTCTTCCACTTCACTATCACTCGCATTCGGGTGTTTTTCTTCGAGCACCTGACTGCGTTTAATGAAGGGGGTCCCCCCCCTCCACACCCGCTGACTCCATCTCCCCGCTCTCTGACCTCCTCACTCCAGGGCCCACCTTTTTAGGGAGTCACTAAGGGAAATCTTGCTCCTCACCCCCTTTTCCTTCTGCTTTGTCGTTGCCGTTGTCCCATGTTGCCACGCTCCTTTCCCCACAAGCCCTAGTATCAAAAAGACCCCCAACCTACAGGTCCCGGCTTGCCCACGTAGTCACAAACCCTGTGTCCAAATTCTGGCAGCCACTACACGGAATGGGTAACGTAACGAATCTTCACAGAAACGTTCCTTCGGGGATCCCCGCGATGGGCCAGTAGCCCCCTTCCCAAAATGGCCATATTATGTACCATATTTACCCATCGCAAGACGGATTTCAGAATCACCGCCTCGATGGCACATTTCTAATCTTAACCCTGTGTAATGGGGGAGAAACGTCATGAAGTCGCACAGTCCACAGTGGAGTTAACTGTCAAATAACCCCCTGGGACTTGTCTACCACCGCCTCATACACACTTGCCAAGTTAAACTTGACAAAGATCCTTGTCGGTCATTCAGCGCACTCCACATTTCCCCTTACAAAACCATATGTACTCATATGATTTCAGGGAGTAGCAGGTCCAAGAATTCCTGTCACAGCCCCACGGAAAACCAACCAGACTGTTTTATGCCTCCGGGTGGGCCCGGCCCTGCTGTGAAAATTAACTGCCCCTAATCAACCCAGGGCAGCAGCAGCACACGTCCTCACTACTCAAAGGAAGAAGCGAAAGAGGTAGCTCCCCTAAAAAAAAAAAACCCCCAAAAGGGCCCCCAAAAAAAAAGTGAGGCAAGGTTTTTAAGGGGAAAGGTCAAAAAAGGCTTTTTTTGTTGTGGGGGGGGGGAAACGCTTTTGGGGGAATGAACGGGATATTTTTTTAAATTTTCGGCGGGGGGGGAGGTTTGAAGGTGGGGAAGAATTTTCCCCCAATTAGGGGGTTTGGGGGATTTTGGTTGTCTTTTTACATTTTGGGCTTTTTTTTTATTTGGGGTTTAAGGAAAAAAGGGGGGGGGGTGGGGTTCACAAAAACCAAGATTTGAAAAAACCTTTTTGGTAAAATGGGAATGGGTTCCCCGGGGTTGAAAAAAACAAAGGGGTCAGTAATTTTTTGTTAAAAGGGAAATTTTTTGGGGTTAAAAAAAGGGTTTTTGTGGTAGGGTTCAGAATGGTGGGGGGGCAAAGTGATTGGTGTAATTAGAGTTTTTGTGTTGAAGTTTTAAAAAGCCATTTTGAAACATGTACGATTCTGTTTTAAATTTTGCTTTTTAAGGAAAAACAAGGGGAACAATCAAGCAAAATTTTTTCAAGTATAAAGGGAAAAAATCATTTTTTAAAATTCAATGCCGTTTTTTTTTTAAAAAGGATTAAAATAAAGGTAAAAGCTTAATTTTAATTTTTGGTTTAAGTTTAAAGGCATTTTCCTTTCGAAGATAAATTTAAAAAGGTATGTATGTTACCAATTTTTAAAAGTCTGCCTTCTGTGTAAGGCGACCTTTTTAGCATATGCATATAATGTTCTTGTGAGATGTAAGGAACTCACTAGTTTTAGTTAGTAATATGTAACATACACCGTGAATTTAGAACCTAACATGGGGGGGGGGTTAAAAGGGGGAGATTGTGTGTTGTCAGGAAGAGAAAGGTTTATGGGGGATAATTATAACTGGAGATTTTTAAGTTCATATGGTTAACCATGGTTGTCCATTTCATACATATTGTTACAAGTGTCAGAGGATATATAATATGGGAAGTGGTCATCTTATCAGAGGACTTTTTCCATGGTATACTAGGAATATATATACGGGATGAAGCAACTATTTAAGGAATATTTTGTATTGTTTATATATTAAGAGAAATACGAAATGTCATAAGCATGAGAGGATCTGGTCATTGATAACAATGGCAACTGTCATCAATTGGATGAGTTTGAATTTTGATTTTAATTGAAGGTAGAAAACTTTAGTTGATACATGAAATGATGTAATATTCTTAGGTCATACTGTATGTTGTAAGATGGAGGGAATACCTTTAGGGTTTAAGACAATGTTTGAAGACATAACCGTCTGCAGGAGGACATATGTATAATGGTTATGTTGTGGAGTTCACTTTTGTATGATTATGAGTTTATATTCAAATTTTGTATGTAGTTTCGTTTTTAATAAAAATAAAAAAAAATAAAAAAAAACTTTAGAGGTAAGGGGGTGTCTGAGGTTGTAAAGAGAGCCGTTCTGTACATTTTTTTTATTTTATTTAAAACAAGACAATACATTAAATAAACAAAGTATCACATTTCATTTCATTCACAGAAACTATAATTACCATTATCAATATATTCGCTAGAACGGTTAACTTT
Organism: Cherax quadricarinatus; assembly: GCF_026875155.1. Classification (NCBI taxonomy): domain Eukaryota; kingdom Metazoa; phylum Arthropoda; class Malacostraca; order Decapoda; family Parastacidae; genus Cherax; species Cherax quadricarinatus. Next base: position 30,230,173 of record NC_069428.1, on the reverse strand, counting down.
ATGTTGACAAATTGTCGCCCGTCCACTATGTATTATTACCTAGCCTAAAGTAAAACAAGATTACACAAATTCTACGTTACATTAATCAAATACATATTATATACATTATTATAAACAAAGAGAAACGTTACATCTATAATATGCATTAGTATTTGATTTTATTTCATTAAAACCTTTATACGGACATTGTACATAAACAAGTGCCTATATAACAATATATCCAAATACGAACGATATGTAATGATTCCGGTACTCAGTCTACTGGATTACTGCAGTGATACAAAACATATTCAGTACAATACACAAAGGTTCCACTTAATAGCATGGGATAATTCTGAATTGCTAATACAAGTAACGTTATGCAACATACACACACCACACATTCAAACCTGATATACACACACACATTATTAGAGATTATATACACAAAATACACACACACAAGAAAAAGAGTGATACATCCACTAAACTGTCAAAGGAAACAGTTACACTAATCATCGCATCCACAACAGTGATCAAATATGGGTAATAGGACTACGTGCAGAAAACACACATAGTTAACTTCCAGATCTAGTCATATTCCAAACATGTATCCCAGGAGTCCCCAAGTAGAACGTTACCAGGTATCACCCACATGGCTAATACAAGGAAAGTATAAAATGAAAAATTATATATATATATAAATTGCACGAGGTGCTTTTACGTAACACCTGTCATGCCATGCATGAGTTTGCTTTACAAGAGATCCACTCCCTTAACCCACATCAATGTAAGTATCCAAGTAATATTATATATGTGTGTATGAGTAAAACGTCATCATAACTAACGATCATACCTAGCATTTATACATTATACCGCACCTGTACCAATCATGTGCCACCTCCACACACCCATATTCAAGAAGCCAGCCTCGTGTACCCTCTAAGGTATTAACGCCCATAAATCCCTGACATGGAATCTGCAATACCCTCCAAAATAATAAAAACCATCGTTTCCTGTGATTCTTTATTCGCTGCGTGTACCATATAAAATCCCCCAGTGCTCTGATTTCCCCTCCCTTGATGGTAACAAAACCCGTCACTAAAACCTTTACATTCGTCCGGTTTCCCAAACCCCCCCCCCCCCCCACATCAAACTTAAAGCTCTTAAACCTAACTCCCCCCCACCCACCATTCTTAAAACCCTAGAAAAACCACAACCTTAGGGTTTTCCAATCTCGTACAGAAAAAAAACTGCATAAAAACCGTATAAACATCCCCACACACACAACACGCCCCCCCCCTCCTGCACCGCCTACTCGCTAACACTTCCCCAATCTATCTTGCGGGGATCTTTTATAAAAATTAAACATCCTAAACATGTCTTCACTCTCTAACGTCCGTCCGTTAAAAACCAACTACCAGGTCCCCCCTTATCCAGGTAAAACCTGTCCCAGCCTTCAAAACCCTCCCTAAAGTACTATGCTTGACATACTGCCTAACTTTCCCTTTTATGCGATTTTTTTAACCCCCAGGTCACCCCGGCTAACCGGAAGAGACACCCATCCCCCGTTAACCAATCACACCCGAACCCCAAATATATCTATAAAAACCCTTTAAAATTGCTTTTCATCATATGGATTTTAAAGGGTAAAGCATGCCCCATGCCACAACTTTCTGAACAAAAGCACATTCACCACAATTTAAAAAACGCACCCTGGGGAAAATTTTCCCCACAGTTCACACGACCCCGGGGCCCTCACAGTTCACACGCACCCTGGGCCCCCACAGTTCACACGACCCTGGTGCCTCACATGTCACACGACCCTGGGGCCTCACGTTCACCGACCCGGGCCCCCATTTCCCCCCCGGGCCCCCACAGTGTCACACGTACCCTGGTGCCTACAGTGTCCACGTACCCTGTGCCTCACAGTGTCAGCCATACTGTGCTAAAAACAGACATTAATACCACCGCCCTCTGATGCAGGTTAAATGTCCGGGCCCAGCTATTTAAGCGACCCAAGACACTTGTACAACACTCCCCGAATTACACCCCCATCTATCGACTACCCGCAATAATAACACCACAATAATGAAAAATCAACCCCCCCGTCCACCCCCGCATCCACCCCATCCCCCCCCAACTCCATAATCTTCGATTTTTTTCTATTAACACACATCCCCGTAGCCTTGCCAAATTTTTCAACATCTCCCAACAAAACTCGCCCGGCGGAAGGTGACATGCGTAAAAAAAATTACGTTTTTTAGGGACGTGTTGGTGTAACCTTTTTAAGACCCAATCCCAGTCGTCACGATTTTGGGGTGATTGGAATTGTATTATCGTGGGAAAGGGATGTCGAACCTAGGGGGGAGGGGTTTTTTTTAAGGTTATTTAGGGGTTAAAATTGGGCGGAGTTTTAATGTTGGGATGGGGGGGGGGGGGGGGGTTGAGGGGGGGTGGGGCCCTTTGCTTTACTTTCGTTGGGAAGGGATATGCGGCAAGATTTTGGATCGCATATACTTTCTAGAGGTGTCAGGGGTCAGGAGTGTCGTGTTTTAAAATGTGAGTTTTTCCCATCACAGAGGTGTTTTGGCGGATTTTTACTGGTAGGATTACCGGGGCGTTTCAGGGTTTCGGGAAAAATTAAATTTTGGGGGATTAATGAAATAAAAGAGGTGTGAGGGAAGCTTTTGCGATGCTTGGAGGGGATGGGGGGTTGAATGTCGGGGGGGGTTTTGTTTAAAAGTTGAATGGGGGGAAAACTGTCGGAAAGGTAAAGGGTAAAGGGATTTTTTTATCAGCAGGAGGCAAAGAAGACAGGAAAATTGCAATATGGGTTTTTGAACTATCTTGAAGGTCAACTGCAAGCTTTTTTATACAAATTGGGGGGAGTGTTTTCCGGGGGGTTTTTGAAATTTTAAAAAAAAAAAACGTTTAAATTGGGGAGAAATTCAAAAATGTATTTTGGGATCGGGAGGATAGCGAGTGGAATTAAATGAGGTTTTATGGGGGGACCGTCCTTCGGCTTTGTTTTTCGAGAGCGGGGCCCAGACGTCGCGGGGGCAAAATTTAAAGGGGGTTTAGAGGTTCAGGACCCATGGGGACCCTTTATAGGGGGCAGGTCCTTTTGTCAACGGGGGTTTAAATACCTTTGAAACCCGCATGGTATAATTGAATATAAAAATGTGGAATTTCAAGGGGGGCCTGGGAAAAAAGGGGTTTTAATTTGGTATTGTTTGATCTAAAAGTACAGGGGGCCCCCAAGGTTGGTTTTGGGAATGGCCCCTTATAAGAAGAAGAGATTGGGTTGGCTGTGGAGATTTGGGTTTGTGGGGAAAAGTGGGGGGGATTGACGGAACCCTTTGTGATTTTTAAAAGGGGAAAAATTGGGGATTGATTGGGGACTTTTTAGTGATGTTTTTTTAATGCCTTTGAAAAATAGTGGAAAATCGGGGACAGCAACAAAAAAAGGGGTTTGTTTTTCCCTGGCCCCCGAAAAAAAAAATCTGGAAATTAAATACATAATTATAGGGCAATCTCATTAATATGTGGCGATTTTTATAAAATTTTTCAAAAATGTTAGGGAAAAATTGGTTTAAAACGGGTTTTGGACGAGGGACAGTAGGGGGTTGGCCCAGGACGACCAGGTGGGGGGAAAGGGAAATTTATTCGCGGGTTTCCAATGAGGAAAGGGGGGAGGGGTAAAAAAGGGGGAAAATATTAGTTTTGTTTGGGCACGTGCATACATTGTGGGGAGAGAAGCTTTAGGAAAAGTTTATGCATGGAAAGGGTTTTTCCCGGAAAGGAAATTGTTATTTGGGTACGGTTTTGTACGAGCAGGCTTATTTTTTGGGTGCGGGGTAAATGGGGGTTTGGGGGAAAAAGATTTTTGGGATGCATAGGGGATTGCGGCTGGGGTTTTGGTATCACAAATTTTTTTTTGCTTTGATTCGGGGCCCCGTTTTTTTAGGGGCCGTTTTGGGGGATTGTAGGGACAGGTGAAATGGGGGGGTGAGGGGGGGTACAATCGGGAAAATTATAGGTTACGTGGGGACACAGGGTTTTTTTTCGGGGAGAAAAGGGTTTTGGGAAAAGTGGGGCAAAAAATTGGGTGGAGTTTTTTGGGGGAAAGGGCAACTGGGATGAAAATAATAAAAACCTTTTTTTTTCCCCTGTGATGTTCTTTATTTCGCTGCTGTGTACCATATAAAATCGCTACCAGTGCCCTGATTCCTCCCCCCCCTTGATGTGTAAAAAAATCCTCACAAAATATCCGATTAAAATTCTGTCCCGGTTTTTCCAACCCCCCCCCCCCCACATCAAAACTTAAAGCTCTTTTAAGACACAATCTCACCCCCCCCCCACCTTTTTTAAAAACCCCTAGAAAAAACCACAACCTTAGGGGGTTCCCAAATTTCTCGTACAGAAAAAAACCCTAAAATGAAAGACCGAAATCAAAAATTCCCACACACACAACCTGCCCCCCCCTCCTGCACGCGCCTATCGCAAAACACTTCCCCAATCTTGATCTTGCGTGGATCCTTATAAAAAATTAGCATCCTCAACATGTTTTCACATTTTATACGTCCTTTGCCGTTAAACCCAAAACTTTAAAGGTCCCTTCTTATCCAGGTCAAACCTGTGCCACCATTTCCCCTCCCTCAAGTACCTATGTTGACATACATGCCTAACATTTATTTTTGCAGATTCATTAACCCCGGGTTTCACCCCGGCAACCCGGGAAAGAGAAAACACATCCCCCCGTTAACCAATCACCCCCCTAAACCCCCAAATTTTATATCTATATACACGCTTTTAACATATGCTTTTATCATAGGGAAATTTAAAAAGGGATAAATGAAATGCCACATCCCCACAAATTACTGAACAAAAGCCCCCATTCCCCAAAATTTGCACGTTTGATGTATAGACAGGCCCCCTTTCCCTCAATCCGTCAAGCCCCCTAAAACCCTTCTACAGCCTCAAATTGAATTTTACCCCCTTCCGCTTTCCCGATGTTTTCCCCAAAGCACAATCCCCCACACCTTTAAATTTTTTTTACTAAAGGCCAGCCTTCCCCCGGGGTAATTCCACCCCGTTTCATTCTCCCCCCCCCCATAAGCATGGACTTTTTCCCTTTTTAACCTCCCTCCCATTGCCCTTTTTGAAACATTCCACCAAAATTTGCTCACTTTTCCTAAAAAACCTTTTCTCCAAAAAAAAAACCGTTTGTGTCAACCCCGAACCTTAATTCCTGATTGTACCCCCACCTCACCTTTCAAATTTTATTGTTTGTACAAACCCCCCCACGGCCCCTAAAAAAAAAACGGGGGGGCCTGAAAACAACGCAAAAAAAAATTTGTGATACAGCACACCCCAGCCCCAATCCCCTATCATCCTAACAATTTTCCCCAAAATACCCTTTACCTGCACCCTAAAAATAGCCTGCTGAACAAAACCTGTACCCAACTAACAAAATTTTCCTTTTTCCGGAAAAACCTTTTCCCGCTTTAAAATTCCCCTAATGCTTCTCTCCCCCACAATTTGTTTTGCCGGGGCCAATTAAAGCAATATTTTCCCCCTTTTTTTTTCCCCCCCCCCTTTTCCCCATTGAACCTGCGAATAATTCCTTGCCCCACACATGGATCGTCCTGGCACACCATATGTCCCTCTCCCAAAAACCCCTTTTTTCCAATTTTCCCAACAAATTTTGCAAAAATTTTTTAATCGCCCCCATATTTAAAGAAATTGCCCTTTTAAAATTTTTGGTTTTATAATTTCCAGATTTTTTTTTCGGGAAACCCGAAAAAACAACACCCGTTTTTTTTTTGTGCCCATGAGCCACTATTTTTCATGCATTTAAAAAAAACCCCTTTACTAAAAAAACCCCGAATACAATCCCAAATTTTTCCTTTTAAAAATCACAAGGGATTCCGTCTAACCCCCCTGGGCTTCCCCACACTCATACCCCTCCAAAACCAAAACCCAATCTCTTCTTCCCCTTATAAGGGGCCATTCAAAGCCAACCTGTCCCTGTACTCAGATCCAACATACCAATTTTACCCATTTCTCCCAGCGCCCCCTTAGAAATTCCAGCATTTTTATATTGCAATTCAACCCTGCTTAAAAAAAGGTATTCAAAAGCCTCCGGACATAAGGGGGCCTGCCCCCTACTAAAGGGTTTCCCAAAGGCTCCCTGAACCTCTAATCCCATTAATTCCCGTTGCCCTGCGGGCGTCTGCCCGGGTCTCGAAGACAAACCCGAAGGCGGTCACCCCCCTAAAAAAACCCCATCAATTCCCTCGCCTAAAAACCCCGCCGCATCAAAAAAACGATTGTGAAAGTCTCCAATTAAAACGTTTTTAAAATTTTTAAATTTTAACCACCGGATCACTCCCCACCATTTGTATAACATGCTTGGCGTTGGGCCCTTTAAGATAGTTCAAAAGCCATATTGCATTTTTCCGTCTTCTTTGCCTCGCTGCTGATAAAAAATCCCCCAAACCCCACCTTACCGACAGTACCCCCCATTCCCAAATAAACAACCCCCCCCCGACATTCAGCCCACCATCCCCTCCAAGCACTCGCCCAAAAACTTCCCCCACAAACCCCTTTTATGCATTAAATTTTCCCCCATTCAATTTTTCCCGAAACCCCTGAAAAAGCCCCGGTTTAAACCTACTCAGTCAACATCCCCCCTTAACACCTTGTGATCGGAAAAGCTCACATTTTAACCCCACGTACCCCTCCTGGGCGCCCGACACCTCTAGAAAGTATATGCGATCCCCGTCTTGCCCATACTCCCTTCTAACGAAAAAATGCATGACCCCACCCACCTCATCCCCACCCCCCCCAAACCCCTAACATTAACACTCCGCAAAAGATCCCCCAAAAATCCTGGAAAAAAAAAACCCCTCCCTTAGGTTCGACATCCTTGCGACCCATCCCAAAACAATTCCCAAACACCCCCCAAAAATCGTGACGACTGGCAGTGTCTTAAATGGAAAACCAAAAACGTCCCCAAAAAAAAGTATTTTTTATAAACCAAAGTCACCTTCCGCCTCTGAGTTTTTTTGGGGGACTTGGGGACATATTTGGCCCAAAGGGTTTCTGGGGGTGTGTTAATAGAGAAAAATCGAAAAATTTGGATTGGGGGGGGTGGGGTGGTGCAGAGGGGTGGACTGTGGGTTTATCGTTTTTCATTATTGTGGTGTTCATTATATGCCCGGGGGAGTCGTCAGATGAGGGCGGGGTAATCGGGGGGTGTTGGGCAAGTGTCTTGGGTCGCTTTAAAAAGTCACGGCCGCGACAAATTTAAAACCCCGCATAGAGGGGGGGTGGGCATTAAAGTCCTGCTTTTTAGCACAGTATGGCCCCTTTACACTGTGAGGGCCCCCGGGTCGTGTTGGGCACTGTGAGGCACCGGGGACGTGTGGGCATTGTGAAACACCGGTGCGTGTTTACACTTTTTGAGGGACCAGGGTGCGTGTGTATGTGGGGACCCGGGTTACGGTGACACTGTGAGGCACCCCGGGGGTTTTGGGCACTGTGAGGCACCAGGGTGCGTGTGATACTGGGGAGGCACCCGGGTTTCGTGTGCACCCTTTTAGGCACCGGGTGCGGGGGGTGACACTGTGAGGAAACCGGGTGCGTGGGGAACTGTGGGGGCACCAGGGTTTCGTGTGATACTGTTTAGGGACCAGGGGCGTGTGACACTGTGAAGCAAACCCAAAGTGGTTTTTGGGTTTTGTTTAGGGAATTTGGGGACGTGTGACACTGTGAGGCACAAGGGGAGTGTTGGGACTGTGAGGCACCAGGGCGTGTGATACTGTGAGACACCAGGGTTTTGGGGTACTGTCAGACACCCGGGTAAATGTGAAATTTTGTGAGGCACCAGGGTAGTGTAATACTGTGAAGCCCTTAGGGTACGTGGGGCACTGTGAAAAACCACGGTACTTGTGACCGCTGGGAGGCCCAGGGGGACGTTTTACACTGTGAGGCACCCGGGGACGTGTGACACGTGAGGAAACCCGGGTTTCGTGTGACACTGTGAAAACACCAGGGTACGTGTGATTCCCGGGGAGGCACCAGGGGAGTGTGACACTGTGAGGCACCAGGGTACGTGTGACACTTTTGAGGCACCAGGGGGACGTTGGGCACTCCCCGAGGCACCAGGGACGTGTGGGCACTCTGGGGCACCCGGGTACGTGTGCACTCTGAGGCACCAGGGTACGTGTGACCTCTGAGGCACCAGGGTACTTTTGACACTGTGAGGCACCCGGGTACGTGTGACACTGTGAGGCACCAGGGTACGTGTGACACTTGAGGCACCAGGGTACGTGTGACACTGTGAGGCACCAGGGTACGTGTGACACTGTGAGGCACCAGGGTACGTGTGATACTCTGAGGCACCAGGGTAGTGGGCACTGTGAGGCACCAGGTACGTGTGCACTTGAGGCACCAGGGTACGTGTGACACTGTGAGGCACCAGGGTACGTGTGACACTGTGAGGCACCAGGGTACGTGTGCACTGTGAAGCACCAGGGTACGTTGTGACACTGTGAGGCACCAGGGTACGTGTGAACTTGAGGCACCAGGGTACGTGTGACACTGTGAAGCACCAGGGTACGTGTGGACACGTGAGAGCACCAGGGTACGTGTGGCACTGTGAAGCACCAGGGTTACGTGTGGCACTGTGAGAGCACCAGGGTACGTGTGACACTTGAGGCACCGGGTACGTGTGATCACTGTGAGGCACCAGGGTACGTGTGACACTGTGAGGCACCAGGGTACGTGTGATCTGTGAGGCACCAGGGTACGTGTGGACACTGTGAAGCACCAGGGTTTCGTGTGAACTGTGAGGCACCAGGGTACGTGTGACACTGTGAGGGCACCAGGGTACGTGTGATACTGTGAGGCACCAGGGTACGTGTGAACTGTGAGGCACAGGGTACGTGTGATACTGTGAGGCACCAGGGTACGTGTGATACTGTGAAGGCATCCAGGTACGTGTGACACTGTGAGGCACCAGGGTACGTGTGTACTGTGAGGCACCAGGGTACGTGTGATACTGGAGGCACCAGGGTACGTGTGTACTGTGAGGCACCAGGGTAGTGTGATACTTTTGAGGCACAGGGTACCGTTGACCTGTGAGGCACCAGGGTACGTGTGCACTGTGAGCACCAGGGTACGTGTGATACTGTGAGGCAACAGGGTACGTGTGATACTGTGAGGCACCAGGGTACGTGTGCATGTGAGGCACAGGGTACGTGTGAACTGTGAGGCACCAGGGTACGTGTGACACTGTGAGGCACCAGGGTACGTGTGACACTGTGAGGCACCAGGGTACGTGTGATACTGTGAGGCACCAGGGTACGTGTGACACTGTGAGGCACCAGGGTACGTGTGACACTGTGAGGCACCAGGGTACGTGTGACACTGTGAGGCACCAGGGTACGTGTGACACTGTGAGGCACCAGGGTACGAGGCATGAACAGGAGCCTGATCCAGTGAGCCATCAGCCTCCGTCTGATGGTGCGAGCCATCAGCCTCCGTCTGATGGTGCGAGCCATCAGCCTCCGTCTGATGGTGCGAGCCATCAGCCTCCGTCTGATGGTGCAAGCCATCAGCTCCGTCTGATGGTGCATGTATCAGCCTCCGTCTGATCTGTGAGGCCACAGCTCCGTCTGATCCTGTGAGGCATCTGGTCCGTCTGATCCTGTGAGGCATCTGGGTCCGTCTGATCCTGTGAGGTATCTGTCCGTTGATGGTGCGAGCATCAGCCTCCGTCTGATGGTGCGACCCATCAGCCCCGTCTGTGGTGCATGCCATCAGCCTCGTGATGGTGCGAGCCTCAGCCTCCGTCTGATGGTGCATGCATCAGCTCCGTTGATGGTGCGAGCCATCAGCCTCCGTCTGATGGTGCGAGCCATCAGCCTCCGTTGTATGGTGCGAGCTCAGCCTCCGTTGATGGTGCAAAGCCATCAGCCTCGTGATGGTGCAGGGTCATCAGCCTCCGTTGATCCTGTGAGCATCAGCCTCCGTCTGATCCTGTGAGGCATCGGCTCCGTCTGATCCTGTGAGGCATCTGGCTCGTCCTGATCCTGTGAGGTACTGCCTCCGTCTGATGGTGCGACCCATCAGCCTTCCGTCTGATGGTGCGAGCCATCAGCCTCCGTTGTTTGGTGAGGGCCATCAGCCTCCGTCTGATGGTGCGAGCCATCCAGCCTCCGTCTGAGGGTGCAGGCATCAGCCTCCGTCTGATGGTGCGGCCATACCCTCGTGATGGTGCGAGCCATAAGCCTCCGTTGAGGTGCACTGTCATCAGCCTCGTCTAAATCCTGTGAGGCACAGCCTCCGTCTGATCCTGTGAGGCATCTGGCTCCGTCTGATCCTGTGAGGCATCTGGCTCGTCGTCTGTGAGGCATCTGCCTCCGTTGAGGGTGCGAGCATCAGGCCTCCGTCTGATCATGTGAGCCATCAGCCTCGTTGATCCTGTGAGCCATCAGCCTCCGCCTGATCCTGTGAGCCATCTGCCTCCGTCTGATGGTGCGTGCCATCAGCCTCCGTCTGATGGTGCGAGCCATCAGCCTCCGTCTGATCCTTTGAGCCATCAGCCTCCGTCTGATCCTGTGAGCCATCAGCCTCCGTCTGATCCTGTGAGGCATCTGCCTCCGTCTGATCCTGTGAGCCATCAGCCTCCGTCTGATCCTGTGAGGCATCTGCCTCCGTCTGATCCTGTGAGCCATCAGCCTCCGTCTGATCCTGTGAGGCATCTGTCTCCGTCTGATGGTGCGAGCCATCAGCCTCCGTCTGATCCTGTGAGCCATCAGCCTCCGTCTGATCCTGTGAGCCATCAGCCTCCGTCTGATCCTGTGAGCCATCAGCCTCCGTCTGATGGTGCGAGCCATCAGCCTCCGTCTGATCCTGTGAGCACCCTGCCTCCGTCTGATCCTGTGGAGCCATCAGCCTCCGTCTGATCCTGTGAGGCATCTGCCTCCGTCTGATCCTGTGAGGCATCTGCCTCCGTCTGATCCTGTGAGGCATCTGCCTCCGTCTGATGTGCGAGCCATCAGCCTCCGTCTGATCCTGTGAGCCATCAGCCTCCGTCTGATGGTGCGAGCCATCAGCCTCCGTCTGATGGTGCGAGCCATCAGCCTCCGTCTGATGCATGCGAGCCATCAGCCTCGCCTGATCTGTGAGATCTGCCTCGTCTGTGGTGGTGCCATCAGCCTCCGTCTGATGGTGCGAGCCATCAGCCCCCAGTCTGATGGTGGAGCCATCAGCCTCCGTCTGATCTGGTGAGCCATCAGCCTCCGTCTATGGTTGTGAGCCATCAGCCTCCGCTGATCCTGTGAGGCATCTGCCTCTGTCTGATGGTGCGAGCCATCAGCCTCCCTGTCCTGGGGAGCCATCAGCCTCCGCCTGATCCTGTGAGCCATCAGCCTTCGTCTGATGGTGCGAGCATCTGCCTTCGTCTGATGGTGCGAGCCATCAGCCTCCGTCTGATGGTGCAAGCCATCAGCCTCCGCCTGATCCTGTGAGGCATCTGCCTCCGTCTGATGGTGCGAGCCATCAGCCTCCGTCTGATGGTGCGAGCCATCAGCCTCCGTCTGATGGTGCGAGCCATCAGCCTCCGTCTGATGGTGCGAGCCATCAGCCTCCGTCTGATGGTGCGAGCCATCAGCCTCCGTCTGATCCTGTGAGCCATCAGCCTCCGTCTGATCCTGTGAGCCATCAGCCTCCGTCTGATGGTGCGAGCCATCAGCCTCCGTCTGATGGTGCGAGCCATCAGCCTCCGTCTGATGGTGCGAGCCATCAGCCTCCGTCTGATGGTGCGAGCCATCAGCCTCCGTCTGACCTGTGCAGCCATCAGCCTCCGTGATCCTGTGAGCCATCAGCCTCGTCTGATGGTGCGAGCCATCAGCCTCCGTCTGATGGTGCGAGCCATCAGCCTCCGTCTGATCGTGCGAGCCATCAGCCTCCGTCTGGTGGTGTGAGTTATTAGGATCTGTGTGATCCTGTGAGGCATCAAGATCACGGAAGGTGGCCTCACATTTACCGAAGATGATTTTACATTCTTGCTCAATAAATGTCGGCAGAGTATACTGAGATGTGTATATATCAGCAACGGTCTTTTTGACGTAATCCATTAAATCTTCTTCCTTAATCGGCTCCACTTTGCCTACAAATATGTTCGTTACGTAGACTTGGAGTAGAAATATCTCTCTTTCGGTTCCCTCTCTGTCGTCAGTGTTCAGTCTAATCTGTAGATCAGTTCTCTTTCTGGTAGCTGAATCGAAGAACATCGCATCCCCATGAATCTCATACTGTTTTGGATTGCCAGATAACTCCTTAATGTCCCAATGTTCGGTCCAATGTTTATTCAATTAAGTTCTCTCGAAGGATAAGCTGCCAAGTTCGACCAGATCGATCTTCCTGACTTCGATCATTATACTTACCCTTATTTCATTTACTGTCATGTTCAACTCCTCAATAGGAGGCGAAGAGTCCTTAGAGGCGTTGATCAACATGGACTTCACCTTTGGGCCATCGTCTGTGTTAAGGTCGCTGGCACCTGTGAGGTCACCAGAGGTTGAGGTCACTTGTGTAAGGTTTGCGACGAAGGACGCCTTCCGAATGTGATCCAGGAAAACTATGATGGGGTGATAGAGAACAATGAGTATGAAGGACCGTACCAGCATACACTTCAGGACCATGTCAGGGCGCACCAGCAAGGCACAGAAGTTCTTCATACAGGAGCCAATGACCCACAACCAGTCCATCAGCACGTTAAGGTATTGAACGAGTATCTCGATGAGCTTGATCAACAGGGGCAACACCCAGCTGAAGATCCATTGTACGTAACTCATCGAGGTCGCCTTCAGCTCCTCGTTCTGCTGCTCCCGGGCCGTTACCTTCCACCACAGAAATATGTTCAATGCCAGCAAGGCGGCCACCAAGCAGTGTATACACAATTGATATTTAATTAACATTTTTTTTATTAATTCAATAAAAAATATTATGAAAACAGGAATAATTGATTGAAGCAGAAACAATGAAACTTTGTAACTGGTAAAACTTAAGCTTGAAACTTGAGTGTTGTGGGAGAATAATGTTGAAATTTGTGGTCCAACTGATGTTATCCAATAAATGTATAACATCCACCCATTAACCACCACATGCACACATTAGCTACCACACCCACACATTAACTACCAATTTTAAGTTTTCATCTTGCCGAAATGTAAGTTTAGTCATAAAGAAGCGCTAAACTGACTGTGGTATATCCCCCGTGTCTATGCTCGAACCCATGTTGTACTGGCCCAGTGTCGCAATTGTTTGACTGAATGTGCCTTCCCGTTTTGGTCTCCAGATTGCATGAAAGACGAAGATATACTGGAGAGCTGGGTGAGACCACCTACCAAACTAATGACGTCATTCGGAAAAAAAATCATGTGAGTAAAGTTAGAAAACTCTCAACCTTTATCTCATTAAACGGAGACAACGTGGAGATTTCATTCAGACCTTACAGGTATTGAAAGATTGTTACACTCAAATACAAATAACTACTATTTGAAATGCTGAACGAGTCAGTAACTTGAAATACTGCAATGAAACAGAGGTAGAAGATTCAACACTAACATATGTAAAAGTTTTTGCAAACATAATTATTGAAGAAATTAATAAACTGTACACTAAGGCTATAACTGCGAATATAAAACAGTGATAGACGGACCAACTGAGCAAGCATTTTCAAG
>NC_069428.1:30033449-30215934 GCF_026875155.1 Cherax quadricarinatus | reverse complement strand
GACAAGGGGCGGGTTGTGTGTTACGGTCGTTACGCAATGTTTTAACAGGATGCAGGGGTGAGGGACGTGGGGGGAGTGGGCTTGGAGAGTGGATTCACTTTTGTTAGGAGAGATTATTCAGCGAGGTTAGATAGGATTTATATAACGGGAGCAGTTAGTGTAGGAGGGGTAAAAACAGTGGACGTAGGGTTTTCGGATCATAGGGCAGTTTTGGTAGAACTGGATTGGGAGGGAGTGGTAAAGGTATATTCAAGTTTCTGGAAGTTAAATGCGAGGTTGGTGAGGAGTGAGGTGGTGAACGCAGAGTTTAGAGACTGGTGGAGACAATTGTGGAGGGCAAGGGATGGGGTAGGGAGTATTTTGGATTGGTGGGAAAATAGGGCTAAACCTGGTATCGCGGGGTTTTATAAATATAAAGAAGGGAGGAGGCGAGGTGGAGGTACGGTTTACAGAATTATTTTGGAACAGCAGCTCAATGAGTGTTATGCGAAGAGTGAGGGGAAGTCTTTTGAAGAAATATCAGGGCTAAGAGGGAGACTAAGGGACATACATAATGAAAGATTTGATGAATTAAGGGTAAGGGCAGGTATGGATGCCGTGCTATGGGGAGATAAACCGTCGGGTAGTGTGTTAAGAAGTTTTCGCATTAGACAACAGGAGTCCACTATAATACTTTTAGAGGTTAGTGACGATTTGGAAGGTTATACTGAGGGCAAATGTTGGTGACAACTGAGGGGATAAGTAATTATGCGGACTATTGGTTTAAAAGGAAATGGGAAAAGGGTAACGTGGGGATAGTTAATAAAGAAAGAGGAGGGGTGAAGGTCTTGGGGAAAGGTGGGGAGGACAGAGGGGGATTGGAGGGAATAATAAGTATGGAAGAAGTGAAAGAGGCGGTGTTCAATTTAAGTAAGGGGAAAGCACCGGGAATTGATGGGCTTTCCAATGATTTTTATAGAGTGCATTGGGAAACCATAAATGTTTGTTTGGTTCAGGTATTGAATAGTATGCTGAAGGAAGGGAAATTGGGAACGTCACAGAGGACGGGTGTGGTCGTGCTTGTAAAGAAAAAGAGGGAGGGGAGAACACTGAGCACGTACAGGGCCATATCTTTAATGTGTACGGATTATAAGATTTTTGCGAAGATTCTAGGGAACAGGATGAAGAAGGTAATAGGTGGTATTGTGCACAAGGGTCAGTTGGGAATTCCGGGTCGTAGTATGAGGGATGGACATAGTCGTATTAGGGAATTTTTGCAGGGTTGTAAGGGTGGTGGAATTTTGGGCATTGATTGGGAGAATGCTTATGACGGTGTGAATAGGGAGTACATGGTTGACACTTTAAGGCTTATGGGTTTTGGGGAGGGAATAGTAAAATGGGTGAAGACCTTGTATGCAGAAGCTACGATTCAGGTGCAAATTAATGGTAGGTTGGGTAGCGTGTTGAAAATGGAGAAAGGTTTGAGACAAGGGTGTCCTATGTCTCAAATTCTGTTTGCATGTATGCAACACCCGTTTTATGGAATGGTTGAGGAAGCAACAACATTACAGGAGGAGGGGTCGGGGTTCACAGAGGTAGTTGGTTATGTAGATGACACAACAATACTGATCAATGATGTCGAAGGTTTGCGAAAGGTGGAGAGAGTAATGAGGTTTTTTGGAGAGGCGTCAGGCATGCGTGTCAACAGAGCTAAATCGAAATTATTAGAGATAGGAGATTGGGTGGGGGGTAGAATGGGGGTGGAGTTTGGATGGGATGTGACTGAACAGCTGAAAATTTGTGGGATTATCTATATGGCAGATGAGCAAGTGGCTAGACGGAGGAATTCGGAATTGGTGGGAGAGAAAGTTGTACAACGGATTAGGAACCTAAGAGCGAAGGATGTTACTTTAATGCAAAGGGCAATAATAATAAATTCATTGGTTTATAGTAAAGTGTGGAACGTGGCAGTGGTGTATCCTTTACGGGAACAGGAGATAAAGGAGATACAGAGAAGGGTGCTTCGTTATATATGGGGTTTTTGGGAAAGGGAGCATGGCTAAGTAAAGAGGGGGGTTATGACGAATGTGGCAAGGGGGAGTAGGGTTTTTGATGCTGGGCCCGAGGGAAAAAGGCCATGTATTTTAAAAACAGAAGTAGAAAGGGGAAAGGGGGGGGGGTTTAAAAAATGGGGGAGGGTGGGAGGGTGATGGGGGATGTACGACGATGGTGGGGGGGGAAAAGGATTAAGGGGAATGTAAAAAATTTGCTAAGGGTTATGTTAGTAATAGGTAGGTAAACAGCTCAAGGGGGGGGAAAGGTTGGTAGAGAGGAAGGAAACCAAAAAGTCAGGAAAGGGGTTTGGCCCGGTTTTACCCTTTGTTTTTTTTTGGGGGCCCACGATTTTTAGCAGGGTTTTCCCAAAAAATTTGTTTAAATTTCCCGAGGGAAAGGGGTTTTTTTTTTATATTTTATTTAAAAAACATGCAAGTACAAAAAAGTAAACGAAAAAATTTACTTAGCAAAAAAAAGTGGTTAAAAAATTCGGGCAAATTTCAGGATTTCCAAATTTAAACTTTTTTACATCTTTTAAAAAAGCCCACCAAAATTTGTTTTTTACATAAACAATGGACCCTTTCCTTTTTCCTTTTAAAGAAATGTAATTAACTTTTTTCCTGGGTTACCCCTTAAATTTAACCTAAAGACCCCTTAAAAGTACCCCTAAATTCCCTTAATTGTACATCCTGAAAGGAATTTTACACCTTACATTCGGGAAAAACACTCCCCCCCCCCTTTTTGCGTGTCAACCCCGGCACGTAACAATTTTATTGTAACTGTTTTTATTGTTTAAAATATTTTTTTATTCCATATTGAACAACATGATACGTTCAAAAAAAATAAAAGTTTTGGAAAATATAAAATTCAATTCAAACTTGTTTCTTTTACAAGTTTATTTACTAAACCCCCAAACTTTATCATTTTCCCCGGGAAAGGGTTTATAAATATATACAAAATGTTACATACATTTTAAAAAAAAACAGGGGAAATTAAAAAAACCAATTTCTTTGTCACCCATAAAAATGGGCCTATAAACATGTTAAAAAAAAGGAAAACCAAACCCTAGGGGCTTTTTAGAGCCCCCAGGGAAAAAAACAATATTTTTTAAGAAACAGGTGATTTAAAGCTTTTTAAAAATTTGTTTCCCCAATTTTTAAAAAACCCATTACTAAGGAAAGTCTGTTAGCATAATAATAACAGTGAGGGCCCTTCACATTCGAAAATTTTACTGAACCCTTTTCCTCCCACGCATACTTATGTTTATATTAGTTTTGAAATTTCCCCAAGGCACCCACATTTCATTTCATTACACACTTCCCAAAAATTTTTCGTTTCAGATATTTAATATTCCCTTTCCAATACGAATTTTGTCGTCCTTCGTCAATTACATAATTAAAAAAATTTTAAAAAAACTTGTATCGTTCACAACACACAACCGCCTCCACAGTAAAGGGGCACTTTTTTTAAATTTTCTAGATTTATCTTTTTCCACAAAAACCCTTTCACATATCTTTCTCGGGAAGCCGCCCCCCCCCGGACCCCTTCCCATTGCACTAAATCCATAAATCCCTAAAACCCTAAAACCCCGATCCCCTTTTAGAAAAAGCAGTCCCCCAAAACTCCCCCCCTAAATTTCCCTTTTAGGGACACTTAGTTCTGTAAAAGTCGCAGTAACCCTTTTACCCTTTTCATCCACCCCCACCCCCCTCGGGCCCCCCAAGACGTATATAAAAAAAAACCCGTGCCCAAAAAATTCCCCAAACTGCTTTTCTCCCCCAATCTTTCTCCCCCCCCCTATACCCAAAATTTAAAGCCCCGCAAAAACCTGCAACCCCCCCCACCCACAAACCCTTTGAACACCTTTCCTAACCGCCCCGCCCCAATTTTCTATACGTCAAAAAAAATTTACGCTTGAAAAATTGTCTCCATGCTTCCACCGCTCTACATTCCTCCCCCCCTTTTCCCCCTATTGAATAGGAAAACCCCGACGGCAAAACCCCATTTTTAAAAAAATTTTAAACATTACCTCCCGAACCCCCGGTTTTACACTAATTTTTTTGGAGCGCCCTTTTTTTCTTTCCCACGCAAAACATGGGTATGCCCTTAACAGCACCCACCACCCCACCTTCCACCCCTTCGGGGGACCGAAATTTAACCCCAGGGAGGGCCCCTCACTGTCTTTAAAAAAAACCTCATTTTCCCACCAACTTTTAAAAACCCCTACCCCCCCAAACCCCCTTTGCTATCCTTACGTACTCCACAAGCCCACCCCCCCCCCCCCCCCCCCCCCCCCCCCCCACCCCCCCCCCCCCACTCCCCCCCCCCCCCCCATCCGTATAAAATTTGGGTTTTAGGTACACGTCATCACCCTTTTTTCCAGAGGTAAAAGGGCCCCCACCCCTCCCGGACTGCCGGGAAAGGGGTTTTTAACCCGTCTATTTAAACCCCATTCACTTTCCCGACCCCCCATATAAACAAAAAAAACCCTGTTTTTAAACTTTTTTCCTACGTCCATCAGCGGGTACAGGGAAACCCCATCCCAAAACTTGCTGTAAAATTTGCCCGGGTTTGTCACTATTTTACTCTTTGATGCAGGTTAGTTGCGCCCCCCCCTTTCAAAAAAAAAAGTTTTTTCAATACTCCCCCACTATTCCACCGAATTCACCTTTTAGCCCCCGTGTTTTTTTTCACATAAATTTTTCCACAATAAATAGGGACCCCACCCCCTTTCCCACCCCCCCCCTACCCCCTCACCCCCATGTGTACTATCCCTTAGGTCTAAAAAACTTAGTCTTTCAACTTTAAATTTTATCCCTGAAGCCCCCCCAAAACCCTCCCCCCCTTACCCCCTAAGCAAGTCCCTATTACTTCACAAAACAGTGTGTCATCAAAAAAACCCTTTTTGATACCCCCCCCCCCCCCCCCGGTCTTTAAACCCTCCCCACCCCCCGAAACACCTCCGAAGGGCCCATAAAATGGACCCTTTTATAATGAAACAATATTTGCAAAAGGGAAAAACCCTTTGGGCGCAGTCCCCGTGCATCTGTTTTTAACCCCCCAGCCCCCCTTTTAACCTTCCCCCTCACAACGATCCCGTTACAAAATTTTGCCCAAGTATTATTTTTTTTCCCCCAAAAACCTTGCCAAGCTGAACCCCCATAATGCTTCGCTTTAAAAAAATTTCTTGGCGGGCCTTCCATCAAAACCCCAAAATACCCCTCCATCACCCAACCCCCCCGGTTTCTCTTTAAATTCTCGAATCTTTGCCTTGCCCTTATAAATTGACCTTCCGGGCCCCCCAAATTCCCCCCCTATCAATTACCTTCCCTTTCACCCCTTGATTCTTTTTCCCAAATTATTCTCGGGAAAACTTTATAATTTTCCACACATAAGGGGAAAGGCCCGATAATCCTTACCGTTGACGCCCCTTTCGGTCCCAACACCAAACGGCCGTCCGTTGCTGCTTCCATTACCTCACCCGCTTAAGTATGTTAAACAGCCTTACAAAAAAAAACCCCTCAGAATCCCCTTTTTCTTTACAAAAAAAATCTTTGGCAGCCCATCTATACCGGGGGGCCTTTCCCCAAAATCACTCTGACAACGCCTGCAAAAACTACACTCTGAAAACGGTCCCCTAATGCCCCCCTTTCTTTTCCATTTAAACTCCCCACTCACATACCCTCCCATTTCCCCCAATTTCCCAAATTAAAGGATGCCCCCGCTTTGGTTTATGATTAAAACCCAAAGGGCTACAAACCACTCATAAACCCCTGTCGTTACCATTTTCCCTGACCCGTTTTATACCCTTTCCCTCCCCACATGTAGTTTAAACCCCTCATCCCCGTCGCAATTTTCCCTTTTTCTGGCCCCTTTAAAACGCAAACTTTACGGCCCATCCCCCCTTTCCCCTTCTTCCAAACTCCCAAAAATTCGCGCACCATTTAAAAAGTCATTTTTCAATACCCTTTAAATTTTCCTTTAAAACCCCAAAATTTCCCGCCCCTGGGTAGCTTTTCCCCCCTCGTGCATAACAACAGCAGTGCCCTTTTAAGATATCTTTTTAAACCATTTCTTTAACCGATATATTCCCTCCAGACAAATTAATTTTTCTTGATACGATTTTTTGGGCCCCCGAATCCACCAATTTACCAGTTTTTTCATCCCCCCGGGGCCTCATCCACCCAAACCCTTCCAAAAATTGCGCCCAAAAAAAACAAATTTCCCCTTTTCCCCGGGAAAAGTTCACATTTAACCTCCAAAAAAACCCTTTACCCCTTTTAGGAATCCCCCCCCCTTTTAAAAGGGCCCATTACCCTCTGTGATCCGAAAAAAAAAACCCCGGGCCCCCACAAGCACCCCTGTTTTATTACTTTTGGGGGGGTACCAAACGATCCCCGTTTGCCCCATATTCCCCGTCAAAAAAGTATGTTCTAAACCCAACCCCCCCCCGTCCATTAACCCCACCCCCTTTAATAATTCCCCCCCCCAACCCGAAAAATACATTTTCCCTCTGGTTCCCTTTTCCTTTCGTTATCACCCCCCCCCCCAAATTTCCCAAACACCCCCAAATTTCAGTACACACGGCAAAAACAAGCAAATAATTAAAAATAGGACATCTTCACAAATTTTTTCTTAATACGCCCTTCCCTTTGCCCGGGCCATTTCACCCACCCAAAATATCTGTACCCCACCCCACCACCCCTCTACCCCGGAAAACACTCTCCCTCCCCCCCCCCCACAATGCCCCCTTCGAACGGGTGTTTCCCTTTTCCCCGGAAAGGAACTCCTCCTTTCAACCTTATCGAAAGTCCCCATACACATTTTTACCATTATCTTAACCCCATAGCCCGGTCTGTAGTTGGTTCCTTTTCACGAAAACCCCCCTTTAAAAATATTACGGGACCAAAATTCACTAAAAAAAATTTCACACTTTCTCTTGGGTCTCAATCCAAAAATGTTTTAATGTCTGCACTTGAAACTTACCCGAGTGGTTTTCCCCTTTTTGACCCTGGGACGGTTTTTGCCACCAGATCGTTTTGTGACCCCCTCGGTCCTTTTCCTCCCTTTGAAAAAGTTTTAACCAAATCCGGGCCCCCTTGGGGGGCTGGTCCTCTCTGCGGGAACTTTTCCCCCCAGGGCTTTTTTCCATGGGGCCCGAGCAGGGGTGAGCCCCGTCCTGGAGTCAGGGTTTTGCGCAGCGCGCTTCCTTTATGCTCCCTCTGCCTGCATCATGTCGTCTGTTACGTTGTCCCCGGGGGACCTCCACCTTTTACCGCTTGCATTTAAAACATTTTTTATCACACTGCGGGCCCACCCCATTTTCCGGGTTCCACCTGATCCACAGCAGGCCCCAAAAAACTTGGTTGGACTCCCAACCTTCCCAATTTTTTGTCAGCCAATAACACATTTAAAAAAAATGGCTTAAAGAGTTTCCACTTCACTTCACTCGCATTGGGGGGTTCTCTTCCAACCCGGGGCTGCGTTTAAAAGAAGGGGGGTCCCCCCCCCGTCAACCCGGTGACTCCCTCTCCCCCGCCTCCCCCGACCCCCTCACTCCAGGGGCCACCTTGGGTAGGGAGGGGTCACATAAGGCCAAAACTTGCCCCCTACCCTTTTTCTTTTGCTTTGTCGTTGCCGTTGTCCATGTTTCCACGCCTCCTTCCCAAGGCGCTAGGGGGATCAAAGACCCACACAAAACCAAGGTCGGCGTTTTCCCGGGGTTTTTGGGCACAAACACCTGGGTCCGAAATTCTGGCAGCATAAGTTTCGACGGAAATAGGGTTAACGTAACGTAAACTTCACAAATACGTTCCTTCGGGTATCCCTGCGTATGGTCCAAATAGCCATTCCCAAAAGTGGCCATATGTACTGTACCATATTTTCCCATGCAAAGGGCGGATGTCAGGGAAACATCCCTCGAATGGAAAAATTTTTAATCTTAAACCCCTGTGTAATGGCGAGAAAAGTTTTGAAATTGCACGTCAAAAGTGGAGTTAAAATGTCAAAGTAAACCCCCTGGCACTTGTCTACCCCCCCCCTTTTCAAACTTGCCAAATTAAAATTGAAAAGTCCTTTTTTTGTCATTCAGGGTACTCCCTTTTTCCTCGTTAGCAATTTTCCTTTTTTTTTATTTTATTGCGGTAGTAGCAGGTCCATAGAATTTTTCCCGTCACAGCCCCCGGGAAAAAACTCAACACAGCTGTGTTTATGGGTCTTTCCCGGGTGGCCCGCCCATGCGGGGAAAATTTTAAAAGCACTAATCCCCAAGCCAGGGGGGGGCGCAGCCACACGTCCCCCACTATAAAAAGGTTTTTGAGCGAAATGAGGTGCTCCCTTTAAAACAGCAAAGGGGGGCAGAGGGACAAACCCCCTCTACCCTTGGGCAGGACGGGGAAAATGAAAGTGAGTTAAGGTTTTTTTGGTTTGTAATGGGGAAATTTTGCCCTCCAAAACGGCTTTGGTGTGAAAGGGTTTTTGGTTTAAAAGGGGGGAAATGCGATCATTGTGGGGGAATCGGGGAAAAAGCCTTTCATGCCCTATATTTTTTTAGGGGGTTGGGGGGGGGTAAGGGTGTGGCTGGCTAGAGTCTTCAAGTTTTAAAGGGTGGGGGGAATGTAGGCTCCTGGGTTTTCCCTTTAAATTTAGAGGTTTAAGGGGGGTGTCTGAAGGGTTTTAAAAAAGAGCCCTTCTGTACAAAAATTTTGACGATTTCTTGTTTTTTTCCGGGGGTTGAAAAGGAAAAAAAAAGGGGGGGGGGAAATTTGGGTGAGGGCATTTTGCAGCAAGGGTTTTTTCGCACAGTATGTGAAATAAACTCATTTAAAGGTTTAAAAAGGTTTGGGGGGGAAAATGCGTTCCCCGGAAAGGATATAGAAAAATACGGTTTAAAAAGGGCTCAGAAAATTGGTTTCTTAAGTCCAAGGGCCCCTTTTTTTTTTCGGAGCGAATATGACCATTTAAAGAAGGATATGTAAATGTGGTAGGATTGTCATGAGAGTTGTGTGGGAGGGATGACATGTCAGATGTGGTGTAATTGGAGAGTTTCTTGTGTGTGAATTTTTAGTTTAGCCATGTGTTGAAAGACAATAGGTCACTGATGATCATAGTTTTAATTAGGTAAATGATCTTTGTAAGTGAGACAACTACAAGAGGGAACAATCAATGCATTTTTAAATTTTGGTATAAAGGTACAGAGAAATATGTTTTTCTCAAAATTATTCAATTCTTGTTTTTTTCCTAAAAAGATTAAAAATATAAGGTTGAAAAAGTCTTATATATTTTTTGTGTTAATGTTGTTATGAGGGGTGTGGGTTGTGTGATCGAGTATATACGACATGTAATATTGTACGAGTATAGTATGTATTTACCAATTTTTAAAAGTCTGCCTTCTGTGTAAGGCGACCTTTTTAGCTTTTGCATATAATGTTCTTGTGAATGAAAGGGAAAAATCATAGTTTTATTTAGAAAATATGTAACATACCCGTGAATTTGGGAAAACTGGGGGGGGGGTTAAAAAGGGGGAGTTTGTGTGTTGTCAGAAGAGAAAGGGTTTTAGGGGGGATAATTTATAATGGAGTTTTTTTAAGTTATAGGGTTAACTGGTTGTCCTTTTATACATATTTTTACAAGGTCAGAGGTATATAATAGGGGAAGGGTCTCTTATCAGGGGATTTTTCCATGGTATACTAGGAAATATAAGGGGGTTTGAAGCAACTTTTTAAAGGGAAATATTTTGTATTGTTTTATATTAAGAGAAATACGAAATGTATAAGCATGAGGGTTTGGGTATTGTACAATGGAAACTGTCACAATTGGATGATTTGTTTTTGTTTTTGGGTAAAAAAAATTTAGTGATAATGAATGATGTAATTTTCTTAGGCAACTGTTGTTGAAAGATGGAGGGAATACCTTTGGGGTTTAAGGGAAACAAAACCGTCTGCAGGAGGACATATGTATAATGGTTATGGTGGAGTTCACTTTTTTATGATTATGAGTTTTATATTCAAATTTTGTATGTGTTTCGTTTTTAATAAAAAAAAAAAAAAAAAAAAAAAATTTAAGGTAAGGGGGGGTTTTAGGTTGTAAAAAGAGCCGTTTTGTACATTTTTTTTTTTTTATTTAAAAAAAAGACAATACATTAAATAAACAAAGTATCACATTTCTTCACAGAAAATATAATTACCATTTTTCAATTTTCCAGAACGGTTACTTTATGTTTACAAATTTTTCGCCCGCCCCTATGTTTAGTCCTAGCCAAAGTAAAAACAGATTTCAACAAATTTCTTATTAATCAATACATATTATTACATTTTATAAACAAAAGAAAAGTTCATTTAATATGCATTGTATTTGATTTTATTTCATTAAAACCTTTTACGGACTTGTACATAAAAAAGTGTTATAACAATATATCCAAATACGAACGATTGTAATGATTCGGGACCGTCTACTGTTACTGCGTGTACAAAAATTTCGTACAATAACAAAGGTTCCCCTTAAAAGCATGGGAAAATTTTGAAATTTCTAATAAAGTAACGTTATGAACTACAAAACCACAATTCAAACCCCGATATACACACACACATTTTTGGTTTATACACAAAATACCACACAAAAAAAAGAGTGATACATCCACTAAAAATGTCAAAGGAAACGTTACACAATCTGCATCCCAAAAAGTGATCAAAAAATGGGGAAAAAGGATGTGCAGAAAAACACATAGTTAACTTCCCGATCGTCATATTCCAAACATGTATCCCAGGAGTCCCAAGTAGAACGTTACAGGGATCACCCACAATGGCGAATACAAGGAAAGTATAAAATGCAAAATTATATATATATATAAATTTGCACGAGGTGCTATTTACGAAACACCTGACCTGCCATGCATGAGTTGCTTTACAAGAGTTCCACTCCCTTAACCCACAACAATGTAAGTATCCAAGTAATATTATATATGTGTTATGAGTAAAACTGTCATCATAACTAACGATCAATAGTTACCTAGGACATTTATACATTATATACCGCACCTGGTCCCAATCATGTGCCACCCTCCACACACCCCCAAATTCAAGAAGCCAGCCTCCGTGTACCCTCTAAGTTATTAACGCCCATAAATCCCTGACATGGAAATCTGCAAATCCCTCCCTCCGAAAATATTAAAAACCATCTGTTTATCCTGTGATGTCCCTTTATTTCGCTGCTGTGTACCATATAAAAATCGCTACCAGTGCTCTGATCTCTCCCTCCCCTTGAATTTGGAATACAAAATCCGTCACTAATTATCCGATTAACATTTCTGTACGGTGTTCCAACCCCCCCCCCCACAACTAAACTTAAAGCTCTTTAAGACACTAATCCTCACCCCCACCCACCATTCTTAAAACCCTAGTAAACCACCAACCTTACTGGTTCCAATCTCGTAGCAGAAATAAACTGCATGAAAGACCGTATCAACATCCCACCACCCCAACACACACACCCTGCCCCCACCACTCCTGCACGCGCCTACTCGCTTAACACTTCCGCCAATCTTGATCTTGCGTGGTCTCTTATATAAATTAGCATCCTCAACATGTCTTCACATCTCTATACGTCCGTGCCGTTCAACCAACGTACCAGGTCCCTTCTTATCCAGGTCAAACCTGTGCCAGCCATTCTACCCTCCCTCAAGTAGCTATGCTTGACATACATGCCTAACATTCTATTATGCAGATTCATTAACCCCAGGTCACCCCGGCTAACCGGAAGAGACACCACATCCCTCGTTAACCAATCACACCCTGAACCCCAAATATATCTATATACACGCGTTAACATATGCTTTTCATCATATGGATTTAACGGATAAATGCATGCCACATGCCACAACTTACTGAACAAAAGCACATTCACCACAATTACACGCACCCTGGTGCCTCACAGTGTCACACGTACCCTGGTGCCTCACAGTATCACACGCACCCTGGTGCCTCACAGTGTCACACGCACCCTGGTGCCTCACAGTGTCACACGTACCCTGGTGCCTCACAGTATCACACGCACCCTGGTGCCTCACAGTGTCACACGCACCCTGGTGCTTCACAGTGTCACACGTACCCTGGTGCCTCACAGTGTCACACGTACCCTGGTGCCTCACAGTGTCATGCCATACTGTGCTAAAAAGCAGGACATTAATGCCACCGCCCTCTGATGCAGGGTTAAATGTCGCGGCCGTAGACTATTTAAGCGACCCAAGACACTATGTACAACACTCCCCGAATTACACGCCCTCATCTGATCGACTACCCGCATATAATGAACACCACATATAATGATACGATCAACCACAGTCCACCCCTCTGCATCCACCCCATCCCCCCCAACTCCATAATCTTCGATTTTTCTCTATTAACACACATCCCCGTAGCCTTGCCAAATATGTCAACAAGTCTCCCAACAAAACTCAGACCGGCGGAAGGTGACATGCGTATAAAAAATACGTTTTTTTAGGGACGTGTTGGTGTACCATTTAAGATCACTGCCAGTCGTCACGATTATTGGGGGTGATTGGAATTGTATTGATCGTCGCCAAGGATGTCGAACCTAGAGGGAGAGGTTTTTTTCAGGATATTTAGGGGATGTATTGCGGAGTGTTAATGTTAGGGATGTGGGGGGGGGTGAGGTGGGTGGGGTCATGCATACGTTCGTTAGAAGGGAGTATGCGGCAAGACGGATCGCATATACGTTTCTAGAGGTGTCAGCGTCAGGAGTGTACGTGTGTTAAATGTGAGCTTTCCGATCACAGAGGTGTTATGGCGGATGTTGACTGAGTAGGATTACCGAGGCGTTTCAGAGGTTTCTGGAAATTGAATGTGGGATTAATGCATAAAAGAGGTGTGAGGGAAGCTTTTGCGAGTGCTTGGAGGGGATGGGGCTGAATGTCGGGTGTGGGGTTGATATAGTTGAATGGTGGGATACTGTCGGTAAGGTGAAGGTGAGGATTTTTATCAGCAGCGAGGCAAAGAAGACAGGAGAATGCAGTATGGGCTCTTGAACTATCTTGAAGGTCAACTGCAAGCATTATACGAATGGTGGGGGAGTGTATCCGGTGGTTGAAATTTAAAATTTAAAACGCTTAATTGGAGACATTCACAATCGTATTTTTGATGCGGCGAGGATAGCGAGTGGAATTGATGAGGTTTTATGGGGTGACCGTCCTTCGGCGTTTGTCTTGCGAGAGCAGGGCAGACGTCGCAGGGCAACAGAATTAATGGGATTAGAGGTTCAGGAGCCATTGGGAGCCTTTAGTAGGGGGCAGGTCCTTATGTCAACGGAGGCTATGAATACCTTTGTAGACGCATGGTATGAATTGCAATATAAAATGCTGGAATTTCTAAGGGGGCGCTGGGAGAAATGGGTGAATTGGTATGTTGTGATCTAGAGTACATGGACAGGTTGGCTTTGAATGGACCTATAAGTGAAGAAGAGATTAGGTTGGCTGTGGAGAGTATGAGTGTAGGGAAGTCACGGGGATTGACGGAATCCCTTGTGATTTTTACAAGGAAAATTGGGATTGTATTCGTGACTTTTTAGTGATGTTATTTAATGCCATGAAAAATAGTGGCATCATGGGACAGCAACAAAGAACGGGTGTTGTTGTTCTGGTCCCGAAAAAGAAATCTGGAAATTATATACATAATTATAGGGCAATCTCATTAATATGTGGCGATTATAAAATTTTTGCGAAAATGTTAGGAAATTGGATAAAACGGGTTTTGGAGAGGGTTTTGGACGAGGGACAGTATGGTGTGCCAGGACGATCCATGTGTGGGGCAAGGAATTATTCGCAGGTTCAATGAGGAAAGCGGGAGGGGTAATAAAGGTGGAATATTAGCTTTAGATTGGCACGCTGCATACGATTGTGTGGAGAGAAGCATTATGGAAGTTTATGCAGTGGTAAGGTTTCGGAAAGGAAATTGTTAGTTGGGTACAGGTTTTGTACGAGCAGGCTATGTTTAGGGTGCAGGTAAATGGTAGGTTGGGAAAAGTAGTTAGGATGCATAGGGGATTGCGGCTGGGGTGTGCTGTATCACAAATTCTTTTTGCGTTGATTCAGGACCCGTTTTTTTAGAGCCGTGTGGGGGATTGTACGACAGGATGAAATGCAAGGTGAGGTGGGGGTACAATCAGGAATTATAGGTTACGTGGGTGACACTACGGTTTTATTTCGTGGAGCAAAGGTTTTAGGAAAAGTGAGCGAATTGGTGGAGTGTTTCGGGAAAGCAACTGGGATGAAAATAATAAAAACCATCTGTTTCCTGTGATGTCTTTATTTCGCTGCTGTGTACCATATAAAATCGCTACCAGTGCTCTGATTCTCTCCCTCCCCTTGATGTGTATACAAAATCCGTCACTAAATATCCGATTACATTCTGTACCGGTGTTCCAACCCCCCCCCCCCACATCTAAACTTAAAGCTCTTAAGACACTAATCTCACCCCCACCCACCATTCTTAAAACCCTAGTAAACCACAACCTTACGGGTTCCAATCTCGTACAGAAATAAACTGCATGAAAGACCGTATCAAGATCCCCACACACACAACACTGCCCCCCCCTCCTGCACGCGCCTACTCGCTAACACTTCCCCAATCTTGATCTTGCGTGGATCTCTTATATAAATTAGCATCCTCAACATGTCTTCACATCTCTATACGTCCGTGCCGTTCAACCAACGTACCAGGTCCCTTCTTATCCAGGTCAAACCTGTGCCAGCCATTCTACCCTCCCTCAAGTAGCTATGCTTGACATACATGCCTAACATTCTATTATGCAGATTCATTAACCCCAGGTCACCCCGGCTAACCGGAAGAGACACCACATCCCTCGTTAACCAATCACACCCTGAACCCCAAATATATCTATATACACGCGTTAACATATGCTTTTCATCATATGGATTTAACGGATAAATGCATGCCACATGCCACAACTTACTGAACAAAAGCACATTCACCACAATTGCACGCTGATGTATAGACAGGCCTCCTTCCCTCAATCCTGTCAAGCCACCTAAAACCCTCTCTACAGCCTCACTTGAATTCACCTTCCTCGCATCCTGTATGTTTTCCATATGCACAATCCCACACACCTTAATTTGATTTACTAAAGGCCAGCCTTCCCTCTGGCCTAATACCACACCCGTACATTCTCCCACCCCCATAAGCATGGACTTTTCCTTATTAACCGTCATCCCAGTTGCTTTCCCGAAACATTCCACCAATTCGCTCACTTTTCCTAAAACCTTTGCTCCACGAAATAAAACCGTAGTGTCACCCACGTAACCTATAATTCCTGATTGTACCCCCACCTCACCTTGCATTTCATCCTGTCGTACAATCCCCCACACGGCTCTAAAAAAACGGGTCCTGAATCAACGCAAAAAGAATTTGTGATACAGCACACCCCAGCCGTACCCTGGTGCTTCACAGTGTCACACGTACCCTGGTGCCTCACAGTGTCACACGTACCCTGGTGCCTCACAGTATCACACGTACCCTGGTGCCTCACAGTATCACACGTACCCTGGTGCCTCACAGTATCACACGTACCCTGGTGCCTCACAGTATCACACGTACCCTGGTGCCTCACAGTGTCACACGTACCCTGGTGCTTCACAGTATCACACGTACCCTGGTGCCTCACAGTATCACACGTACCCTAGTGCCTCACAGTATCACACGTACCCTGGTGCCTCACAGTATCACACGTACCCTGGTGCCTCACAGTGTCACACGTACCCTGGTGCCTCACAGTATCACACGTACCCTGGTGCTTCACAGTGTCACACGTACCCTGGTGCCTCACAGTATCACACGTACCCTGGTGCCTCACAGTGTCACACGTACCCTGGTGCCTCACAGTATCACACGTACCCTGGTGCCTCACAGTGTCACACGTACCCTGGTGCTTCACAGTGCCACACGTACCCTGGTGCTTCACAGTGCCACACGTACCCTGGTGCCTCACAGTGCCACACGTACCCTGGTGCTTCACAGTGTCACACGTACCCTGGTGCCTCAGAGTGTCACACGTACCCTGGTGCCTCACAGTGTCACACGTACCCTGGTGCTTCACAGTGCCACACGTATCCTGGTGCCTCACAGTGCCACACGTACCCTGGTGCCTCACAGTGTCACACGTACCCTGGTGCCTCAGAGTGTCACACGTACCCTGGTGCCTCACAGTGCCACACGTACCCTGGTGCCTCAGAGTGTCACACGTACCCTGGTGCCTCAGAGTGTCACACGTACCCTGGTGCCTCAGAGTGTCACACTTACCCTGGTGCCTCAGAGTGTCACACGTACCCTGGTGCCTCACAGTGTCACATGTACCCTGGTGCCTCACAGTGTCACACGTACCCTGGTGCCTCAGAGTGTCACACGTACCCTGGTGCCTCAGAGTGTCACACGTACCCTGGTGCCTCAGAGTGTCACACGTACCCTGGTGCCTCAGAGTGTCACACGTACCCTGGTGCCTCACAGTGTCACACGTACCCTGGTGCCTCACAGTGTCACACGTACCCTGGTGCCTCACAGAATCACACGTACCCTGGTGCTTCACAGTGTCACACGTACCCTGGTGCCTCACAGTGTCACACGTACCCTGGTGCCTCACAGTGTCACACGTACCCTGGTGCCTCCCAGCGTCACAAGTACCGTGGTGCTTCACAGTGTCACACGTACCCTAATGCTTCACAGTATTACACGTACCCTGGTGCCTCACAGAATCACACGTACCCTGGTGTCTGACAGTATCACACGTACCCTGGTGTCTCACAGTATCACACGTACCCTGGTGCCTCACAGTGCCACACGTACCCTTGTGCCTCACAGTGTCACACGTACCCTAGTGCCTCACAGTATCACACGCACATTGGTGCTTCACAGTGTCACACGCACCCTGGTGCCTCACAGTATCACACGTACCCTGGTGCCTCACAGTATCACACGCACCCTGGTGCCTCACAGTGTCACACGCACCCTGGTGCCTCACAGTGTCACACGTACCCTGGTGCCTCACAGTATCACACGCACCCTGGTGCCTCACAGTGTCACACGCACCCTGGTGCCTCACAGTGTCACACGTACCCTGGTGCCTCACAGTATCACACGCACCCTGGTGCCTCACAGTGTCACACGCACCCTGGTGCTTCACAGTGTCACACGTACCCTGGTGCCTCACAGTGTCACACGTACCCTGGTGCCTCACAGTGTCATGCCATACTGTGCTAAAAAGCAGGACATTAATGACCACCGCCCTCTGATGCAGGGTTAAATGTCGCGGCCGTAGACTATTTAAGCGACCCAAGACACTATGTACAACACTCCCCGAATTACACGCCCTCATCTGATCGACTACCCGCATATAATGAACACCACATATAATGATACGATCAACCACAGTCCACCCCTCTGCATCCACCCCATCCCCCCCCAACTCCATAATCTTCGATTTTTCTCTATTAACACACATCCCCGTAGCCTTGCCAAATATGTCAACAAGTCTCCCAACAAAACTCAGACCGGCGGAAGGTGACATGCGTATAAAAAATACGTTTTTTAGGGACGTGTTGGTGTACCATTTAAGATCACTGCCAGTCGTCACGATTATTGGGGGTGATTGGAATTGTATTGATCGTCGCAAGGATGTCGAACCTAGAGGGAGAGGTTTTTTTCAGGATATTTAGGGGATCTATTGCGGAGTGTTAATGTTAGGGATGTGGGGGGGGGGATGAGGTGGGTGGGGTCATGCATACGTTCGTTAGAAGGGAGTATGCGGCAAGACTGGATCGCATATACGTTTCTAGAGGTGTCAGCGTCAGGAGTGTACGTGTGTTAAATGTGAGCTTTTCCGATCACAGAGGTGTTATGGCGGATGTTGACTGAGTAGGATTACCGAGGCGTTTCAGAGGTTTCTGGAAATTGAATGTGGGATTAATGCATAAAAGAGGTGTGAGGGAAGCTTTTGCGAGTGCTTGGAGGGGATGGTGGGCTGAATGTCGGGTGGGGGTTGATATAGTTGAATGGTGGGATACTGTCGGTAAGGTGAAGGTGAGGGATTTTTATCAGCAGCGAGGCAAAGAAGACAGGAGAATGCAATATGGGCTCTTGAACTATCTTGAAGGTCAACTGCAAGCATGTTATACGAATGGTGGGGGAGTGTATCCGGTGGTTGAAATTTAAAATTTAAAACGCTTAATTGGAGACATTCACAATCGTATTTTTGATGCGGCGAGGATAGCGAGTGGAATTGATGAGGTTTTATGGGGTGACCGTCCTTCGGCGTTTGTCTTGCGAGAGCAGGGCAGACGTCGCAGGGCAACAGAATTAATGGGATTAGAGGTTCAGGAGCCATTGGGAGCCTTTAGTAGGGGGCAGGTCCTTATGTCAACGGAGGCTATGAATACCTTTGTAGACGCATGGTATGAATTGCAATATAAAAATGCTGGAATTTCTAAGGGGGCGCTGGGAGAAATGGGTGAATTGGTATGTTGTGATCTAGAGTACATGGACAGGTTGGCTTTGAATGGACCTATAAGTGAAGAAGAGATTAGGTTGGCTGTGGAGAGTATGAGTGTAGGGAAGTCACGGGGGATTGACGGAATCCCTTGTGATTTTTACAAGGAAAATTGGGATTGTATTCGTGACTTTTTAGTGATGTTATTTAATGCCATGAAAAATAGTGGCATCATGGGACAGCAACAAAGAACGGGTGTTGTTGTTCTGGTCCCGAAAAAGAAATCTGGAAATTATATACATAATTATAGGGCAATCTCATTAATATGTGGCGATTATAAAATTTTTGCGAAAATGTTAGGAAATTGGATAAAACGGGTTTTGGACGAGGGACAGTATGGTGTGCCAGGACGATCCATGTGTGGGGCAAGGAATTATTCGCAGGTTCAATGAGGAAAGCGGGAGGGGTAATAAAGGTGGAATATTAGCTTTAGATTGGCACGCTGCATACGATTGTGTGGAGAGAAGCATTATGGAAGTTTATGCAGTGGTAAGGTTTCGGAAAGGAAATTGTTAGTTGGGTACAGGTTTTGTACGAGCAGGCTATGTTTAGGGTGCAGGTAAATGGTAGGTTGGGAAAAGTAGTTAGGATGCATAGGGGATTGCGGCTGGGGTGTGCTGTATCACAAATTCTTTTTGCGTTGATTCAGGACCCGTTTTTTTAGAGCCGTGTGGGGGATTGTACGACAGGATGAAATGCAAGGTGAGGTGGGGGTACAATCAGGAATTATAGGTTACGTGGGTGACACTACGGTTTTATTTCGTGGAGCAAAGGTTTTAGGAAAAGTGAGCGAATTGGTGGAGTGTTTCGGGAAAGCAACTGGGATGAAAATAATAAAAACCATCTGTTTCCTGTGATGTCTTTATTTCGCTGCTGTGTACCATATAAAATCGCTACCAGTGCTCTGATTCTCTCCCTCCCCTTGATGTGTATACAAAATCCGTCACTAAATATCCGATTACATTCTGTACCGGTGTTCCAACCCCCCCCCCCACATCTAAACTTAAAGCTCTTAAGACACTAATCTCACCCCCACCCACCATTCTTAAAACCCTAGTAAACCACAACCTTACGGGTTCCAATCTCGTACAGAAATAAACTGCATGAAAGACCGTATCAAGATCCCCACACACACAACACTGCCCCCCCCTCCTGCACGCGCCTACTCGCTAACACTTCCCCAATCTTGATCTTGCGTGGATCTCTTATATAAATTAGCATCCTCAACATGTCTTCACATCTCTATACGTCCGTGCCGTTCAACCAACGTACCTAGGTCCCTTCTTATCCAGGTCAAACCTGTGCCAGCCATTTTACCTCCCTCAAGTAGCTATGCTTGACATACATGCCTAACATTCTATTATGCAGATTCATTAACCCCAGGTCACCCCGGCTAACGGAAGAGACACCACATCCCTCGTTAACCAATCACACCCTGAACCCCAAATATATCTATCTATATACACGCGTTAACATATGCTTTTCATCATATGGATTTAACGGATAAATGCATGCCACATGCCACAACTTACTGAACAAAAGCACATTCACCACAATTGCACGCTGATGTATAGACAGGCCTCCTTCCCTCAATCCTGTCAAGCCACCTAAAACCCTTCTACAGCCTCACTTGAATTCACCCTTCCTGCATCCTGTATGTTTTCCATATGCACAATCCCACACACCTTAATTTGATTTACTAAAGGCCAGCCTTCCCTCTGGCCTAATACCACACCCGTACATTCTCCCACCCCCATAAGCATGGACTTTTCCTTATTAACCGTCATCCCAGTTGCTTTCCCGAAACATTCCACCAATTCGCTCACTTTTCCTAAAACCTTTGCTCCACGAAATAAAACCGTAGTGTCACCCACGTAACCTATAATTCCTGATTGTACCCCCACCTCACCTTGCATTTCATCCTGTCGTACAATCCCCCACACGGCTCTAAAAAACGGGTCCTGAATCAACGCAAAAAGAATTTGTGATACAGCACACCCCAGCCGCAATCCCCTATGCATCCTAACTACTTTTCCCAACCTACCATTTACCTGCACCCTAAACATAGCCTGCTCGTACAAAACCTGTACCCAACTAACAATTTCCTTTCCGAAACCTTACCACTGCATAAACTTCCATAATGCTTCTCTCCACACAATCGTATGCAGCGTGCCAATCTAAAGCTAATATTCCCACTTTATTACCCCTCCCGCTTTCCTCATTGAACCTGCGAATAATTCCTTGCCCCACACATGGATCGTCCTGGCACACCATACTGTCCCTCGTCCAAAACCCGTTTTATCCAATTTCCTAACATTTTCGCAAAAATTTTATAATCGCCACATATTAATGAGATTGCCTATAATTATGTATATAATTTCCAGATTTCTTTTTCGGGACCAGAACAACAACACCCGTTCTTTGTTGCTGTCCCATGATGCCACTATTTTTCATGGCATTAAATAACATCACTAAAAAGTCACGAATACAATCCCAATTTTCCTTGTAAAAATCACAAGGGATTCCGTCTATCCCCCGTGACTTCCCTACACTCATACTCTCCACAGCCAACCTAATCTCTTCTTCACTTATAGGTCCATTCAAAGCCAACCTGTCCATGTACTCTAGATCACAACATACCAATTCACCCATTTCTCCCAGCGCCCCCTTAGAAATTCCAGCATTTTTATATTGCAATTCATACCATGCGTCTACAAAGGTATTCATAGCCTCCGTTGACATAAGGACCTGCCCCCTACTAAAGGCTCCCAATGGCTCCTGAACCTCTAATCCCATTAATTCTGTTGCCCTGCGACGTCTGCCCTGCTCTCGCAAGACAAACGCCGAAGGACGGTCACCCCATAAAACCTCATCAATTCCACTCGCTATCCTCGCCGCATCAAAAATACGATTGTGAATGTCTCCAATTAAGCGTTTTAAATTTTAAAATTTCAACCACCGATACACTCCGCTATCCCCCACCATGTCGTATACAGCTTGCAGTTGACCTTCAATAAAGTTCAAGAGACACCATACACTGCATTCTCCCTGTCTTCTTTGCCTCGCTGCTGATAAAAATCCCTCACCTTCACCTTACCGACAAGTAACCCACCATTCAACTATATCAACCCCCACCCGACATCAGCCCACCATCCCCTCCAAGCCACTCGCAAAAGCTTCCCTCACACCTCATTTTATTGCATTAATCCCACATTCAATTTCAGAAACCTCTAGAAACGCCTCGGTAATTCCTACCCAGTCACATCCGCCATAAACACCTCTGTGATCGGATAAGGCTTCACATTTAACACACTACACTCCTGACGCTGACAACCTCTAACAACGATATATGACGATCCAGTCTTGCGCCGCATACTCCCTTCTATATACGAACGTAAATGGCATGACCCCACCCACCTCTCCCCCCCCACATCCCTAACAAATAACACTACCGCAATAGATCCCCTAAATATCCTGAAAAAAACCTCTCCCCTCTAGGTTACGACATCCTTGCGATACGAACCAATACAATTCAATCACCGCCCTTAATCGTGACGACTGGTCAGTGATCTTAAATGGTAACACCAACACGTCCTAAAAACACATTTTTTATACGCATGTCACTTCCGCCGTCTGAGATTTTGTGTTGGAGACTTAGTTGACATATTTGGCAAAGGCTACTGGATGTGATCTGAGTTATCGAAAAAAATCGAAGATTATTGGAGTTGGGGGAAGTGGTGGGGGATGGGGGTGGAATGCAGAGGGTGGACTGTGGTTGATCGTATCATTATATGGGTGTTCAATTAAATGCGGTATGCGATCCGATGAGGCGTGTAATACGGGAGTGTTGTACTAGTGTCTTGGGTCGCATAAATAGTCTACGCCGCGACATTTAACCCGCAACAGAGGGCCGTGTGGTCATTAATGTCCCTGCTCTATTAGCACAGTATGGGCATGACAACTAATGAGCACCAGGGTACGTGTGACTCTGTGAGGCACCAGGGTACGTGTGACACTGTGAGGCACCAGGGTACGTGTGACACTGTGAAGCACCAGGGTGCGTGTGACACTGTGAGGCACCAGGGTACGTGTGACACTGTGAGGCACCAGGGTACGTGTGATACTGTGAGGCACCAGGGTACGTGTGATACTGTGAGGCACCAGGGTGCGTGTGATACTGTGAGGCACCAGGGTGCGTGTGATACTGTGAGGCACCAGGGTGCGTGTGATACTGTGAGGCACCAGGGTGCGTGTGATACTGTGAGGCACCAGGGTACGTGTGATACTGTGAGGCACCAGGGTGCGTGTGATACTGTGAGGCACCAGGGTACGTGTGATACTGTGAGGCACCAGGGTACGTGTGATACTGTGAGGCACCAGGGTACGTGTGATACTGTGAGGCACCAGGGTGCGTGTGATACTGTGAGGCACCAGGGTGCGTGTGATACTGTGAGGCACCAGGGTACATGTGATACTGTGAGGCACCAGGGTGCGTGTGATACTGTGAGGCACCAGGGTACGTGTGATACTGTGAGGCACCAGGGTACGTGTGATACTGTGAGGCACCAGGGTGCGTGTGATACTGTGAGGCACCAGGGTACGTGTGATACTGTGAGGCACCAGGGTGCGTGTGATACTGTGAGGCACCAGGGTGCGTGTGATACTGTGAGGCACCAGGGTACGTGTGATACTGTGAGGCACCAGGGTGCGTGTGATACTGTGAGGCACCAGGGTACGTGTGATACTGTGAGGCACCAGGGTACGTGTGATACTGTGAGGCACCAGGGTACGTGTGATACTGTGAGGCACCAGGGTACGTGTGATACTGTGAGGCACCAGGGTACGTGTGACACTGTGAGGCACCAGGGTACGTGTGATACTGTGAGGCACCAGGGTACGTGTGGCACTGTGAGGCACCAGGGTACGTGTGACACCTTGAGGCAACCAGGTACGTGTGACACTCTGAGGCACCAGGGTACGTGTGACACTCTGAGGCACCAGGGTAAGTGTGACACTCTGAGGCACCAGGGTAAGTGTGACACTCTGAGGCACCAGGGTACGTGTGGCACTGTGAGGCACCAGGGTACGTGTGACACTGTGAGGCACCAGGGTACGTGTGGCACTGTGAGGCACCAGGGTACGTGTGGCACTGTGAAGCACCAGGGTACGTGTGACACTGTGAGGCACCAGGGTACGTGTGATACTGTGAGGCACCAGGGT
The DNA here is from genome assembly GCF_026875155.1 of Cherax quadricarinatus. Classification (NCBI taxonomy): domain Eukaryota; kingdom Metazoa; phylum Arthropoda; class Malacostraca; order Decapoda; family Parastacidae; genus Cherax; species Cherax quadricarinatus. The sequence goes on along the minus strand of NC_069428.1, from coordinate 30,192,114 downwards.
ACGTGTGACACTCTGAGGCACCAGGGTACGTGTGACACTCTGAGGCACCAGGGTACGTGTGATACTGTGAGGCACCAGGGTACGTGTGACACTCTGAGGCACCAGGGTACGTGTGACACTCTGAGGCACCAGGGTACGTGTGACACTCTGAGGCACCAGGGTACGTGTGACACTCTGAGGCACCAGGGTAAGTGTGACACTCTGAGGCACCAGGGTAAGTGTGACACTCTGAGGCACCAGGGTACGTGTGGCACTGTGAGGCACCAGGGTACGTGTGACACTCTGAGGCACCAGGGTACGTGTGACACTGTGAGGCACCAGGGTACGTGTGACACTGTGAGGCACCAGGGTACGTGTGGCACTGTGAGGCACCAGGGTACGTGTGGCACTGTGAAGCACCAGGGTACGTGTGACACTGTGAGGCACCAGGGTACGTGTGACACTCTGAGGCACCAGGGTACGTGTGACATTGTGAAGCACCAGGGTACGTGTGGCACTGTGAAGCACCAGGGTACGTGTGATACTGTGAGGCACCAGGGTACGTGTGATACTGTGAGGCACCAGTGTACGAGGCATGAACAGGAGCCTGATCCAGTGAGCCATCAGCCTCCGTCTGATGGTGCGAGCCATCAGCCTCCGTCTGATGGTGCGAGCCATCAGCCTCCGTCTGATGGTGCGAGCCATCAGCCTCCGTCTGATGGTGCGAGCCATCAGCCTCCGTCTGATGGTGCATGTCATCAGCCTCCGTCTGATCCTGTGAGCCATCAGCCTCCGTCTGATCCTGTGAGGCATCTGGCTCCGTCTGATCCTGTGAGGCATCTGGCTCCGTCTGATCCTGTGAGGTATCTCCTCCGTCTGATGGTGCGAGCCATCAGCCTCCGTCTGATCCTGTGAGCCATCAGCCTCCGTCTGATGGTGCATGCCATCATCCTCCGTCTGATGGTGCGAGCCATCAGCCTCCGTCTGATGGTGCATGCCATCAGCCTCCGTCTGATGGTGCGAGCCATCAGCCTCCGTCTGATGGTGCGAGCCATCAGCCTCCGTCTGATGGTGCGAGCCATCAGCCTCCGTCTGATGGTGCGAGCCATCAGCCTCCGTCTGATGGTGCATGTCATCAGCCTCCGTCTGATCCTGTGAGCCATCAGCCTCCGTCTGATCCTGTGAGGCATCTGGCTCCGTCTGATCCTGTGAGGCATCTGGCTCCGTCTGATCCTGTGAGGTATCTGCCTCCGTCTGATGGTGCGAGCCATCAGCCTCCGTCTGATGGTGCGAGCCATCAGCCTCCGTCTGATGGTGCATGCCATCAGCCTCCGTCTGATGGTGCGAGCCATCAGCCTCCGTCTGATGGTGCATGCCATCAGCCTCCGTCTGATGGTGCGAGCCATCAGCCTCCGTCTGATGGTGCGAGCCATCAGCCTCCGTCTGATGGTGCATGTCATCAGCCTCCGTCTGATCCTGTGAGCCATCAGCCTCCGTCTGATCCTGTGAGGCATCTGGCTCCGTCTGATCCTGTGAGGCATCTGCCTCCGTCTGATCCTGTGAGGCATCTGCCTCCGTCTGATGGTGCGAGCCATCAGCCTCCGTCTGATCATGTGAGCCATCAGCCTCCGTCTGATCCTGTGAGCCATCAGCCTCCGCCTGATCCTGTGAGACATCTGCCTCCGTCTGATGGTGCGTGCCATCAGCCTCCGTCTGATGGTGCGAGCCATCAGCCTCCGTCTGATCCTTTGAGCCATCAGCCTCCGTCTGATCCTGTGAGCCATCAGCCTCCGTCTGATCCTGTGAGGCATCTGCCTCCGTCTGATCCTGTGAGCCATCAGCCTCCGTCTGATCCTGTGATGCATCTGCCTCCGTCTGATCCTGTGAGCCATCAGCCTCCGTCTGATCCTGTGAGGCATCTGTCTCCGTCTGATGGTGCGAGCCATCAGCCTCCGTCTGATCCTGTGAGCCATCAGCCTCCGTCTGATCCTGTGAGCCATCAGCCTTCGCCTGATCCTGTGAGCCATCAGCCTCCGTCTGATGGTGCGAGCCATCCGCCTCCGTCTGATCCTGTGAGCCATCAGCCTCCGTCTGATCCTGTGAGCCATCAGCCTCCGTCTGATCCTGTGAGACATCTGCCTCCGTCTGATCCTGTGAGGCATCTGCCTCCGTCTGATCCTGTGAGCATCTGCCTCCGTCTGATGGTGCGAGCCATCAGCCTCCGTCTGATCCTGTGAGGCATCAGCCTCCGTCTGATGGTGCGAGCCATCAGCCTCCGTCTGATGGTGCGAGCCATCAGCCTCCGTCTGATGATGCGAGCCATCAGCCTCCGCCTGATCCTGTGAGGCATCTGCCTCCGTCTGATGGTGCGTGCCATCAGCCTCCGTCTGATGGTGCGAGCCATCAGCCTCAGTCTGATGGTGCGAGCCATCAGCCTCCGTCTGATGGTGTGAGCCATCAGCCTCCGTCTGATGGTGTGAGCCATCAGCTCCGCCTGATCCTGTGAGGCATCTGCCTCTGTCTGATGGTGCGAGCCATCAGCCTCCGCCTGATCCTGTGAGCCATCAGCCTCCGCCTGATCCTGTGAGCCATCAGCCTTCGTCTGATGGTGCGAGCCATCAGCCTTCGTCTGATGGTGCGAGCCATCAGCCTCCGCTGATGGTGCAAGCCATCAGCCTCCGCCTGATCCTGTGAGGCAATCTGCCTCCGTCTGATGGTGCGAGCCTCAGCCTCGTCTGATGGTGCGAGCCATCAGCCTCCGTCTGATGGTGCGAGCCATCAGCCTCGTCCCGATGGTGCGAGCCATCAGCCTCCGTCTGATGGTGCGAGCCATCAGCCTCCGTCTGATCCTGTGAGCCATCAGCCTCCGTCTGATCCTGTGAGCCATCAGCCTCCGTCTGATGGTGCGAGCCATCAGCCTCCGTCTGATGGGCGAGCATCAGCCTCCGTCTGATGGGCGAGCCATCAGCCTCCGTCTGATGGTGCGAGCCATCAGCCTCCGTCTGATCCTGTGAGCCATCAGCCTCCGTCTGATCCTGTGAGCCATCAGCCTCCGTCTGATGGTGCGAGCCATCAGCCTCCGTCTGATGGTGCGAGCCATCAGCCTCCGTCTGATCGTGCGAGCCATCAGCCTCCGTCTGGTGGTGTGAGTTATTAGGATCTGTGTGATCCTGTGAGGCATCAAGATCACGGAAGGTGGCCTCACATTTACCGAAGATGATTTTACTTTCTTGCTCAATAAATGTGGGCCCAGAGATATACTGAGATGTGTATATATCAGCAACGGTCTTTTTGACGTAATCCATTAAATCTTCTTCCTTAATCGGCTCCACTTTGCCTACAAATATGTTTGTTACGTAGACTTGGAGTAGAAATATCTCTCTTTCGGTTCCCTCTCTGTCGTCAGTGTTCAGTCTAATCTGTAGATCAGTTCTCTTTCTGGTAGTTTGAAATCGAAAGAACATCGCATCCCCATGAATCTCATACTTTTTTGGATTCCCAGTTAACTCCTTAATGTCCCAATGTTCGGTCCAATGTTTATTCAATTAAGTTCTCTCGAAGGATAAGCTGCCAAGTTCGACCAGATCGATCTTCCTGACTTCGATCATTATACTTACCCTATTTCATTTACTGTCATGTTCAACTCCTCAATAGGAGGCGAAGAGTCCTTAGAGGCGTTGATCAACATGGACTTAAACCTTTGGGCCATCGCTGTGTTAAGGTTCGCTGGCACCTGTGAGGTCACCAGAGGTTGAGGTCACTTGTGTAAGGTTTGCGACGAAGGACGCCTTCCGGAATGTGAGCCGGGAAAAAACTATGATGGGGTGATAGAGAACAGTGAGTATGAAGGACCGTACCGGGCATACACTTCAGACCAGTCGGGGCGCACCAGCAAGGCACAGAAGTTCTTCATACAGGAGCCAATGACCCACAACCAGTCCATCAGCACGTTAAGGTATTGAACGAGTATCTCGATGAGCTTGATCAACAGGGGCAACACCCAGCTGAAGATCCATTGTACGTAACTCATCGAGGTCGCCTTCAGCTCCTCGTTCTGCTGCTCCCGGGCCGTTACCTTCCACCACAGAAATATGTTCAATGCCAGCAAGGCGGCCACCAAGCAGTGTATACACAATTGATATTTAATTAGCATTTTTTTTATTAATTCAATAAAAAAATATTATGAAAACAGGAATAGTTGATTGAAGCAGAAACAATGAAACTTTGTAACTGGTAAAACTTAAGCTTGAAACTTGAGTGTTGTGGGAGAATAATGTTGAAATTTGTGGTCCAACTGATGTTATCCAATAAATGTATAACATCCACCCATTAACCACCACATGCACACATTAGCTACCACACCCACCCATTAACTACCAATTTTAAGTTTTCATCTTGCCGAAATGTAAGTTTAGTCATAAAGAAGCGCTAAACTGACTGTGGTATATCCCCCGTGTCTATGCTCGAACCCATGTTGTACTGGCCCAGTGTCGCAATTGTTTGACTGAATGTGCCTTCCCGTTTTGGTCTCCAGATTGCATGAAAGACGAAGATATACTGGAGAGCTGGGTGAGACCACCTACCAAACTAATGACGTCATTCGGAAAAAAAATCATGTGAGTAAAGTTAGAAAACTCTCAACATTTATCTCATTAAACGGAGACAACGTGGAGATTTCATTCAGACCTTACAGGTATTGGAAGATGGTTACACTCAAATACAAATAACTACTATTTGAAATGCTGAACAAGTCAGTAACTTGAAATACTGCAATGAAACAGAGGTAGAAGATTCAACACTAACATATCTAAAGGTTTTTGCAAACATAATTATTGAAGAAATTAATAAACTGTACACTAAGGCTATAACTGCGAATATAAAACAGTCATAGACGGACCAACTGAGCAAGCATTTTTCAAGTGAAACAGGACGATCACTTGACACCAAGACACAAGAATCCTCAGTGGAAGTTGTGGTAGAAAAAAGTTGCGATGTTCGTACGAAAACTGAGAGTAACTGGAAGTACAACCACTGGGACACAGCTGTGTGAGAAGCAGTGGTGTAACTCGAGTAGTTAGCAGAGGTAGTCAGAGCTAATGTCTTCCATCCACTTCCATCTCTACTGTTAATTTTTTTTTATTTTATTTTATTTAAAACCATACACAAACATGAGTCACAAGAAAATTCAAACAAATATATTGCACTGAATGAAAATCCTGACATCGGATATTGAAACAATACCTATTACCATTACATTGTTAACATTATAACAACTATAACCAATACTATATCTGATGCCGAAGCTTAGACTGTCCTAAACTAAATACATGTGTATAAGTTAACAATAGTAAAAATGCAACCTAATTCTTCATCAAATTAAGGGGCAGTTCAAAAAAAAAAAAATACTCGGCTCCTTTATTTATGAACCGATTACATTAATTTTTGGTGTACTATTAGAAGCTTATATTAAAGAGCCTTTGCTGAAGTTTCAATCATATCGGCCAAAAAGGAAATGAAATATGCAAAATTTACGAAAAATTACATTTGGCAGGGGACCTGGAGTCAGTGGTACTTGGAAAAGTGGTTTTGACACTTGCTGCTGATAGAACACCTCTAATTCCATCAATGTACGTTTTAAATTCTAAAATAAACCTTATCTTCATGCTAAAAAAAATAAAGTTTCATAACTTTTTTTGACATATTGGAAGATGTCGGTCTTGTTGCCCACATAAATCTAAAAATATTTTGGATAGTTCAGACAGATGAACACTACCTTGTAAAGCAATCATTCTCCTATGTTTGTTGTGAAAATCAAGTCAATTCAATCATAAATAAAGATGCTTTCCCCCTAAATAGGTAAATAAGTTACTTTCGAGATATAGGCCGAAGCGCGCGGCACCCCAGCTGCCCGGGAAATTAAGAGGCTGCTTGATATTTTCTTTTTTTTTGTTTTTTCCTTTTTCTTCGTTTTCAGGCTCGATTGTTAGCCCACTCATCTCACGTGAAAACATTAAGATGTGTTACCATAAGACATGTTCCTGTTCACCTATAAGTAAAATGGATACCTGGGTGTTAGTCGACTGGTGTGGGTCGCATCCTGGAGCCTAATTTGACCAAAATGGTCTGCATAACAAGGAGATAAGATTTCGTTCGGATTTTTAACCCCGAAGGGTTAGCTACCCAGGATAACCCAAGAAAGGCAGTGCGTCATCGAGGACTGTCTGTCTTATTTCCATTGTGGTCCTCAATCTTGTCTCCCAGGATGCGACCCACACTAGTTGACTAACACCCAGGTACCAACTTGCTGCTAGGTGAACAGGTGTAAGGAAACGCGTCGAAATTTTTCTACTCCGCCGGGAATCGAACCCGGGCCATCCATGTGTGAAGCGATAGCTTTGCCAACCAGGCAAAGCTAGGCCTTTGTACCTTTTTTACATGTACTTTGAAAAAAAGGTTTCCAAAATCCTCAGGGGGGGGTTTGAAAGTTCAAATGTAAGACAGGTCACAACGAACCATAATTCAAGGAAGGTGAGAGGTAAGATCCTTTAAAGTATCTCCCAGTTTTACTTAGACTATTTTCCCCCCCATTTTTTTTTTACATTCGCTGCTGACCAGGTGTGTGCGTAGTGCTTGACCCCTCTTTTTGTTTGTGGCGAGCCCCCTTGCTTTCCCGGTGCAGGGTGTGAAGGGTGCTGTCCACCTCGGCTGACAATTAGGTGACTGTGATCGTTCAAGATGGCGGTTAGTCGAAAAGGAAAAATACTGTAGGCATCGAGTATTAAAGGAACGATAACCCCCCAGTTTCTGCGCAAGTTTATTCCCAAAGTTTAAGGGAGATTATGGAGTAAAAGATAGTGACTTGTATGGTGTAGCTTTAAAAGGAGGACAACGAATTTTCGTCAAATGCTTTCAGCAACGGTTTATGAATGTTAGTCCCCGGGTTTAGGACGTGGTCTTAACGTCACACAGTGTCACTGTAAGAATGTAGATGTTTCACGGTTTTTATCTGAATAATTCGCAACGTTCCCTTTGGGCGGACGAGGCGGATATAAGGAAAGTTTTTGGAAGTATGGGAGGGGGCATTATGCTCACATGGTATGGGCGGCAGGAGCTTGCTGGTTTTTCCAGGGGGTTTTTTTAAACCTAAAAAATGATTTGAGGCCCCCAATACCTCCTATGTGTCCTCAAGATTTCAGGACGCGGGTTTAATGGAAAATGTCCCCGGGAAACGACGTACGTGCCCCCTATGTGGTGGTAGGGTCACATAGCGGCGCCCTGTGACAGCGAAACATGGCCTGGCCCTTGGTGGCGTCGCAGCCCCGCTTTAAAAGGGGAGGTGAGAACAAAATCGGATGGAGGTCTGGTGTTTTGTGGAGCGAGTGTGGATCGGGCACACGGGGACGGGGGTGAGTTGGAGTCCGCCCCAATGCTGATCAGGTGTCTTTCCCCTGTGGATGGGAGGAGCAGCAAGTAAAAGAGAAGGTTCTTGAATTGGGGGAGGAATTGGGGGAGGTGTTGAAGCGTTGTCACCCCGGAGGGTGTTACATTGAGCGTGGTGTCTTGGGGGAATCGTCGCTTCAAAAGTCTGAGACATGATAATTTGGGACGTGATGGGGTTGGGTCGTCCATTGACTATTACACCTTTTCAGGTGGAGGTGGAGGTTCAGAGAGGGTAACATCTGATAAAAGAAGGTAAAATGACTGTCACGAGAAAGAGGGCGGCTACATCAGATTCTGATGCGCCCTTTTACCCCTGAAAAAGGCCCTGGGAAAAAAGATGGGTGAATTGTTGGGGTGTGGTGTAGGTGGTGGTGCCATGATGGGGCCCCGGAAAAAGGGGGGAAAAGAGAGCACTTGAAGGGTGTTGAAACGTAAATTCAAGCTTGGAGTTGTAAAGAGTGATGAGAGGAAGCAGGGGGGAAATTTTAATAGGCCTTAGGTTATGTCTTAAATGTTAATGGGTTATGTAGGGGGTTGAAGAGGATTGGTTTCGTAATTTTCTGAAAAAATTGATGGATGTTTGTTCCTGCGGAGCACAATTTCAAAGGGGGGTGGGGTTTTGGGAGGGGCAGGATTTCGGGTAGTTCCTGCCTTTCCCCCCGTCTAAAAGGTGGTGTTGGGAAAATTTTAAAAAGGGAGACGACCCCGTTTTTTTGCAGAAAAGCGAGGGGGGGAGGGGGAGGGAGGGGTTCGTGTGGATGGGTGGTGGATGGGTAAGCGTGTGTCTTTGTGAGTGGTATGCGCCGGCAAAAAAATAAAAAAAGGGTTTAAAAAAATGTTTTTTGTGTGTGAGGATCTTGTGTTTTTCTTAAGTGCATGCCAGAGGTGGCGATAGTTGGGGGGGACTGGAATAGTGTAATCAGGGTGGTGTTGGGGACCAAGAGGGTGGTATATTTTGTGGCTCTTGGGTTTATTAAGGGATGTTGGTTAGTGATCCCTTTTGGGGGGAGCGGTGTGGGGATAAAATATACTTTGTTAGGAGTGGTTATGCTGGAGTAGATAGAGTGTACTTTTTCGGGGAGTGGACGTGAAATCTTTAGTACTTTTGAGGTACAATGTAGATTTTTGGGCAGGGGTGGGGGAGGTTGGGGGGGGACGCTCGCGGACTAATAAAAGTTATTGGAAATTAAATAAAAGTGTGTTTTAGGTGTTTGGGGGGGGTTTGGGAGGGGTTTTCGTCCTATGGGGGAGCTTAGGTAAAGAACGGGGAGTGGTGACATTGTGACTGGTGGGATAGTTTTGAAAAGGAAAGGATTAGAATTTTTATGTGAGAGAAGGAAAACGTTTTAAATTTTAAAATATGGACTGGCAACTATTTAGAGGATAGGTTAAGAGGTTGTATGGGAGGGGGGGGGTGGGAAAAATTTTCTAGGGAGAAATAGTAAAATAAAGGGGGGGTTTGGGGGTGTTGCAAATAAAAGGTTTTCAAGCTGTAAGGATGCAGGAGGGGTTGGAAAGAAGTGCTTTGGGGCGACAACCCGTAGCGGGTTTGGGGATCAAAAGAAAAGGCAGGCCTGGGCTATCCATGTTTAGAGGAACGGAGATGGTTGGGAATTATAGAGTAGGGCAGGAGATACAAACCCACAAAGGGGGAGTGTGCGTATGCGGAGTTTGGGTACGAAAATTTGGGAAAACGGGGGGGGGGGGTGAGGGGCTTTGGAAAGGTGTTATTTGTGCGGTAATTTAGGAAATGTGATCAAAAGGCTTTAGGGGGACGATTCGGCAGAGGAAATGAAAATGCTTTAAAGGGGGAAATGGGAAAGGGGGAAAGTCCGGTTTTGAGGGTTTCCCCCCGGTAGAATTTTTTTTAAACATTGGGCGTTGTAAGGATTTATAGTTAGTTATTTAATAGTATGAAGGAGGGGGGTAAGTTGGGGGGAGAAGCAGGAACGCAGTAGTATGTTGGTCCGAAGGTAAGGGGGCACCCCCCACCTTCGGGGTACGAGCCATATCACTGTTGTGTGCAGCTATAAGGTTTTTGCAAAAATTTTAGGTAATAGGTTCAATGTGTGTGGAGAGGGTGGTGTCAAAATCTCAGTTCGGGTTCCCGGGAAGGTCGATGATTAAAGGACATGGATATGAAAATTTTGTGGAAGCAAAGGGTGGGGTGGAGGGGCGGTTTTGTTGGCTTAGAGGGCGGGGGCATAGATAGAGTGGAAGGGGAGCTTTGCGGGTTATACTTAGGAGACGGGGTTTGGGGGGAGGAAATAGTCGAGTGGGTAAATAGTTGTAAAAGGGGGGAAAATGAGGATACGATTAATGGGTTTTATGGGGAGGGAAATTGCAATGGGAAGGGGCCCTTAGACAGGTGCCCCGTCCAAAAAATTTTGTTTGCTGTTTCCCGGACCCCTTTTATAGATTGGTTGCCCGTAGCTTATGTACGCATGTGGGGAAGTGTGGGGGGTGGGGGGCCCTGGCCCCGGGGTTTAAATTTGGGTTTTGTGGCGACAACTGTTCTCATTCGTGCGGGGAGTCAATGAGAGTGTTGGACGAGGTGGTGAATTATTGGAAGTGCACGGGTTGCAGGTAAATAGTGCGAAGTCAAGGTGCTGGGGTTGGGTTTTGGGTGGGGGTTTTGGGGGCGAGAGTAATGTTGTTAAAAAAATGGGCGGTGTTTTAAAAATTTTTGGATTTTTTATGGGATGAATGGTTGCGGCGCGGGGGGGAAAATTCGGATAGGTTATTAAGGGTCGTGGGGCGTTGGGTGTTTTGAGACCCAGCACCTAATGATACAGCGAGTGTGTCGTGAACTTTTTTTTGTATAGTAAGGTTTTGGGATTTGCAGCTGGTTCCCAAATTTCGGGACAGCGATTGCGGGGTATAAGACGGGTGTCAAAATTTTTTTGGGGTTCACGTTTTTGATGGTTCGGGGGGAGGTTGTAATGTTACTGAAGTCAGGGTGGGTTGGGGTTTTTGGATTTTAGACGGAGGGCTAAATGTGGTTTTTTAAATGGGAAGTGTTGCTTGGGGGTAAGCGGGGGCGTTGGGAAGGATACACGACAGGGGGTATGTGGTTCGAGGAATGGAGTTGAAGGGGGGTGAAATAGTTTTTAGGGCGTGATGTTGGTTAGGGAATGAGAAAGGTTGTATAAGGGTTTTGTGTAGGTTACTTGTAGGTTTGGGCGTTGTCCCAGTTGAGGGGTTTTTTCCCCTGTTGGGGAAGAGTTTTTGGTTTAGTTTAGTAATTGAAGTTAACCCTGGGCGGTGAGGTGATGTTTGTTTTTTTTGCGGGATCCCTTTCCGTTGGGAGTATTCGAAACAGACAGGTTGTAGAGGGTGGGGGGGTGTGGTTCTGTGGGGGATGAGACAGCGTTCCCTGTAGTTTACTTTTTTTGAAGGGTAGTGGAGGTTAGGTGCTGGTTAAGTGGTTGGGACAGAGGGTGGGGGGGGTGGGGTGTCGGTTTTGCTGCTCTAAGTCAGATTTGGGTGGGTTGAGGGGTTTCTAAGAGTTTGATTATTCATGGTGTTATTATATATGTCGTGGGGGGATAGGGGGAGAGGGGTTTGTGAGGAGGAAGAAAGGTTCTTGCGTAACGTTTTTATAGTCGAGGTGTCGTAAAAAGAGATTTGTATGGGGGGGAGGTGGGTCGGCTTTCCAGAGGGGTTTTAGAATGCTAAAAGTTTGGGATTTCGTAAATCTGTGATTGGAAAAAGTGAGTGAAGGGGTTTTCTAGGTTTGGGGGGGTCGGGGGCAAAAGGGGCTCGCCTCCTGGGGGGGGGGGGGCGTGGATGTTTGAATGTGGGTTTTTGGGAAAGGGTTTCCCGGTTTTCATTGGGACTTTGGCGCCAAGTGTGGATGTAGGCTCAGGGCTCGTTATGGTTATTTAACACTTTTCAGAATGTGGTATAATATAGTGATTTTTTTTGTATAAATTTGAGGGTTCAGTCTTGTATAAAAAAGATTCTGAGAAAAAAAGTTATTTCGCAAAGTGTGTTTTGTTTGTTTTTAGTTACGTGTGGGTTTTTTCAGTGAGATATATTTTTAGTTTTGCATTTTGCAAAAAGTGCATCTGATTAATGTGATTTTGTGAAAAAATTTTTTTGTACGTGTGGGTGTGTGTTGGATGTGGGTGTGGGTGTGTGGGTTTTATGTGTTATAATAAATAAAATTTTTCTTTGTATTGGCCTTTGTCATGGGTCAGAGTTATGTAATACTTTATATAGCATGATTGATTCTTTTTAAAGTTTATAATTATGGTTGTACCTGTACGGTTTTGGGTTCATGCCCAAATCTTGGTTTAAATTTTGTCTGTATGGTATACAGACATATTAGACAGTTTAGTGACGTGTCATTTTTTTGAAATTTGTTTGGGGTATTGTAACGTATAGACTTGTTATTGTGTTTAAGCTGTATTTTTTTTTTGTTTTTTTGTATGTTGGGATATGTTCAGTTTTTTAGGGATTGTAGTAGATTATCTAGTCAGTTGATGTTGGTTTGGTTTTTTGATTAATGTGAAAGGGTGGGGTTTAAATGTTTTACTTCTTTGTATTTTATGTTCAAAATGTATTAAACCTTTTTCAGATGTCATTTATAGTAAATTTTAATAAAAAGGTTTTGTTATATGAATTTATGCCCTGTGACATGTAAATTTTTTTTTTGTTATGTTTTTGATGTAAGTTTTTTTGTAATATCTTGCGGCATGTAAGTACAATCCGTTTTCAGTTTTTTTTGATTAGTTCCATACTGTTTTTTTTTATTTTTTGTTAAATGTATTGGTTTTAAAAAAAAAAAAAAAAAAAAAAAAAAAAAACTTACCCCATGTGGAGTTTTACTTACCCATGTGGAAAAAGTTACTTCCCCCTGTGAGAGTTTAAAACTTCCCCATGTGAGAGTATACTTACCCCCTGGGGTTTTTTTACTTTAACCCCATGTGAGAGTATACTTCCCAGTGAGACGTTACTTCCCCTGTGGAGTTTTTTTTCCCATGTGAGACGTATCTTCCCCCTTGGAAGTTTAAAAACTTCCCATGTGAGACGTATACTTCCCCCTGTAGACGTATCTTCCCATGTGAGCGTATACTTTATGTGAGACGTCTTCCCCTGTGAGACGTTCTTCCCCATGTGGATTTTTAAATTCCCCCGTGAGAGTATCTTTTTCCTGTGGACGTAACTTACCCATGGGGTTTCTTTCCCCCGTGGACGTTTTCTTTCCCGTGAGAGTATACTTCCCATGTGGCGTATTTCCCCCTGTGAGACGTATATTTCCCCTGTGGACGTATATTCCCATGGAGACGTAACTTTCCCTGTGGGGATATACTTACCCATGTGAGACGTTTTCTTCCCATTGTGGACGTATACTTCCCCATGTGAGACGTATATTCCCCCCGTGAGACGTATCTTCCCCATGTGAGACGTTTTTACTTCCCCATGTGAGACGTTTTCTTTCCATGGAGAATATTCCCCCTGTGAGACGTATACTTCCCATGTGGACGTTTTTATAAAAATTTTCCCCCTTTGGGTATACTTCCCTGTGAGATTTACTTTCCATGTGAACGTATCTTTTCCCCTGTGGACGTATAATTTCCATGTGAACGTATACTTTCCCATGTGAGACGGGGGGATAAAAAAATGTAACCTTTATTGGCGTTTACTCCCCATTTAGGCTATCCCCCAAAGCGCCAGTGAAAGTTATTTCCCGTGTTAACTTACCCCGGGAGCCCTTATGAAAAGGGTTTTAAAGAGAGGGTTATGTGGGTAACCCTCCCTGTTGCCCCCTTTCTTCCCCTTTTGGTGGGGAAACCCTTTTTTCCAGTGGCTTCTTTTCCCTTGCTTTTTTTTTTCCCCGGAGGACTAACTTATTGTTTTTACATGTGATAAAGTTACTTTTGTTTAAATTGGTTTTGGGATTAAAGTCAAAATTTTTCGCCTTGTTTATTTTCTCCCCACACACATAAAAAGGTTTTGGGACTCCGGGTTGAATAAGAGATTTTTTGTGAGGTTATTTCATTGAGGTGTATCTTTTTGGTGAGATGTTCTTTCCCTGGGTTTTTTCTTTTCCTGGGATTTTATTTTTCTGGGTTTTTATATTTTTTTATGTGAGGGTTATAAATTTCCTGGGTTATTTTCCCTTAATGTAATTTCCCTGTGAATAACGAAACTTTTAAAGGGAGAAAAAGAGAAAACTTTTCCGTGAGAGACTTTTCCTGGAAAATGGAACTTAAGAGAGAAAAATTTTTTTTGGGGAAAAGGGTTTTTTCTAGTAAATTTTCCTCCATGGATTTACTGGGGTATTCCTGAAGGTTTAAATCAAGTAATTTGGGGGGGGGGGGGACTTAAGTCAAGTGGCATGAACTTAATCCCCATTGCCCCCCTTTTCCCTTTTCCCCCAATAAACTAACCTCATTAAATTAATTCAATTTACTAAAACCCCTTGGATTAAAATTTTTAAAATAATAATTAGGCTTCTGGGACCAAAAAGGAAATTTTTAAATAAATTATTAAAATGGATTAAAGAAATTAAATTTTATTTAAAAATTACCATTTAATTACTGGGGAATAATTAATGTTGTGGTGACCCTAATTAACCTAACGAAGGGTTTTTTTCAAACAAGAAAAACTAAATTTAAAATTTTTTAACTTACTTACCAAATTTTGGGTTTAAAATTTTTTGAAAATTTTATTTTTTTCACAGAATATAATTAAAATTTTCCCAAAATTTTGGAAAGAAATTAAATTCCTAATTTAAATTAAGAAAAAAAAACCATTTCCTCAGCTGATTTACACCCCAAAGAATCCATGTTAAAATAAATTCCCTAGGGTTTAGATTTAAGTTTCTCCCCTCACCGAAAATTTTGAAAAGGGTAAAATCCTTTTCCATTTTATTAAAATTATTGTAAATTTTCAAATTTTTAACAAGATGAAATGAATTTTTTAGAAAAAACCAAAAAATTTTTTTAAAAATGTCCTTTCCCGCCGATGCTTTTAAATTTTCATAAACAACTCGCCAGAAGGAAAAGAAAACTTGTTTTAAATTTGCGATGCCCAAAAAACTTTTATTCTCAAAATTTACTAAAACTTTACAAGTTTTTTTGGATAAATTGTAAAAATTATTTTAATTTTTAATTTTATTATTATTATTATTATTATTTTTATTATTTTATTTTAATTATTATTAAAGATGATTTATTATAAAAACATGTGCTAAATATTAATGTGGTAAATAAAAATGCTAGCAGAGATTTGGAATAGTAGTGGTTAGTGGTGGTGGGAGTTTACCTGGAGAGAGTTCCGGGGGTCAACGCCCCCGCGGCCCGGTCTGTGACGAGGTCTCATGGTGGATCAGGCCTGATCAACAAGGCTTTTACTGCTGGCTGCACGCAAACCAACGTACGAGCCACAGCCCGGCTGGTCAGGAACTGACTTTAGGTGCTTGTCCAGTGCCAGCTTGAAGACTGCCAGGGGTCTGTTGGTAATCCCCTTATGTGTGCTGGGAGGCAGTTGAACAGTCTCGGGCCCCTGACACTTTTTGTATGGTCTCTTAACGTGCTAGTGACAACCCCTGCTTTTCATTGGGGGATGGTGCATCGTCTGCCAAGTCTTTTGCTTTCGTAGGGAGTGATTTTCGTGTGCAAGTTCGGTACTAGTCCCTCTAAAGGGTTTTCCAGGTGTATATAATGTACTCTCCCCCCTGCGTTCCAGGGAATACAGATTTAGGAACCTCAAGCGCTCCCAGTAATTTGAGGTGTTTTATCTCCGTTATGCGCGCCGTGAAGGTTCTCTGTACATTTTCTAGGTCAGCAATTTCACCTGCCTTGAAAGGTGCTGTTAGTGTGCAGCAATATTCCAGCCTAGATAGAACAAGTGACCTGAAGAGTGTCATCATGGGCTTGGCATCCCTAGTTTTGAAGGTTCTCATTATCCATCCTGTCATTTTTCTAGCAGATGCGATTGATACAATGTTATGGTCCTTGAAGGTGAGATCCTCCGACATGATCACTCCCAGGTCTTTGAATTTGGTTTTTCGCTCTATTGTGTGGTTGGAATTTGTTTTATACTCTGATGAAGTTTTAATTTC
This sequence comes from Cherax quadricarinatus, assembly GCF_026875155.1. Taxonomy (NCBI): domain Eukaryota; kingdom Metazoa; phylum Arthropoda; class Malacostraca; order Decapoda; family Parastacidae; genus Cherax; species Cherax quadricarinatus. The sequence goes on along the minus strand of NC_069428.1, from coordinate 30,176,621 downwards.
CCTCACGTTTACCATATCGGAGTAATTGAAGCTTCTCATCGTTGAACTTCATATAGTTAGTGTGAATGCAAAATTGAAGTCAAAGTATCTGCAATAGATTAAGCCCACAAAAAAAAAGTCAGAATGAATCTGCATGAATGATGGGACCCTCGGTGAGGAGGTCAGTCAGAGTGTGTCAGGGAGCTGGTGAGGAGGTCAGAGTGTGTCAGGGAGCTGTAGATGTTAGAAGTGAATCTTGCGCGTGTTCTCTGATAGATAGGATAATCTATTAATATATGGTTAGCTGTTAAATCTGGTCTCGACTGGCCTCCCAACATAGTATTGCTGGTTTCTGTTGTGCAGTACATTGTACACTCCGGCTGTACAAGCAGTTCTGTGGCTAGACTGTCTGGTTTATCTATGTTTGATAGTTATAGTGGCAGGAACTGTCACCTCCATGTTGGTTTTACCCCTTGATAAAACCCAGCCCTGGGTGAAATATGCTAATTAAACCCAGCCCTGGGAGAAACATTCTAATTAAACCCAGCCCTGGGAGACACATTCTAATTAAACCCAGCCCTGGAGAAACGTTCTAATTAAACCCATTCCTGGGAGAAACGTTCTAATTAAACCCAGCCCTGGGAGAAACGTTCTAATTAAACCCATTCCTGGGAGAAACGTTCTAATTAAACCCAGCCTGGGAGAAACGTTCAAATTTAAAAACCCAGGCCCAGGAGAAACGTGCTAATTAAACCCAGCCCTGGGAGAAACGTTCTAATTAAACCCCCCCACCCCCACATCCACCCACACCCACCCACAACCATACACTCCCACACCCACCCACATCCACATCCACCCATTCCCACCCACATGCACCCACACCCACCTACATCACCCAAACACCCACACCCACACACACATCCACCCACACCCACCTAACACCCAACACCCACAAAACACCAACACACGCACACACACACACACACACACACACACACACACACACACACACACACACACACACACACACACATTCATTCGATCGAAGACCAGGCAGAAATACAAAAGGATCTGGACAGGCTGCAGACCTGGTCCAGCAACTGGCTCCTGGAGTTCAATCCCACCAAGTGCAAAGTCATGAAGATTGGGGAAGGGCAAAGAAGACCGCAGACGGAGAACAGTCTAGGGGGCCAGAGACTACAAACCTCACTCAAGGAAAAAGATCTTGGGGTGAGTATAACACCAGGCACATCTCCTGAAGCGCACATCAACCAAATAACTGCTGCAGCATATGGGCGCCTAGCAAACCTCAGAACAGCATTCCGACATCTTAATAAGGAGTCGTTCAGGACCTGTACACCGTGTACGTTAGGCCCATATTGGAGTATGCGGCACCAGTTTGGAACCCACACCTAGCCAAGCATGTAAAGAAACTAGAGAAAGTGCAAAGGTTTTGCAAAAAAGACTAGTCCCAGAGCTAAGAGGTAGTCCTACGAGGAGAGGTTAAGGGAAATCAACCTGACGACACTGGAGGACAGGAGAGATAGGGGGGACATGATAACGACTTACAAAATACTGAGAGGAATTGAAAAGGGTGGACAAAGACAGATGTTCCAGAGATTGGACACAGCAACAAGGGGACACAGTTGGAAGCTGAAGACACAGATGAATCACAGGGATGTTAGGAAGTATTTCTTCAGCCACAGAGTAGTCAGGAAGTGGAATAGTTTGGGGAAGAGATGTAGTGGAGGCAGGATCCATACATAGCTTTAAGCAGAGGTACGAATAAAGCTCATGGTTAAGGGAGAGTGACCTAATGGCGACCAGTGAAGAGGCGGGGCCAGGAGCTTGGACTCGACCAGGTGAGTACAACTAGGTGAGTATACCCCACACACACACACACACACCACACACACACACACACACACACACACACACACACACGCACACACACCACACACACACACACACACACACACACACACACACGCACACACGCACACACACACACACACACACACACACACACACACACCGCACACACACACACACACGCACACACACGCACACACACACACACACCACACACACACACGCACACACACACACGCACACACGCACACACACACACACACACACACACGCACACACACACACACACACACGCGCACACACGCACACACACACACACACACACACACACACACGCACACACACACACACACACGCGCACACACGCACACACACACAAAACACACACACACACACACACACACACACACACACACACACACACACACACACACACACACACACCCACACACACACACACACACACACGCACACCGCCGTTACATTCAAGCACCTTTGTCACACGACCATTGTCAACCATCAAAGCCTTGTTTTTAAATTGTCTTCAGTCTCGGCAAGATCTGTTTGAGGCAACTGAACTTTTGTCTCCGCCTTTTATTGAGCACCATGAAGGCCGGTTTCACAAGAGTTCCGCGCGAGTTTGCTCAACTGAACAGCCCACCACCGCGTTGACCAAAATCTATGGCGGTAGGAAACGCGCTTGAGAACCAGGACGCATCCTGGGCAAAGGAGTCCAGAGCAGCAACATCGTTTATTATTGTTGTCAATGTTGCAAATGTTTTATGTACTAAACCTGTTCAGGTCTACCTCCATGTAGTTGTTGCTGGTCACAACAACTCCAGGGACGAGGTCACTACGGCACCAGGCTCCAGGTCACTACAGCACCAGGCACCAGGTCACTACAGCACCAGGCACCAGGTCACTTCAGCACCAGGCACTAGGTCATTACAACACCAGGCACCAGGTCACTACAGCACCAGGCTCCAGGTCACTACAGCACTGGGCACCAGGTCACTACAGCACCAGGTACCAGGTCACTACAACACCAGGCACCAGGTCACTACAGCACTGGGCACCAGGTCACTTCAGCACCAGACACTAGGTCACTACAACACCAGGCACCAGGTCACTACAACACCAGGCTCCACGTCACTACAGCACTGGGCACCAGTTCACTACAGCACCAGGAACCAGGTCACTACAACACCAGGCATCAGGTCACTACAGCACCAGTCACCAGGTCATTACAACACCAGGCACCAGGTCACTACAACACCAGGCACCAGGTCACTACGGCACCAGTCACCAGGTCACTACAACACCAGTCACCAGGTCACTACGACACCAGGTACCAGGTCACTACAACACCAGGCACCAGATCACTACAACACCAGGCACCAGGTCACTACAACACCAGGAACCAGGTCACTACGGCACCAGTCACCAGGTCACTACAACACCAGGCACCAGGTCACTACAACACCAGGCACCAGGTCATTACAACACCAGGCACCAGGTCACTACAACACCAGGCACCAGGTCACTACAACACCACGCACCAGGTCTGACTATCCCTCTACGGGTAATCCCCAGTGAAATTACATGTCATAAACACTTGAGTCAATTCTCAATCACTTTCGAGAAGGATCACAACATTCTGGCGTAACTCGACATCCCTCAGACAGCATCATGTTCCTGGTAAATATGTAGGATACCCAGTGGAGGATATACACTTCTATATGAGAAGAGTCGGTCTCAAGGTAGAGTATCGGGAAGAAGAGAGTCAGACTCCAGGTAGAGTATCGGGAAGAAGAGAGTCAGACTCCAGGTAGAGTATCGGGAAGAAGAAAGTCAGACTCCAGGTAGAGTATCGGGAAGAAGAGAGTCAGACTCCAGGTAGAGTATCGGGAAGAAGAAAGTCAGACTCCAGGTAGAGTATCGGGAAGAAGAAAGTCAGACTCCAGGTAGAGTATCGGGAAGAAGAAAGTCAGACTCCAGGTAGAGTATCGGGAAGAAGAGAGTCAGACTCCAGGTAGAGTATCGGGAAGAAGAGAGTCAGACTCCAGGTAGACTATCGGGAAGAAGAAAGTCAGACTCCAGGTAGAGTATCGGGAAGAAGAGAGTCAGACTCCAGGTAGAGTATCGGGAAGAAGAAAGTCAGAGTCCAGGTAGAGTATCGGGAAGAGAAAGGGGACTTTCAGTCGTGTAAAAAATGATGTAGATGGTGTAGATGGTGTAGATGGTATAGATGGTGTAGAGGGTGTAGATGGTGTAGATGGTGTAGATGGTGTAGATGTAGATGGTGTAGATGGTGTAGATGGTGTAGATGGTGTAGAGTTTGTAGATGGTGTAGATGGTGTAGATGGTGTAGACGGTGTAGAGGGTGTAGATAGTGTAGATGGTGTAGATGGTGTAGATGGTGTAGATGGTATAGATGGTATATGTGGCATGCAAAGAGTACGTAACCTTTATTCGGCGCATGTACACACCCTCATTTACAGGCTATCTCCCCCAACCAGCGAACCAGGTTGCTGAGAGTTGATGATGGGGCCCCGTCGTTCAACTAGTGACCAGGTTCTAGCCAATAAAAAGAAGGTTTTGGCAATCGCAGAGGTTATGTGGGTACCACTCTCTTGTCTGCCCTTGTCATTCCCATTCTAGAGCTGGTTGAAGCACGGTCTGCTATCTTGTGGCTTCTATTTCTGCCTTGCTTACCGTGGAGTGCACTAACACCTATCACTGTACATAGTGTATATAGTGTACATATTGCTGTTCTAAATTGGTGAAGGATAATATAAGTCTAAACTTTTCTGCTGTGTTTATTTTGCTCCCTTTACACCCAGGATAACAGGCCATTTGGACTCCTGGGTTGTAATAGTATAGAGGGTGTAGATGGTGTAGATGTAGATGGTGTAGATGGTGTAGATGGTGTAGATGGTGTAGATGGTGTAGATGGTGTAAATGGTGTAAATGGTGTAGATGGTGTAGATGGGGTAGATGGTGTAGAGGGTGTAAATGGTGTACATGGTGTAGCTGGTGTAGATGGTGTAGATGTGTAAATGGTGTAAATGGTGTAGATGGTGTAGATGCTGTAGAGGGGGTAGAGGGTGTAGATGGTGTAGATGGTGTAGAGGGTGCAGATGGTGTAGATGGTGTAGAGGGTTTAGATGGTGTAGATGGTGTAGATGTAGATGGTGTAGATGGTGTAGAGGGTGTAGAGGGTGTAGACGATGTAGACGGTGTAGATGGTGTAGATGGTGTAGACGGTGTAGTTGGTGTAGAGGGTGTAGACGGTGTAGAGGGTGTAGATGGAGTAGATGGTGTAGGTGTAGATGGTGTAGATGGTGTAGATGGAGTAGAGGGTGTAGATGGTGTAGATGGTGTAGATGGTGTAGAGGGTGTAGATGGGGTAGATGGGGTAGATGGTGTAGATGGTGTAGATGGGGTAGATGGTGTACATGGGGTAGATGGTGTACATTGTGTAGATGGTGTAGATGGTGTAGATGATGTAGATGGTGTAGATGGTGTAATGGGTAGATGGCGTAGATGGTGTAGATTGTGTAGATGGTGTAGATGGCGTACATGGGGTAGATGGTGTAGATGGTGTAGAGGGTGTAAATGGTGTAAATGGTGTAGATGGTGTAGATGGTGTACATGGTGTACATGGTGTACATGGTGTACATGGTGAAGATGGTGTAGATGGTGTAGATGGGGTAGATGGTGTAGATGGTGTAGATGGTGTAGATGGTGTACATGGTGTACATGGTGAAGATGGTGTAGATGGTGTAGATGGTGTAGATGGTGTACATGGTGTACATGTGTACATGGTGTACATGGTGAAGATGGTGTAGATGGTGTAGATGGTGTAGATGGTGTAGATGGTGTACATGGTGTACATGGTGTACATGGTGAAGATGGTGTAGATGGTGTAGATGGTGTAGATGGTGTAGATGGTGTACATGGTGTACATGGTGAAGATGGTGTAGATGGTGTAGATGGGGTAGATGGTGTAGATGGTGTAGATGGTGTAGATGGTGTAGATGGTGTAGATGGTGTACATGGTGTACATGTGTACATGGTGAAGATGGTGTAGATGGTGTAGATGTGTAGATGGGTAGATGGTGTAGATGTGTTATAGATGTGTAGATGTGTATCATGTGTACATGTGAAGATGGTGTAGATGGTGTAGATGGGTAATGGTGTAGATGGTGTAGATGTGCTAGATGGTGTAGATGGTGTAGATGGTGTAGATGATGTAAATGTGTAGATGGTGTAGATGGTGTAGATGGTGTAGATGGTGTAGATGGTGAGAATGATGTAAATGGTGTAATGGTGTAGATGGTGTAGATGGGTAATGGTGTAGATGGTGTAGATGGGGTAGATGATGTAAATGGTGTAGATGGTGTAGATGGTGTAGATGGTTGTAGATGGTGTAGATTGTGTAGATGGGTAGATGGTGTAGATGGTGTAGATGGTGTAGATGGTGTAAATGGTGTAGATGGTGTAGATGTAGATGATGTAAATGGTGTAATGTGATGTGTAAATGTGTGTGTAAATGGTGTTAATTGGTAATGGTGTAGATGATGTAGATGGTGTAGATGGTGTAAGTGTAGTGTGAAGGATGGTGTAGAGGTGTGATGGGTGTAGATGGGGTAGATGTGTGTAGATGGTGTAGATGGTGTAAATGGTGTAGGATGTAGTGTTAGATGATGTAAATGGTGTAATGGTGTAGATGGTGTAAATGGTGTAGATGGTGTAGATGGTGTAGATGAGTAGTAAAGTGGTGTAATGGTGTAGATGTGTAGATGGTGTAGATGGTGTAGATGGTGTAGAGGTTAGATGGGTATTTAATGTGAGTGTTAGGATGGTGTAGTATGTATAGTTTGTAGATGGTGTGGATGGTGTAGATGGTGTAGATGGGTAGTGTATTGGTGATGATGGTGTAGATGTGTAGATGGTTGGGGGTAAATGGTAGATGAAAGGTGTGTAGATGTGTTAAGGAGAGGTTGTAGATGTGTATGGTGTGATGGTGTAGATGGTGTAGATGTGTAGATGGTGTAGATGGTGTAGATGGTGTAGATGGTAGGGTGTAGAGGTGTAATGGTGTAATGGGTACATGTAATGGTGTAGATGGTGTAGAGGTGTAGGTGTAGATGGTAGTAGTTGATGGCGTACATGGTAGATGGTGTAGATGGTGTAGATGTGTACATTGTACATGGTTACATGGTATAGATGGTGAAGATGGTGTAGATGTGTAAAGGGGAATGTGTATTGTATATGGTGTAGATGGTGTAGATGGTGTAGATGGTGTAGAAGGGGTAGATGGTGTAGATGGAGTATATGTATAGATGGTGTATGTGTGTAGATGGTGTAAGGGAATGTGAGATGGTGTATATGGGAGTTGAGAAGGGTGTAATGGTGTAGATGGTGTGATGTGAGATGGTGTAATGGTGGTGACATTGTGTAGATGATGAGATGGTGTAGATGTGTAGATGGGAAGACTGATAGATGTGTATTGGTAGGTGGTGTAGATGGTAGTATAGATGGTGTAGATGGTAATGGTGTAGATGGGGTAGATGTGTAGATGGGGTAGATTATGTAGATGGGGTAGATGATGTAATGATGTAGATGGGGTATAGATGGATGTAGATGGGGTAGAATGATGTAGATGATGTAGAAGGGGTAACCTGATTAGTTGTGTAGATGGGGTAGATAGTGTAGATCTGGTAGATGGTGCTGAATGGAGTAATGAAGTAGGTGGGTTTAGATGGTAGATGATTTGCATGGTGTATATGAAAATGAGTGCCAAGTGCCAGAGTGCCAGAATGCCATAGTGCCAAGTGCCAGAGTGTGCAGAGTGCCAGAGTGCCAGAATGCCAAGTGCCAAGTGCCAGAGTGCCATTAATCCCAAGTGCCAGAGTGGCCAGAGTGCTAAGTCCAGAGGCTAGAGTGCCAGAGTGCCAGAGTGCAGAGTGCCAGAGTGCCAGAATGCAGGTGCCAGAATGCCAGAGTGCCAGAGTGCCAGAGTGCCAGAATGCCAGAGTGCCAGAGTGCCAGAGTGCCAGAGTGCCAGAGTGCCAGAATGCCAGAGTGCCAGAGTGCCAGAGTGCCAGAATGCCTGAGTGCCGGAGCGCAGAGTGCAGAGTGGCCCAGAGTTCCAGAATGCCCAGAGTGCCAGAGTGCCAGAGTGCCAGAGTGCCAGAGTGCCAGAATGCCAGAGTGCCAGAGTGCCAGAGTGCCAGATTGCCGTGGAGATGATAAAGGTGATGTAAAGTCCAGGTTATCCTGTTTGATTTTGGCTTACAACGCCGTACTCTTGCATGACGACGCTGTGCCAAGGTCACTGAGAGCAGCCTAGCGTGACTCCTCTTAACATACTCCTCCAGTAGACCAGCATCTCCCCAAAAGAGCACAAAACAGTCCCACACGGACAAACCTATCATGGACAAAATCGCCAATGTAATGCTCACCAAGGCTTCAGGAAAGGACAAAGCGCGTCTCCTGTCGGTGAAGGCAACACACTCACAAGATTTCCTTCTACTTGTTTTCAATTCCTCCCTGGGCACTCGACTCGACCCCAGGCCATTCGCATTGGTGTTGCTCTTCGCCTAGCCGCCCCCATCCTCACCGAACATAAGTGTATTTGGGACAGGGCAACAGCTGATCAATTCGGACTTCATTGTCTCGTGTGTCACACATCAAAAGGGAAGTATGCTAGACATGAGGAGGTCAACGACATCATAAAGAGAAGCCTCACCACAGCCCGTTGCCCAGCTCAACGGGAACCCCAAGTGCAGCGGTATGACGAAAACCAAAAGCGTCCTGATGGAGCCACTATGCTGCCCTGAAAGGATGGAAGGCAGATTGCCGAGACTACATCTGCGCCGCCACATTGGCACACACCTACTTGCCATACTCCGTAGCTGAAGGGGAAGGAGCTGCCAGCCACAAGGAGACCCAGAAGACCAGCAAATATGAAGACCTTCCCCCTTGCTATAACTTCATTCCAATAGGGTCGGAGGCCTTTGGAGCACGGGGCTCCAAGGGCTCTAAAGTTCCTCAAAGAGCTGGGTGAAAAATTCATCATAGAAACCAAGGACCACAGGGCGACCAGCTTCCTCTTTCAGAGACTCAGTGTCGGGATCCAAGAGGAAATTGCCTGTACATTCTGGGCACGGCGCCCACCGCAGAGGGAGCTGGACGAAGTATGTCCGAGATGTAGCTCTGAGTGTGTTATCTATGTTGTTTTACTCCGATGTTATTTTTGGTAATGTATTTTGTCTTAAAAAAAATATACAATATATGTATATAAATATATATATATATAAATATATATATTATATATAATATTATAAATATATATATATATATTATTAATATTATTAATAATAGCAACTGGCCGATTCCCATCAAGGCAGGGTGGCCCGAAAAAAAAATCTTTCACCATCATTCACTCCATCACTGTCTTGCCAGTAAGGTGCTTTACACTACAGTTTTTAAACTGCAACATTAACACCCTCCTTCAGAGTGCAGGCACTGACTTCCCAACTCCAGGACTCAAAGTCCGGCTTCCCGTTTCCCGAATCCCTTCATAAATGTTACTTTGCTCACACTCCAACACACGTCAAGTAATAAAAAAAGCCCCATTGCCCCCATTCACTCCTATCAAACACCTCACGCATGCCTGCTGGAATCCAAGCCCCTCGCCACACAAAACCTCCTTAACTCCCCACCCTCCAACCTTTCCTAGGCCAACCCCTACCCCGCCTTCCTTCCATTACAGCCCTGATACACTCTTAAAGTCAGTTTTGTTTTCGCTCCATTCTCGGCTACATGTCCCGAACCACCTCAACAACCCTTCTCAGCCCCTGGACAACAGTTCTGGCAATCCCGCACCTCCTCCAAACTACCCAAACTACGAATTCTCTGCATTAATATCACACCACACATTGCCTCAGACATGACAATCTCCACAGCCACTATCCTCCTCCCGCTGCAACATTCATCACCCCAGCTTCACACCCATATAAGATCGTGGTAAAACTAAACTCTCATACATTCCCCTCTTTGCCTACCAAGGACAAATTCTTTGTCCTCCACAGACTCCTAAGTGCGCCACTCACTCTTTCCCCCTCATCAATTCTATGATTCACCCATCCTCATAGACCCATCCTATTACAAGAGTCGCTACCACCTCCCAAATAGGCGATACATTCACCTCCTCCATACTCTCGTCCTCCAATCTGATATCCAATCATTTATCACCTAATCTAAATGTTAACCTCATAACCTCCTCTTTTCAGTATTACACTTTTAATTTTTCTTCATTTTTGCCACGCCTAACCAAATTCATCCCACAATCTCTGCAACTCTCTTCAGAATCACCCAAGAGCACAGTTTCAACAGCAAAGAGCAACTGTGACAACCTCCCACTTTATGTGTGATACATTTATCTTTTTAACTCCAACGCCTCTGCCAAGACCGCTCGCATTTACTTCTCTTACAACCCCATCTATAATATATTAAACAACCACGGTGACATCTCACATCCTTGTCTAAAGGCTACTTTTTACTGGGAAATAATTTCCCTCTTTCCTACATACTCTAACTTGTGCCTCAACTATCCTCGTAAAAACTCTCACTGCTTTCAGGTAATCTACCCCTAACCAAACACTTGCAACATCTGCCACATTGCCCCGACCCTACCACCCTGTCATAAACGCCTTTTCCAAATCCTTAAAATGCACAAAAACCTCTTTAGTCCTTATCCAAATACTGTTCATTTATATGTTTTCAACTGTATATATAAATATATATATATAAAAATATAAATATATATATAAATAATAGATATATATATACATAATATATATATATATTGTATATATATGAAATTTTGGAATAAAGACTCGGAGAAAACAACAGGAAAATGAAATGATTGAAAGAACAGACGACGGGAGATGAAGCGAGATTAATGATTCAGAAAAAAGAATTTACCAGAGCATTGTGGATGCTTACACTATGTATGAGTGCGAGGTTTGAGTGTATGAGTGGCATACAGTTTCTTAGTGCACAGTATGAAAGTATGAGAGTTACTCTCACCTTTTTTGTGGTTGCAGGGGTCGGGTCACAGCTCCCTGGCGCCCTCCCTCACTGATCGCTACTACGACCCGTCTTCTCTCCCTGCTCTATGAGCTTTATCATACCTCATCTTAAAGCTATGTATGGTTCCTACCTCCACTAAGTCACTTGCCAGACTATTCCACTTCTTGACAACTCTATGACTGAAATAAATACTTCCTAACATGCCAAATTGTGACCCCTTGTTTCTGTGTCCCATCCTCTGAACACCCTTCAATTCCTCGCATTATTTGTTATTTAGTTATCATTTCTCCTGACCCTCCTGTCCTCCAGTGTCGTCAGGCCGGTTCCCCTTAACCTTCCTTCACAGGACATTCCCTTTAACTCTGGGACTAGTTTTGTTGCAAAACCTTTGCATTTTCCTCTATTTCTTGACGTTCCTGACCAGGCGTGATGCATGAGTGAAGTAAGAGTATATAAGAGGTATGAGGTGTTGGTGTGCGAGGTATAAGTCAATTGGTTTGGGCTAGGTAGAAAGAGTGTGTGTGTGTCGAGTATAATGAATATGTGTTGTGCGAGGTATAAGTGATGAGTGTGTGCGAGGTATAAGTGAATGTGTGTGTGCGAGGTAATAAGTGTGTGGGTGTGCGAGGTATAAGTGTGTGTGTGTTCGAGGTATAAGTGTGTGTGGTGCGAGGTAAAGTGTGTGTGTGTGTGCGAGTATAATTGTTGTGTGTGCGAGGTATAAGTGTGGTGGTGTGTGCGAGGTATAATGTGAATGGTGTGTGCGAGGTATAAGTGTTTGTTGGTGCGATGTATAAGTGTGTGTGAGGCGAGTTAAAATTGTGTGTGTGTGCGAGGTAAAAGTGTGAGTGGTGGTTCGAGGAATAAGTGTGTTTGTGTGTGCAGGTATAAGTGTGTGTGTGTGCTAGGTATAAGTGGTGTGTGTGCGAGGTATATGTGGTGGGTGTGGGCAGGTATAAGTGGTGTGTGTGTGCGAGGTATAAGTGTGTGTGTGTGTGCGAGGTATAAGTGTGGTGGTGTGTGCTAGTATATAGTGTGTGGTTGCCGAGTGTTAGTGTGGTGTGGTGCGTAGGTATTATGTGTGTGTGGTGCGAGGGCTATGAGTGTTTTGTGTGTGCGAGGTATGAGTGGTATGTACGTGCGCGGTTGAGTGTATGTGTTGCGAGGAAAAGTGTGTGGTGTGCAGTATAAGTGTGTGTGTGTGTGCGAGGTAATAAAAGTGTGTGTGTGTGCGAGGTATGATTTATGTGTGTGCTAGGGTTATAATATAAAGTAATGTACATGTGAGGTATGATGTATGTGTTGCAGGTATAAAAGTGTGTTGAGTGCGAGGTATAAGTGTGTTGTGTGTGTGCGAGTATAAGGTGTGTGAGGTGTGTGCGATGTATTAGTGTACTGTAACGTGCGAGGAATAAGTTGTGATGTGCGAGGTATAAGTTTGTGTGTGTTGTGCAGGGTTATAAGTGTATGTTGTGCGAGGTATAAGTGTGTGGGTTGCGAGGTATAAGTGTATGTGTGTGCGAGATGAGTTAATGTACGTGCGAGGTAAGAGTTGTATTAGTGTGCGCGAGGTATAATGTGTGTGTGTGCGAGGTATGATGAAGTGGTATGAATGTAATGTTGGCGAGGTATGAATGTATTTCGTGCGAGGTAGTGAGTGTATGTGACGTGCGAGGTTGATGATGTATTACGTCGAGGTAATTAGTGATGTGTGCGAGGTATGAGTGTAGCGTGTGCAAGTTATGAAGTGGTATGTGTGGCGAGGTATGAGTGTATGAGTGAACAGAGGTAGAGTGTAACGTGTGCGAGGTAAGAGTGTACGTGTGTCGAGTAATGAGTGTATGTGTGCGAGTAGGTAGTGTACGTGGCGAAAGTATGAGTGAATGTGTGCGAGGTATGAGTGTACTTGTGCAAGGTATGAGTGTATGTACGTGCTAGGTATCGTGTACGTGTGCGAGGTATTAGTGTACGGTGCGAGGATGAAGACTGGAGGTTGAGTGGACGTGTTGGGAGAGGGAATGACGGTACTGGAGTAAGCCGTGGTGAGGCTGTTGATATAGCAGGCCCGATAAATCGTAAAGAGATGTATAAGAACCCCGGGTAGTGATGAAGGAGGGATAAATGGAAAAACCCAGGAAGAGTCGAAGGATGGATTAAGGAGGCTTTTCAAGATGAGGGCTTGGAACAACCATCACTCTGTGTGTTTACTCACCTAGTTGTCTCACCTATTTGAGTTTGCGGGGGTCGAGTCCCGAGCTCTGGCCCCGCCATCATCACTGATCGCTACTAGGTCAACTTCTCCTGAGCCGTGAGCTTTATCATACCATCGCTTAAGAGTCATGTATGATGGATCCTGCCTCCACTACATCGCATCCAAACTATTTCCAATAACTTGACTACTTCTGAGGCTGAAGAAATACTTCAAACTTCCCTGTGAATTCATCTGTGTCTTCAGCTCCAACTGGTCCCCTTTTACTGTGTCCAATCTCTGGAACACTGTCTATAGTCCACCTTGTCAATTCCTCACAGTATTTTGTATGTCGTTATCATGATCCCACCTATCTCTCCTTCCTCCAGTGTCGTCAGGTTGATTTCCCTTAACCTCTCCTCGTAGGACATACCTCTTACTCTGGGACTAGTCTGATGCAAACCTTTGCACTTTCCTCTATTTCTTTTACGGTGCTTGGCTAGGTGTGGGTTCCAAACTTGTGTGCCGCATACTCCAATATGGCCTAACGTACACGGTGTACAGGTCCTGAAATGATTCCTTTATTAAATATCGGAAAGCTGTTCTGATGTATTGCTAGTCGCCCCTATTCAGCATCAGTTATTTGGTTGATGTCGCTTCAGAGATTGCCTGTTGTTATACTCCCCCAATAATCTTTTTTCCTTGAGTGAGGTTTGTAGTCTCTGCCCCCTAGACTGGTACTCCGTCATGCGTTCTTCTTTGCCCTTCCCCAATCTTCATGACTTTGCACTTGGTGGGATTGAACTCCAGGAGGCAATTGCTGGACCAGGTCTGCAGCCTGTCATCTGCAAACAGGGACACCTCAGAGTCTATTCCTTCCGTCATGTCGTTCACAAATACCAGAAACAGCACTGGTCCTAGGACTGACCCCTGTGGGACCCCGCTGGTCACAGGTGCCCACTCTGACACCTCGCCACGTACCATGACTCGCTGCTGTCTTCCTGACAAGTATTCCCTGATCCATTGTAGTGCCTTCCCTGTTATCCCTGCTTGGTCCTCCAGTTTTTGCACCAATCTCTTGTGTGGAACTGTGTCAAACGCCTTCTTGCAGTCCAAGAAAATGCAATCCACCCACCCCTCTCTCTCTTGTCTTACTGCTGTCACCATGTCATAGAACTCCAGTAGGTTTGTGACACAGGATTTCCCGTCCCTGAAACCATGTTGGCTGCTGTTGATGAGATCATTCCTTTCTAGGTGTTCCTCCACCACTCTTCTCCTGATAATCTTCTCCATGACTTTGCATACTATACATGTCAGTGACACTGGTCTGTAGTTTAATGCTTCATGACTGTCTCCTTTTTTAAAGATTGGGACTACATTTGCTGTCTTCCATGCCTCAGGCAATCTCCCTGTTTCGATAGATGTATTGAATATTGTTGTTAGGGGTACACATAGCGCCTCTGCTCCCTCTCTCAATACCCATGGGGAGATGTTATCTGGCCCCATTGCCTTTGAGGTATCTAGCTCACTCAGAAGCCTCTTCACTTCTTCCTCGGTTGTGTGCACTGTGTCCAGCACTTGGTGGTGTGCCCCACCTCTCCGTCTTTCTGGAGTCCCTTCTGTCTCCTCTGTGAACACTTCTTTGAATCTCTTGTTGAGTTCCTCACATACTTCACAGTCATTTCTTGTTGTCTCTCCTCCTTCCTTCCTTAGCCTGATTACCTGGCCCTTGACTGTTGTTTTCCTCCTGATGTGGCTGTACAACAGTTTCGGGTCAGATTTGGCTTTCGCTGCTATGTCGTTTTCATATTGTCTTTAGGCCTCCCTTCTTATCTGTGCATATTCATTTCTGGCTCTACGACTGCTCTCCTTATTCTCCTGGGTCCTTTGCCTTCTATATTTCTTCCATTCCCTAGCACACTTGGTTTTTGCCTCCCTGCACCTTTGGGTGAACCACGGGCTCATCCTGGCTTTTTCATTATTCCTGTTTCCCTTGGGTACAAACCTCTCCTCAGCCTCCTTGCATTTTGTTGCTATTGTGTGTGTGTGTGTGTGTGTACTCACCTAATTGTACTCATCTAATTGTGGTTGCAGGGGTCGAGACTCAGCTCCTGGCCCCGGCTCTTCACCGACCGCTACTAGGTTCTCTCTCCCCCTGCTCCATGAGCTTTATCATACCTCGTCTTAAAACTATGTATAGTTCCTGCCTCCACTACATCGCTTGCCAGGCTATTCCACTTCCTAACTACTCTATGACTGAAGAAATACTTCCTAACATCCCTTTGACTCGTCTGAGTCTTCAGCTTCCAATTGTGACCCCTTGTTTCTGTGTCCCATCTCTGGAACATTCTGTCTCTGTCCACCTTGTCTATTCCACGCAGTATTTTGCATGTCGTTATCATGTCTCCCCTGACCCTCCTGTCCTCCAGTGTTGTCAGACCGATTTCCCTTAACCTGTCTTCCTAGGACATTCCCCTTAGCTCTGGAGCTAGCCTTGTGTCAGCATAGTTGCTGATCCCTGTCTTGTGTAGAATATCAGTATTATCCATGTGCTTTAGATAGGAGAAACCTTTGCACTTTCTCTAATTTCTTAACGTGCTTGACCAGGTGTGGGTTCCATACTGGTGCTGCGTACTCCAGTATGGGCCTGACGTACACAGTGTATAAAGCCTTGAACGATTCCTTAATGAGGTACCAGAACGCTATTCTCAGGTTTGCCAAGCGCCCGTATGCCGCAGCAGTTATCTGGTTAATGTGTGCTTCTGGCGATGTACTCGATATTATACTCACTTCTAGGTCTTTCTCCTTGAGTGAGGTTTGCAGCCTTTGGCCACCTAGCCTATACTCTGTCTGCGGTCTTCTTTGCCCTCCTCCGATCTTCATGACTTTGCATTTGGTGGGGTTAAATTCTATGAGCCAGTTTCTGGACCACACATCCAGCCTGTCCAGGTCTCTTTATAGACCTGTCTGGTCCGCGTCTGATTTAATTCTCCTCATTAACTTCGCGTCATCTGCAAACAGGGGCACTTCTGAGTCTATCCCTTCCATCATGTCGTTCACATATACTAAGAATAGCACTGGTCCCAGGACGGACCCCTGTGGGACCCCGCTCGTCACTGGCGCCCACTGTGATACCTCATCACGGACCATGACTCGCTGTTGCCTCCCTGTTAGCTATTCTCTGATCCATTGCAGTGCCCCTCCTGTTATACGTGCCTGTTCCTCTAGCTTCTGTACTAATCTCTTGTGAGGAACTGTGTTGAAGGCCTTCTTGCAGTCCAAGAAAATGCAATCAACCCACCCCTCCCTCTCATTCCTTACTTCGGTTACCTTGTCATAAAACTCTAGTAGGTTTGTGACACAGGATTTGCCTCCATGAATCCGTGCTGGCTGTCGTTTATAATCTTGTTCCGCTCCAGGTGCTCCACCACTCTCCTCCTGATAATCTTTTCCAATACTTTGCATACTATACATGTCAGTGACACTGGTCTATAATTTAGTGCTTCATTTCTGTCTCCCTTCTTAAAGATGGGGACTACATTTGCCTTCTTCCATACTTCAGGTAGTTGCCCAGTTTCAAGGGAAGTGTTGAAGATTTTAGTTAGTGGCACACGTAGTGTCCCTGCTCCCTCTCTAAGGACCCATGGAGAGATGTTGTCCGGTCCAACCGGCTTTGAGGTATCAAGGTCACTTAAGAGCTTCTCCACCTCCTCCTCAGTTGTGTGTAATTCATCCAACACTTGTTGGTATATCCCTTGTTGCTGTATGCCACTGTTTTGTCTTCCTGTTGTCCCTTCAGCCTCAACTGTAAATACTTCCTGAAATCTCATGTTGAGCTCTTCACATACCTCCTGGTCGTTTCTTGTGAGCTCCCCACCTTCCTTCCTCAGCCTGAATACCTGGTCCTTGACTGTTCTCTTTCTCCTGATGTGGCTGTATATTAGTTTCGGGTTAGACTTGACTTTCGATGCTATGTCATTTTTATGCTGCCGCTGTGCCTCCCTTCTTATCTGTGCATACTCGTTTCTGGCTCGTCGACTAATCTCTTTATTCTCCTGAGTCCTTTGCATTCTGTACTTTTTCCATTCTCTAGAACACTTAGTTTTTGCCTCCCTGCATCTTCGGGTAAACCAAGGGCTCGTTCTGTCCTTCCCATTATTTCTGTTACCCTTGGGAACAAACCTTTCCTCTGCCTCCTTGCATTTTGTTGTTACAAAGTCCATCATTTCGTTTAATGATTTTCCTACCAACTCCTGTTCCCACTGAACCTCCTGCAGGAAGGTCCTCATTACTGTGTAGTCCCCCCCCCCCTTTTATAGTTTAACTTTTCCCATTCTACTCCTGTTAAAATCTCCACTTTTAGTTCCATGTTGTATTCAAAGCTCATAACTACGTGGTCAATCATATGTGATTTGCTCAATGTCCGAGCTACTCAGGGTGAACACGAGGTCCAGTCTTGCTGGTTCATCCTTTAATAATAATAATAATAATAATAATAATAATAATAATAATAATAATAATAATAATAATAATAATAATATTAATAATCGGAGAAGATATCGTACAGGAGGTCCTTGGCAGACACTGCAGCAGTAGCTGCCGCAAGACCCACAACACTTTCACTTCTTGTATGAGAGACTTCCTAACCCACTGTCTTGGCTGTCTTCCAGGGAGGGGGAGGGGAAGGGAGGGGAAGGGAGGGGAAGGGAGGGGAGGGGAGGGGAAGGGAGGGGAAGGGAGGGGAGGGTAAGGGGGGGCTGGCTTTATCTCACGTGACTTGCCTTCTTTTTGTTTACAATAAACAGCTGATCATTCGTTGCTCTCTTAACGCTGTTACTTAACGACGGGTCATCGTACTAGTAGTACTAATAGTATTGCTAGTAGTTGTAGATGTGGTAGTACTGGTAGTAGTGGTAGTTGTAGTAGTACTAGTAATAATAGTAGTATTGGTAGTAATTGTAGTACTACTAGCATAGTTATTAGTAGTGGTAGTAGCAGCAGTAGTTGTACTAGCAGAAGTAGTATTGGCAGTGGTAGTACTAATACTGCTAGTAGTAGAAGTAGTAATAGTAGTAGTGGTGGTGGTAGTAGTAGTAGTGGTGGTAGTAGTAGTAATAGTAGTAGAGGTAGTAGTAGTAGTAGTGGTAATAGTAATTATAGTAGTGGTGGTGGTGGTAGTAGTAGTAATAGTAGTAGTGGTGGTAGTAGTAGCGGTGGTAGTAGTAGTAGCAATGAGTAGTAGTAGTAGTAGTAGTAATAGTAGTGGTAGTAGTAGTAAGTAGTAGTAGTAGTAGTAGTGGTAGCAGTAGTAGTAGTAGTAGTTAGTAGTGTGTAGTAGTAGTTAGTAGTAGTAGTAGTAGTGGTGGTAGTAGTAGTTATGTAGTGGTAGTAGTAGTAGTAGTAGTAGTAGTAGTAGTAGTAGTGGTAGTAGTAGTAGTAGTAGTAGTAGTAGTAGTAGTAGTAGTAGTGGTGTGTAGTAGTAGTAGTAGAGTAGTAAGTAGTAGTAGTAGTAGTAGTAGTAGAGTAGTAGTAGTAGTAGTAAGTAGTAGTAGTAGTAGTGTGTGTAGTAGTATGTAGTAGTAGTAGTTAGTAGTAGTAGTAGTATTTAGTAGTGGTAGTAGTAGTAGTAGTAAGTAGTAGTAGCAGTAGTAGTAGTAGTGGTAGTAGTGTAGTAGTAAGTAGTAGTAGTAGTAGTAGTGGTAGCAGTAGTAGTATAGTAGCAGTAGTAGTAGTAGTAGTACAGTAGTAGTAGTAGTAGTAGTAGTATAGTAGTAGTAGTAGTAGTAGTAGTAGCAGTAGTAGTAGTAGTAGTAAGTAGTAGTAGTAGTAGTAGTAGTAGTAGTAGTAGTAGTAGTGGTGGTAGTAGTAGTAGTAAGTAGTAGTAGTAGTAGTAGTAGTAGTAGTAGTAGTAGTAGTAGTAAGTAGTAGTAGTAGTAGTAGTAAGTAGTAGTAGTAGTAGTAGTAGTAGTAGTAGTAGTAGTAGCAGTAGTAGTAGTAGTATGGTAGTAGTAGTAGTAGTAGTATAGGTAGAGTAGTAGTAGTAGTAGTAAGTAGTTAGTAGTAAGTAGTAAGTAGTAGTAGTAGTAGTAGTAAGTAGTAGTAGTAGTAAGTAGTAGTAGTAGTAGTAGTAGTAGTTAGTAGTAGTAGCAGTAGTAGTAGTAGTAAGTAGCAGAGATCGTGTCAAGGAGCGGCTTCATGGACACAATACTGGGACATGAACGGAAGACTGAAGAGGTTGACACTGTGAGTCTCAGCTAGGAGTTGTTATCCTACCTTACAGGGCTACGTTGAAAGGAGTGCAGCCGGTGTTATTAGAGAGAGAGACCCAGGGATGGAAACAATAGTCTCCTGCTGGTAACTCCACACTGACTCACTCTTCATCTCCAAAAGACTCTGAACAAACCTCATTTTTTTACCTCTTACTCCCCTCCCCCTCTCTCTCCCCAGACAAAGAATCTATCTAAGAAGGATCGACAAAAGCGAGGAGGTGAGAGGGCCACTCGTTGCCTCCCACAAGAGGTATATAAGAGCACAGTAGCTGCGACAGGAGGCATCAATTCCTCCTTCAGCGCCGCCGACATGACTTGGATAGCAGTGATCTCCGTGAGTGAATTCTCGCTCTTATCTTTTCTTCAGTGTTAAGAACCGAGATCAGGAACTAAGAGAGTTCAGGAGGTTAAACAACCCCCAACCCCCATAACTCGGCAGTTAACATGGCTGAGTTGAAGCAACACGTTTTCACCCATGACTCGACTGTTAATTAAGATGTGGGTTAGAATTATCACGAAACAGGTACAACAGGACTGAACAACAGTAATAACGGGAGTGGATTTTGGCACAACGGAACTGGACCCAAAAAAAGGAAAGGGGGACGGAACAGGCAGAATGGGGAAACTGGGGGAACAACACAAATAACAGGATGAAACAAGCAGAAAGGGAATGAACAGAGACAGCGGGGACAGAACAACAGGAACAACGGGGGGGATGAATAGGTACAGAAACTCACCGTTTCTTTCTTTTACTCCTACAGGCGTTGAGCCTCGGGGTGGCCCTGGTGAACGCCGGCTACGTACCGTAAGTATCTCCCTTAGGGAGCATTAAGGGAAAAGGGGGAATCGGGGGGTGAATAAGGGGATAATTACTGAAGATATAAGGTATACCAATACATATACTTATATATATATATATATATATATATATATATATATATATATATATATATATATATATATATATATATATATATATATATATATATATATATGCATAGTTCCTTTGTATAAAGGCAAAGGGGACAAAAGAGAGTGCAAGAATTATAGGGAAATAAGTTTGTTGAGTATACCTGATAAAGTGTATGGTAGAGTTATTATTGAAGGAATAAAGAGTAAGACGGAGAGCAGATGAACAAGGAGGATTTAGGAAGGGTAGGGGGTGTGTAGACCAAGTGTTTACAGTGAAATATATAGGTGTAAGTAAGTTTATTCAGGTATTCACAAATACAGTTTTAGAGATTATCATACATAGCAGTATATGTGTAGAGAACCTGGGATAACCCAAAAAAATCAGACTAAGTGACTTATTTCCACTGGGGTATTTAGATAATGGTAAAGAAGTTTATGTGGCATTTATGGATTTGAGAAAGGTGTATGACAGGGTGGATAGGGGAGCAATGTGGCAGATGTTGCAAATGTTTGGAATAGGAGATAGGTTATTGAAAGTAGTGAAAATTTTTTACGAGGATAGTGAGGCTCAGGTTAGAGTATGTAGGAGAGAGGGAGATTATTTCCCGACATTATTCAGTATAGAGATTACCTAGAGTATACCTGGAGAGGGTTTCAGGGATCAACGCCCTCGTGGCCCGGTCCGTGACCAGGTTCCCTGTGGATCAGGGTCTGATCAACCAAGCTGTTACTGCTGGCCGCACGCAAACTGACGTATGAACCACAGCCCGCCTGGCCAGGTACTGACTTAAGGTGCCTGTCCAGTGCCTTCTTGAAGACAGCCAGGGGTGTATTGGTAATCTCCTTTATGTATGCTCGGAGGCAGTTGAACAGTCTTGGACCCCTAACACTTATTGTGTTGACTCTCATTGTACCCGTGGCGCCCCTGCTTTCCATTCTGGAATGTTACATCTCCTGTCGAGTCTTTTGCTTTCATAGGGAGTGATTTTCTTGTGCAGGTTTGGTACCAATCCCAACAGGACCTTCCAAGTGTATATTATCATGTATTTCTCTCGCCTGCGTTCCAGGGAATACAAATCAAGGGAATTCAACTGTTCCCAGTAATTTAGGTGCCTTATCGTACATATGTGTGTGCCGTGAAGTTCTTTGTACACTCTCCAGGTCAGCAATTTTCCTGCCTTGAAGGGGGCCGTTAGTGTACAGCAATATTCCAGCCTAGAGAGCACAAGCGGTTTGAAGAGAATCATCATGGGCATGGCGTCCCTAGTTTTAAAGGTTCTCATTATCCATCCTAGCATTTTCCTAGCAGATGCGGTAGATACAGTGTTGTGATCTTTGAAGGCGAGATCCTCTGACATTATCACTCCCAAGTCCTTCACATTACTTTTCGCTCTATTGTATGGTTAGAATTTGTTGTATATCCTGATACAGTTTTAATTTCCTCAAGTTTTCCATATCTAAGTAGTTGAAATTTCTCTTCATTGAACTTCATATTGTTTTGAGTGGCCCATTTGAAGATTTGGTTGATGTCCGCTTGGAGTCTCGCGGTGTCTTCGATGGAGGTCGCTGCCATGGCAGTCCGGATGTTATCCGCAAAGGAAGACATCCTCATATCTGTTTATGCCAAATATGAGGATGAAGAATAGGATGGGAGCGAGTACTGTCCCTTGTGGAACACAGTGTTTCACCGTGGCTGCCGGGGACTTGACTCTGTCTACTATTACTCTTTGTGTTCTTTTTGTCAGGAAGTTGCAGATCCATCTACCAACTTTTCCTGTTATTCCTTTATCACGCATTTTGTGTGCTATTACACCATGGTTACACTTGTCGAAGGCTTTTGCAAAGTCTGTGTATACTACATTTGCATTTTGTTTATCCTCTATAGCATCCAGGACCTTGTCATAGTGGTCCTATAGCTGGGACAGGCAGGAGCGACCTGCTCTAAACCCGTGTTGCCCTGGGTTGTGTAACTGATAGGTATCTAGATGGTTGGCTATCTTGCTTTTTAGAACCTTCTCAAAGATTTTTATGATATGGGATGTTAGTGCTATCGGTCTGTAGTTCTTTGCTATTGCTTTACTGCCACCTTTGTGGAGTGGGGCTATGTTTGTTGATTTTAGTGTGTGTGGGATGACCCCTGTGTCCATGCTCCCTCTCCATGGAATGCTGAAGGCACGTGACAGGGACTTCTTGCAGTTCTTGATGAACATGGAGTTCCATGGGCCTGGGGCAGAGTGCATGGGCATGTCATTTATTGCCTTTTCAAAGTCTTGTGGTGTTAGGATAATAACAGAGATTTTTGAGATGATCAGATTTTGGGTCTCATTCATAAAGAATTCATTTGGATTGTCGACCCTTAGTCTGGGTAACGGCTCGCTGAACACTGAGTCATATTGGGACTTTAGTATCTCACTCATTTCTTGGCTGTCATCTGTGTATGTCCCATCTCGCCTAAGCAGGGGCCCATGCTGTTTTTCCTTAGAGTTGGTATAAGATAAGAAGTATTTTTTTTTCTCAATTTCCTTTATGGCTTTTAGTTCTTCCTGCAACTCTTATCTCCTGTAAGATTCCTTCATCTTAAGTTCGATATCTACAATTTCACTGACCAGTGCCTCCCTTCGTATTTCAGATATATTGGACCCTCTCAGCAGTTCTGTCATTCTTCGCCTTCGTCTGAATAGGGAACGTCTCTCTCTTTCTAGTTTATAACTTGTCTTTCTTTTTCTTAATGGAATGTGCCGTGAGCAGACCTCAAGGAAGACAGTTTATTTTTTCTAAGCAAAGGTTCGGATCCGTGTTGTTTAGAATATCTTCCCAGCTTGTTTCATTTAGGACATGGTTGACTTGTTCCCATTGTATGTTTCTGTTATTGAATTTGAATTTCGTGAAGACACCCTCATGACTGATCACATTTTGCTGGTCAGGAGTCCTGTGCATACTCGTCTGTATTTCTATTATGTTGTGATCTAAGTGATACGGTTAATACAGTTGATACGGTTATATTACTTATCAGATCGTGAAGATGAGGTCCAGTGTATTTTCTAGTCTTGTAGGCTCTAATAATTGCTGGTTTGAGGTGAATTTAGTGCAGAGATTTAATAGCTCGTGTGTGCGAATTTTCATCTGAGCTGCCTCCTGGGGTGATTTCTGATAAAATATTATTTGCTACACTCCTCCATTTTAGGTGTCTCAAGTTGAAATCTCCCAGTAGCAAGATGCTTGAAACAGGAGTTGGGAGATTTTCCAGACAGTGGTCAATTTTCTCAAGTTGCTCCTGGAATTGCTGGGAAGTTGCATCTGGAGGCTTGTATACTGCCACAATGACAATGTTTTAGTTTTTAATCTTTAATGCCAAAACTTCAATTACATCATTTGAGGTGTTTAGTAGTTCTGAGCAAATGAGCAACTCTGTGACGTACTAGCTAACTCCCCCTTTGTTGCCTGTGTAGTCTGTTGCATCTGAATAAGTTGTAACCTGGGATCCATATTTCGTTATATGGGTCTCTGTGAAAACTGCAAACATTGCATTCAACTCCGTGAGTAATTCCTTGATGTAAGGAATTTTGTTGTTTGTTGACGGCTTTAGACCTTGTATGTTTGCAAAGACAAATGTCGTTATATTGATGGATTTTTTTTTTTTTTTTTTTGGGGGGGGGGGCGTTATTTACTGGCTCTAATATCTGTTGTTCTGAAGTGGAAGCCAGTGACTATCCCTCTGCTCCAGAAGTGTTTTCAGTTTGTGTAAGATTTCTGTCGTTTCTTGCCAGTCTTTCTTCCTTCTTGGCACTAAAGAACCTCCTTCTCTGGAGAGGTTATGGCTGAACTCTTTTGTTTCCCATAGTGTGGCTGGTCTGTGTCTTCTTGTCCCCTTGAGATGATGTACCTGCCATTATACGTTGCAGCATTTTCTTTCATGGAGTGACGAGAGTGACACATTTCGGGGTGAAATAAGTTACAGGAAGGGGAGTTTCACCCTTCTGTTGTCATGTGTGTGCGTGTGTGCGGCATGACGGGAAATGGCCGATGTGTGTGTATATATATATATATATATATATATTATATATATAATATATATATATATATATATATATAATATATATATTTATATATATATATATATATACACACACACACACACACACACAGTTTGAACATGTGAGGCTTATTGTGATTCCCGTGTGACCTGACCCCGTACCTGCAGGCAAGTGGGTAGCGGAGGTCACGTAGGAGCCAGCGGAAGTTATGGTGGTGCAGCGGCGGTGTACCACGGGGTACAGAGCGCTTACAGCGGTTACGGTGGTGGAGGAGGTATTGGCTACGGTCATGGTGGTACATCTTACTTCGGTCCAAGGTGAGTGGTACCTTAATACAAGACTAGGGTACTAGGTGAGTGGTACCTTAATACAAGACTAGGGTACTAGGTGAGTGGTACCTTAATACAAGACTAGGGTGCTAGGTGAGTGGTACCTTAATACAAGACTAGGGTACTAGGTGAGTGGTACCTTAATACAAGACTAGGGTACTAGGTGAGTGGTACCTTAATACAACACTCATACAACACTAGGGGTCCTGAGTAAGTATCCCTTCATACACGCATACAAAAAGTCACAATACACGGCAGCACAACACCCGTACAACACTGATACAAGACTGATACAGCAGGCATACATCACTGATACAAGTCATACAAGACTGATACAGCAGGCATACATCACTGATACAAGTCATACAAGACTGATACAGCAGACATACATCACTGATACAAGTCATACAAGACTGATACAGCAGGCATACAACACTGATACAAGTCATACAAGACTGATACAGCAGGCATACATCACTGATACAAGTCATACAAGACTGATACAGCAGGCATACATCACTGTATACAAGTCATACAAGACTGATACAGCAGACATACATCACTGATACAAGTCATACAAGACTGATACAGCAGGCATACAACACTGATACAAGTCATACAAGACTGATACAGCAGGCATACATCACTGATACAAGTCATACAAGACTGATACAGCAGGCATACATCACTGATACAAGTCATACAAGACTGATACAGCAGGCATACAACACTGATACAAGTCATACAAGACTGATACAGCAGGCATACAACACTGATACAAGTCATACAAGACTGATACAGCAGGCATACATCACTGAT
Source organism: Cherax quadricarinatus (assembly GCF_026875155.1). NCBI lineage: Eukaryota > Metazoa > Arthropoda > Malacostraca > Decapoda > Parastacidae > Cherax > Cherax quadricarinatus. The sequence continues at coordinate 30,151,114 of NC_069428.1, read as the reverse complement.
ACAAGTCATACAAGACTGATACAGCAGGCATACATCACTGATACAAGTCATACAAGACTGATACAGCAGGCATACATCACTGATACAACTCTGATACAAGTCATACAACACAAATACAACAGTTATCGAACATCTTAAGATTTATCTTCTCAGGGAAGTGCTAAACCCACAGGGGCCCATACATATTTTAATCTCCCCCCTAAAAAAATAAAGGCTGAAAGGTAACTCCAATTCCTGGGATCAAGAGTCTTCAATTAGTATCAAATTACTTCTGGTTTATATGAAGCATAAACAAATTTATATTAATTTACTAATGCAAAACTTTATTAATGAATTTAACAATTTATTAATTTATATAGTAATTTATATAACAATTTATTAATTTATATAGTAATTTATATAACAATTTATTAATTTATATAGTAATTTATATAACAATTTATTAATTTATATAGTAATTTATATAACAATTTATTAATTTATATAGTAATTTATATAGTAATTTATATAACAATTTATTAATTCATTTAGTAATTTATATAACAATTTATTAATTCATTTAGTAATTTATATAGTAATTTATATAAAAAATTATTAATTCATTTAGCAATTTATATAGTAATTTATATAACAATTTATTAATTAATTTAGTAATTTATATAGTAATTTAGTAATTTGTATATTAATTTTAGATATTTATGATAGTAATTATATTTATGTAATTTATTTAATAATTTTACGGCAAAATACGTGGAAGTAAATTTAGTAATTTACTTAATAATTTATTAGAAATTTAGTCAAATAGTTATTTAGTAATTTAATAATTTATGCAGTAATTTAGTAATTTATGTAGAGATATATTTAGTAATTTATTTAATAATTTATATAGTTATATATTTAGTAATTTATTTAATAATTTATATAGTGATATATTTAGTAATTTATTTAATAATTTATATAGTGATATATTTATAATTTATTTATAATTTATATAGTGATATATTTAGTAATTTATTTGGTAATTTTTATAATAATTTATTTACTTTAATAATTTAATTAATTTAATAATTGATGCTGCATAATCCTACGAGTTTAGCGCTTCCCCGTGATTATAATAATTAATAATTAATTAACTTAATAATTTATCGATTAATTTTACTGATTTAGTAATATGTTAATTTTATTAATTTATTGATTTATTTAATAATTTACTCATTAATTTATTAATTACTAATTTAATAATTTGTTTAATAATTTTTTATTTATTTATTAATTTAGTGATTAATTTAAAAATGTATTGATAAAATTATTGATGAATTTTATTATTATTATTATTATTATTATTATTATTATTATTAGTTATTATTATTTATTATTATTATTATTATTATTATTATTATTATTATTATTATTATTATTATTATTATTATTATTATTGTTGTTATTAATATTATTATTATTATTATTATTATTATTATTATTATTATATTATTATTATTATTATTATTATTATTATTATTATTACACAGTATCAGACACTACAGTAAATGGTGTCCATACAATGCAATACAGTACACGGTGTCAAACAATACAACACACGGTGTCAACACAATACGTACATTGTGTCGCTACAATGCAATAAACCGTGTCAATACAGTACAATACACGGTGTCAATATAGTACAATACACGGTGTCAATACAGTACAATACACGGTGTCAATATAGTACAATACACGGTGTCAATATAGTACAATACACGGTGTCAATATAGTACAATACACGGTGTCAATATAGTACAATACACGGTGTCAATACAGTACAATACACGGTGTCAATATAGTACAATACACGGTGTCAATATAGTACAATACACGGTGTCAATACAGTACAATACACGGTGTCAATACAGTACAATACACGGTGTCAATATAGTACAATACACGGTGTCAATATAGTACAATACACGGTGTCAATACAGTACAATACACGGTGTCAATATAGTACAATACACGGTGTCAATACAGTACAATACACGGTGTCAATACAGTACAATACACGGCGTCAATATAGTACAATACACGGTGTCAATGCAGTACAATACACGGTGTCAATATAGTACAATACACGGTGTCAATATAGTACAATACACGGTGTCAATACAGTACAATACACGGCGTCAATATAGTACAATACACGGTGTCAATACAGTACAATACACGGTGTCAATACAGTACAATACACGGTGTCAATACAGTACAATACACGGTGTCAATATAGTACAATACACGGTGTCAATACAGTACAATACACGGTGTCAATACAGTACAATACACGGCGTCAATATAGTACAATACACGGTGTCAATACAGTACAATACACGGTGTCAATATAGTACAATACACGGTGTCAATACAGTACAATACACGGTGTCAATACAGTACAATACACGGTGTCAATATAATACAATACACGGTGTCAATACAGTACGATACATGGTGTCAATACAATATACGGTAAGAATACAATACAATACACGTTATCTATACAATATTCAGTGTAAATACAATACAATACACGGTGTCAATACAAAGCAATATATGATGTCAGTACAATACACGGGGTCAGAACAATGCGATACATAGTGTCAATACAATACCCGGTGTCATTAAAATACACGGGGTCAATACAGTACAATACACGGTGTCAATGCAATACATGATGTCAATACAATACACTGTGTTAATACAATACAATACAAAGTATCAATGCAATACAATACAGTGTCAATACAATACAATACAATACAATATAGTGTCAATACAATACATGGTATCAATACAATACAGTACACGGTGTTAATACAATACAGTGTCAATACAATACAATACACGGTGTCAATACACGGTGTCAATACAGTACAATACACGGTGTCAATACAATACAGTGTCAATACAATATAATACACTGTGTCAATACAATACACGGTGTTAATACAATACAGTGTCAGTACAATACACGGTGTCAATATAACACACGGTGTTAATACAATACAGTGTCAATACAACACAAGTATCAATACATTACACAGTATCAATACAATACAATACAGTGTCAATACAATACACAGTATCAATACAATACAATACAGTGTCAATACAATACAGTGTCAATACAATACAGTATCAATACAATACAGTGCCAATACAATACAAAGTATCAATACAATACAATACAGTGTCAATACAATACAATACAATACAGTGTCAATACAATACAATACAGTGTCAATACAATACAGTGTCAATACAATACAAAGTATCAATACAATACAATACAGTGTCAATACAATACAATACAACAATACAGTGTCAATACAATACAAAGTATCAATACAATAGTGCCAATGCAATACAGTGTCAATACAATACAAAGTATCAATACAATACAATACAGTGTCAATACAATACAAAGTATCAATACAATAGTGTCAATACAATACACAGTGTCAACACAATACACTGTCAATACAATACACAGTGTCAATACAATACACAGTGTCAATACAATACACAGTGTCAATACAATACACAGTGTCAACTACAATACACAGTGTCAATACAATACAGTGTCAATACAATACAGTGTCAATACAATACAGTGTCAATACAATACAGTGTCAGTACAATACACAGTGTCAATACAATACACAGTGTCAACACAATACACAGTGTCAATACAATACATAAACTCCCTTAATCTTTGATAATATACGAGATAAATTTATTTCAATGGTCAGACATAATATCAATAAAATAATTACTTTAAGATCCGAGGACGAGGGTAAATGTTTGTAAAGTTGTGGGAACATTAACCAGACCAAACATCACTCTAACAGTTACATTAACCAGACCAAACATCACTCTACCAGTTTCATTAACCAGACCAAACATCACTCTACCAGTTACATTAACCAGACCAAACATCACTCTACCAGTTATATTAACCAGACCAAACATCACTCTACCAGTTACATTAACCAGACCAAACATCACTTACCAGTTACATTAACCAGACCAAACATCACGTACAGTTACATTAACCAGACCAAACATCACTCTACCAGTTACATTAACCAGACCAAACATCACTCTACCAGTTACATTAACCAGACCAAACATCACTCTACCAGTTACATTAACCAGACCAAACATCACTCTACCAGTTACATTAACCAGACCAAACATCACTCTACCAGTTACATTAACCAGACCAAACATCACTCTACCAGTTACATTAACCAGACCAAACATCACTCTACCAGTTACATTAACCAGACCAATACATCACTCTACCAGTTACATTAACCAGACCAAACATCACTCTACCAGTTACATTAACCAGACCAAACATCACTCTACCAGTTACATTAACCAGACCAAACATCACTCTACCAGTTACATTAACCAGACCAAACATCACTCTAGCCAGTTACATTAACCAGACCAAACATCACTCTGCCATTACATTAACCAGACCAAACATCACTCTACCAGTTACATTAACCAGACCAAAATCACTCTACTAGTTACATTAACCAGACCAAACATCACTCTACCGTTACATTAACCAGACCAAACATCACTCTACCTAGTTACATTAACCAGACCAACATCACTCTACAGTTACATTAACCAGACCAAACATCACTCTACCAGTTACATTAACCAGACCAAACATCACTCTACCAGTTACATTAACCAGACCAAACATCACTCTACCAGTTACATTAACCAGACCAAACATCACTCTACCAGTTACATTAACCAGACCAAACATCACTCTACCAGTTACATTAACCAGACCAAACATCACTCTGCAGTTACATTAACCAGACCAAACATCACTCTACCAGTTACATTAACCAGACCAAACATCACTCTACCAGTTACATTAACCAGACCAAACATCACTCTACCAGTTACATTAACCAGACCAAACATCACTCTACAGTTACATTAACCAGACCAAACATCACTCTACCAGTTACATTAACCAGACCAAACATCACTCTGCCAGTTACATTAACCAGACCAAACATCACTCTACCAGTTACATTAACCAGACCAAACATCACTCTGCCAGTTACATTAACCAGACCAAAACATCACTCTAGCCAGTTACATTAACCAGACCAAACATCACTCTACCAGTTACATTAACCAGACCAAACATCACTCTGACCAGTTACATTAACCAGACCAAACATCACTCTACCAGTTACATTAACCAGACCAAACATCACTCTACCAGTTACATTAACCAGACCAAACATCACTCTACCAGTTACATTAACCAGACCAAACATCACTCTACCAGTTACATTAACCAGACCAAACATCACTCTACCAGTTACATTAACCAGACCAAACATCACTCTTACCAGTTACATTAACCAGACCAAACATCACTCTACCAGTTCATTAACCAGACCAAACATCACTCTACCAGTTACATTAACCAGACCAAACATCACTCACCAGTTACATTAACCAGACCAAACATCACTCTACAGTTACATTAACCAGACCAAACATCACTCTACAGTTACATTAACCAAACCAAACATCACTCTACCAGTTACATTAACCAGACCAAACATCACTCTACCAGTTACATTAACCAGACCAAACATCACTCTACTAGTTACATTAACCAGACCAAACATCACTCTACCAGTTACATTAACCAGACCAAACATCACTCTACCAGTTACATTAACCAGACCAAACATCACTCTACCAGTTACATTAACCAGACCAAACATCACGATACCAGTTACATTAACCAGACCAAACATCACTCTACCAGTTACATTAACCAGACCAAACATCACTCTACCAGTTACATTAACCAGACCAAACATCACTCTACCAGTTACATTAACCAGACCAAACATCACTCTACCAGTTACATTAACCAGACCAAACATCACTCTACCAGTTACATTAACCAGACCAAACATCACTCTACCAGTTACATTAACCAGACCAAACATCACTCTACAGTTACATTAACCAGACCAAACATCACTCTACAGTTACATTAACCAGACCAAACATCACTCTACCAGTTACATTAAACCAGACCAACATCACTCTACCAGTTACATTAACCAGACCAAACATCACTCTTACCAGTTACATTAACCAGACCAAACATCACTCTACCAGTTACATTAACCAGACCAAAATCATCTACCAGTTACATTAACCAACCAAACATCACTCTACCAGTTACATTAACCAGACCAAAACATCACTCTACCAGTTACATTAACCAGACCAAACATCACTCTACCAGTTACATTAACCAGACCCAAACATCACTCTACCAGTTACATTAACCAGACCAAACACACTCACCAGTTACATTAACCAGACCAAACATCACTCTACCAGTTACATTAACCAGACCAAACATCACGATACCAGTTACATTAACCAGACCAAACATCACTCTACAGTTACTTAACCAGACCAAACATCACTCTACCAGTTACATTAACCAGACCAAACATCACTCTACTAGTTACATTAACCAGACCAAACATCACTACCAGTTACATTAACCAGACCAAACATCACTCTACTAGTTACATTAACCAGACCAAACATCACTCTACAGTTACATTAACCAGACCAAACATCACTCTACCAGTTACATTAACCAGACCAAACATCACTCTACCAGTTACATTAACCAGACCAAACATCACTCTACAGTTACATTAACCAGACCAAACATCACTCTACCAGTTACATTAACCAGACCAAACATCACGATACCAGTTACATTAACCAGACCAAACATCACTCTACCAGTTACATTAACCAGACCAAACATCACTCTACCAGTTACATTAACCAGACCAAACATCACACTCTACCAGTTACATTAGCCAGACCAAACATCACGATACCAGTTACATTAACCAGACCAAACATCACTCTATCAGTTACATTAACCAGACCAAACATCACTCTAACAGTTACATTAACCAAACCAAAACATCACTCTACTAGTTACATTAACCAGACCAAACATCACTCTACCAGTTACATTAACCAGACCAAACATCACTCTACCAGTTACATTAACCAGCCCAAGCATAAACTCTACAGTTACATTAACCAGACCAAACATCACTCTACCAGTTACATTAACCAGACCAAACATCACTTACCAGTTACATTAACCAGACCAAACATCACTCTACCAGTTACATTAACCAGACCAAACATCACTCTACTAGTTACATTAACCAGACCAAGCATCACTCTACCAGTTACTTTAAACCCAGACCAAACATCACTCTACCAGTTACATTAACCAGACCAAACATCACTCTACTAGTTACATTAACCAGACCAAACATCACTCTACCAGTTACATTAACCAGACCAAACATCACTCTACCAGTTACATTAACCAGACCAAGCATCACTCTACCAGTTACATTAACCAGACCAAACATCACTCTACCAGTTACATTAACCAGACCAAACATCACTCTACCAGTTACATTAACCAGACCAAACATCACTCTACCAGTTACATTAACCAGACCAAACATCACTCTACCAGTCAACTGGATCAATAACATGAAATTAAATCTCATGTGACCGAATTCCTTAGAACTGAATAACTCTGAATAAAATTAATTTAGTCTAAATACTGAGGAATCTGAGATAATAAAAGAATATATACCAGTGGAATACCTACTGTGGGAGTCATGTGTTGAGTTGGTTAATGTGTTGAGTTGGTTAATGTGTTGAGTTGGTTAATGTGTTGAGTTGGTTAATGTGTTGAGTTGGTTAATGTGTTGAGTTGGTTAACGTGGTTTAAAGCTTGTTGACAGCACCAGGGTCATTAAGCCTACACGTCACCTAACATCAACAGACATGATTACTTTAATACCTAAAACAGAGACTGAAGTAAACTCTCAGTGTACTATACACTTAGAGAAATACACCTCTCATTGTATATACGCTGAGAGAAATACACTTCTCAGCGTGTATGTATTTTTTATATATATTATATATATAAATTATATATATATATATATATATATTTTTATATTATTTAATATTATATATATTAATATATATATAAAATATATATATATAATATATATATTATATATATATATATATATATATATATTATAATATATATATATCCCAACATAATCCACTAGTGGCAGACTAGACGTCACAACAACGTTATATTACCTTCAAATTGGGTCAAATTCCATGGGAATCAATTGCCAAAATGATAAATACTGAGGCAGTGAAAAGAATGTAATGAAAAGATCCAAAAATATGTTATACGGGATCCAAATACAAGAGTTATACGTAACTCCGTGTGATGTAATACGTTGAGTGGCTGTGGGAACCCACAACTCTGATGCTACACCTTGATCGCACACAATTTAGCAGCGATTTATTCGGTAAATCAGTAAATTACCTTATTATTCAATAAATCAAGTAAATTACCTTATTATTCAATAAATCAATAAATTACCTTATTATTCAATAAATCAATAAATTACCTTATTATTCAATAAATCATTTAAAATTTCCTTATTATTCAATAAATCAGTAAATTACCTTATTATTCAATAAATCAGTAAATTACCTTATTATTCAATAAATCAATAAATTACCTTATTATTCAATAAATCAGTAAATTACCTTATTATTCAATAAATCATTAAATTACCTTATTATTCAATAAATCGTTAAATTACCTTATTATTCAATAAATCAGTAAATTACCTTATTATTCAATAAATCAAATAAATTACCTTATTATTCAATAAATCAGTAAATTACCTTATTATATCATAAATTCCAATAAAAATATAATTACTTATTATCAAATAATCAATAAATTACCTTTATTCAATAATCAGTAATTACCTTATTATTCAATAAATCAGTAAATTACCTTATTATTCAATAAATCATAATTACCTTATTATTTAATAAATCATAAATACTTTTTATTCAATAAATCATTAAATTACCTTATTATTCAATAAATCAGTAAATTACCTTATTATTCAATAAATCAATAAATTACCTTATTATTCAATAAATCAGTAAATTACCTTATTATTCAATAAATCAATAAATTACCTTATTATTCAATAAATTCATAAAAATATTAATCAATTAATGTATCAAGAAGTTAAGCAATAAATTAAATAAATAATTCCTGCGCAAATAATTAATTTGTTAATAAAGTGTATCTAATTATTACTTCAATAATAAATCAACAAATAACTGAGAAATAAATTAACCAATTAGACAATAAATTAATCAGTAAATAAAAAACTAATTATATTATTGGTTAATTACAATATTTACTTAAACAAATTTGATAGAATAACTATCCATTTTTTATATTTAAAATAACATGAGTGAGTGTGAGTTGGACCTGACTCGCGTGGGCCAGTAGGCCTCCTGCAGTGTTGCTTCTTCTTATGTTCTTACGTTCTTATGTAAATAGAGTAAAAATAATAATTGTTCCTGCAGTTACTTCGTTGCTCCGTCTGGCAACTACCATGGTGGCTACTTTGGGAACACTGGTCATGGTGTCTATGGTGGCGGCCATGGTGGCGGCTACGGCGGCGGGCACGGCGGCGGCTATGGTGGCGGCTATGGTGGCGGCTATGGTGGTGGCCATGGTGGCGGCTATGGTCATGGTGGAGGGTGAGTAACAGGACTGAAAGTCAGTGTTTGTATCATAGTGAGAGAACTGGGAGGTGAAGAACTGCGATCCTGCCGCCGAATGTTTCGCCCTCTTTCTGAGGCCCTCTTCAGTAGACCGAGTCGCTATACCAGTGTTATTGATGTGGGTATCTTACGAGCCAGCAGTGTGGTCTTGGTCTGTGACCTTTGCACCTCCCACACCTGCTTAGATCAAACTTGACTAATTTTATCAGTTTTAACCTAGAAATTATAAATAAATCTAAATAAATTTGTTTACTAACAACATCCAAAATCCTAACACAGATTTCTAACACAGTATTAAATCTGTAGTACAGCGTTTAGATGTCTAACACAAAGTTAGATTTCTAAAACCGTGGTTTCTAACCTAGATTTCTAACAAGAGTCCTAACACCGTTAGATTACCTAAAAGGGGTTAGATTTCTCAGCTGTGACCCTATTTAGAAACAATCAAAATCTAGATGGAATTAGACATTGCTGCAAAACTAGAAGGCAATATCAATGTCATTTGTTGTGTTGTTGATAATATCAACAGATATTACCCAGTGTAATGTGGTATTATCGTAGAAATATACCTAGTTGGACGAATCTTATTGTGGCTAGCTGGTCCAGTGGCTAACGCGACGGTCTGGAGTTTTGAGACTCTCTGACCGCGGGTTCTATCCCCACCCTCGGTATGGTTTCTTTGCAATCGTGTCATTACGATTTCATGAGTCATATTATCGCTGCTCTTATTAAGCTCCTCCCCCACACAGCCCAGTTTCTCGTAAACACCAGAACTGGACAGTGTGTGTAAGGGCCGTCACGGTGCCTGTTGTTCACTGTGTATGTACCTAGCTCTGTTGCCGGGTATTATATACCGGAGCTTGATAAGAAGTGACGGTATATAGTGGAGCTTTATAAGAAGTGACGGTATATAGTGGAGCTTTATAAGAAGTGACGGTATATAGTGGAGCTTTATAAGAAGTGACGGTATATAGAGGAACTTTATAATACATACCAATGTACTCTCTTTCCTCCTCAGGTATGGTCGTTAAGTCTTCAAATTGCTGCTTACCTGATGGAACCACACCTGGGGTAGAACCACGAACCACACCTGGGGTAGAACCACGAACCACACCTGGGGTAGAACCATAACTGGCTACAACCATACGTTTTAGATGACAACAGGTGAATTAAGTGTCCGGGAGAATTCATTCTTCACTTGTCTACATTACCACCTGTGTGTACACTCCACGACCCCCCCCCCCCCCCCCCCCCCGCTGTTAAGTAACCACGGTGATCATCTAGGCTCCGTTATAGTCTTAGTGAATAAGGTGACCAAAATAAAAAGGCGACTGTGAATATTATTACATTAACTCTTGTGTAAGAAAGATGTATTTATGACCGTAAATATACTATTAATGTCATGTGAATTTTGAGAGCTGTCAAATTAAATAAATTATTTAAAAACTATGGAATTTATTCTTGTTTATAAGAAATCCTAGTGTGTATATCACTGCTGAATCATTGTTTATATGTCTTATATAAACCGTATAAATTAGCAACAGCAATAACCTTACAGAAAAAAAAATTATATATTTCAGTAGTGTTCGTGATATCTTTTGGTTAAGATGTTGAATAGTCTGGGACCACGGATGTTGATACAGTGTTCTCTTATTATGCCCGCCGGGTCCCTGCTTTTCACTGGGTGCTTTTTATATTTTTTTCCCCGTGTCTCTCACTCCAGTAAGTTTCGGCAGTGTGCAGATTAGGAACTAGTCTTGATCTTCTAGGTCTAAACCTATGCTAGCTTGGGCAGTGCAGGTTCTGCTGCTCCACACAATGTGTAATTTGGCGACTCCTCGTCACTCATTCCAAGACTTGTGATGGGCGATGCTACGACCTCTGCTCTGATGTTTCTGGCTAGTGTTCTAGCTTCATGTACAGGAGCTGTGTCTGCTACTCTTTATGATCTCTGATACTTCACATAGATCTAAGTTCTTCTCTAGGTTACCGAGTGCTCGTGCTAGTCTTATTTTACACTTTTTAATAAAGAATTTCACGAACCAGATCCAGGTGCTGAGTGAGCTAGCTCACTTTCTATTTCTATTCTTTTCAGTTCTCTGGAACTATAGTGCTGTCGTTGAGTGACGCTGCTAAACACTCATTCACAACAGTCTTCTAAAATTTCACTTATGTTTTCACCGCCAGTATACAAGCCTCCAGTTATCACCGCCGGTATACAAGCCTCCAGTTATCACCGCCGTTACAAGCCTCCAGTTATCACCGCCGTTAACAAGCCTCCAGTTATCACCGCCAGTATACAAGCCTCCAGTTATCACCGCCGGTGTACAAGCCTCCAGTTATCACCGCCGGTATACAAGCCTCCAGTTATCACCGCCGGTATACAAGCCTCCAGTTATCACCGCCGGTGTACAAGCCTCCAGTTATCACCGCCAGTGTACAAGCCTCCAGTTATCACCGCCAGTATACAAGCCTCCAGTTATCACCGCCAGTGTACAAGCCTCCAGTTATCACCGCCAGTGTACAAGCCTCCAGTTATCACCGCCGGTACAAGCCTCCAGTTATCACCGCCGGTGTACAAGCCTCCAGTTATCACCGCCGGTTACAAGCCTCCAGTTATCACCGCCGTGTACAAGCTCCAGTTATCACCGCCGGTACACCTCCAGTTTATACCGCCGACAAGCTCCAGTTTCACGCCGGTGTACAAGCCTCCAGTTATCACCGCCGGTGTACAAGCCTCCAGTTATCACCGCCGGTGTACAAGCCTCCAGTTATCACCGCCAGTGTACAAGCCTCCAGTTATCACCGCCAGTGTACAAGCCTCCAGTTATCACCGCCAGTGTACAAGCCTCCAGTTATCACCGCCGGTGTACAAGCCTCCAGTTATCACCGCCGGTGTACAAGCCTCCAGTTATCACCGCCAGTGTACAAGCCTCCAGTTATCACCGCCAGTGTACAAATCCTCCAGTTATCACCGCCTGTGTACAAGCCTCCAGTTATCACCGCCAGTGTACAAGCCTCCAGTTATCACCGCCGGTGTACAAGCCTCCAGTTATCACCGCCAGTGTACAAGCCTCCAGTTATCACCGCAGGTGTACAAGCCTCCAAGTTATCACCGCCGTGTACAAGCCTCCAGTTATCACCGCCAGTGTACAAGCCTCCAGTTATCACCGCCGTGTACAAGCCTCCAGTTATCACCGCCAGTGTACAAAGCCTCCAGTTATCACGCCAGTATACAAGCCTCCAGTTATCACCGCCGTGTACAAGCCTCAGTTATCAACCGCCAGTGTACAGCCTCCAGTTATCACCGCCAGTGTACAAGCCTCCAGTTATCACCGCCAGTGTACAAGCCGTCCAGTTATCACCGCCAGTGTACAAGCCTCCAGTTATCACCGCCAGTATAAAGCCTCCAGTTATCACCGCCGTGTACAAGCCTCCAGTTATCACCGCCGTATACAAGCCTCCAGTTATCACCGCCAGTGTAACAAGCCTCCAGTTATCACCGCCAGTTTACAAGCCTCCAGTTATCACACCGCCGGTGTACAAGCCTCCAGTTATCACCGCCGGTGTACAAGCCTCCAGTTATCACCGCCAGTGTACAAGCCTCCAGTTATCACCGCCAGTGTACAAGCCTCCAGTTATCACCGCCGGGTTTGTACAAGCCTCCAGTTATCCCCGCCGGTGTACAAGCCTCCAGTTATCACCGCCGGTGTACAAGCCTCCAGTTATCACCGCCGGTGTACAAGCCTCCAGTTATCACCGCCGGTGTACAAGCCTCCAGTTATCACCGCCGGTGTACAAGCCTCCAGTTATCACCGCCGGTGTACAAGCCTCCAGTTATCACCGCCGGTGTACAAGCCTCCAGTTATCACCGCCGGTGTACAAGCCTCCAGTTATCACCGCCGGTGTACAAGCCTCCAGTTATCACCGCCGGTGTACAAGCCTCCAGTTCATACACTAATCCTGGAATTTTCCATATGTCTGGAAACGTTCGGTTTTGTTACAATATCCTGGGCGAGTTTCTGCCTTCCTTCGTAGTTATGGTGTTTCTTCTAATTCTTCTGTCCTGTATGCGTACTCACCTAAATGTGCTTGCAGGGGTCGATTCATGCCTCCTGGCTCCGCCTCTTCACTGGTCGCTACTAGGTCCTCTTCTGTGACTTCGTATGAAAAATGAACCACGCAATACGCCCGCACACAATGCAAGGCGTATAACTTGACTCAAGAAATCGTGATGACACGATTGCAAATAAACCATACACCCGGCCGGGATTGAACCCGCGGTCATAGAGTCTCAAAACTCCAGCCCGTCGCGTTAGCCACTAGACCAGCTAGCCACAATAAGATTCATCCAACTAGGTATATTTCTACACCATCTTATTGTGGCTAGCTGGTCTAGTGGCTAACGCGACGGGCTGGAGTTTTGAGACTATGACCGCGGGTTCAATCCCGGCCGGGGTATGGTTTCAAGGCGTATAAGAGGGGTGGAAAGTGGAGTGTCAGGTGAGAGGTTTTAAAGGCAGGCAAATGGCAGGGAGGAGAGAGGGGGGGAAGGAGAGGGGAGGGGGAACGAGAGGGAAGGAGAGGGGAGGGAGGGAGAGGTAATCTTGATTAATAACAGGTGATGTTATAGGCTTTAGGCAGACACTAATGTGACGTGTACCGTCACTCTCGTACACTAATGTGACGTGTATCGTCACTCTTGTACACTAATGTGACGTATACCGTCATTTATGTATACTAATGTGACGTGTACTGCCACTCGTGTACATAATGTGACGTGTATTGCCACTCGTGTACATAATGTGACGTGTACTGCCACTCGTGTACATAATGTGATGTGTACTGCCACTCGTGTACATAATGTGATGTGTACTGCCACTCGTGTACATAATGTGATGTGTACCGTCATTTATGTACACTAATGTGACGTACTTTCGCTCGAGTACATAATGTGACGTGTACCATCACTCAGCTCACTCTGGTCCACTGACACTCTGCTCACTCTGGTCCAGAGACACTCAGCTCACTTTGGTCCACTGACAGTCAGCTCACTCTGGTTCACTGATACTCTGCTCACTCTGGTCCAGTGACACAAGGTTCACTTTGGTCCACTATCAGTCAACTCACTCTGCTCCACTGACAGTCAGCTCACTCTGGTCCCATAACAGTCAGCTCACTCTGGTCCACTGACAGTCAGCTCACTTTGGTCCACTGACAGTCAACTCACTCTGGTGCACTGACAGTCAGCTCACTCTGGTCCATAGACAGTCAGCTCACTCTGGTCCACTGAGAGCAAACTCTGGTCCACTGATACTCTGCTCACTCTAGTCCACTGATACTCTGCTCACTCTAGTCCACTGACAGTAAGCTCGCTTTGTTCCACTGTCAGTCAACTCTGGTCCACTGTCAGTCAACTCACTCTGGTCCACTGACAGCTCACTCTGGTCCACTGACAGTCAGCTCACTCTGGTCCATTGACAGTCAGCTCACTTTGGTCCACTGTCAGTCAACTCACTCTGGTCCACTCTCAGACAACTCACTCTGGTCCACTGACAGTCAGCTCACTCTGGTCCACAGTCAGCTCACTCTGGTCCGCTTACAGTCAGCTCACTCTGGTCCACTGATACTCTGCTCACTCTGGTCCACGGACAGTCAACTCACTCTGGTCCACGGCCAGTCAACTCACTCTGGTCCACTGTCAGTCAACTCTGGTCCACGAACAGTCAACTCACTCTGGTCCACTGTCAGTCAACTCTGGTCCACGAACAGTCAACTCACTCTGGTCCACGAACAGTCAACTCACTCTGGTCCACTGTCAGTCAACTCTGGTCCACGGACAGTCAACTCACTCTGGTCCACTGACAGTCAACTCTGGTCCACGGACAGTCAACTCACTCTGGTCCACTGACAGTCAACTCTGGTCCACGGACAGCCAACTCACTCTGGTCCACGAACAGTCAAACTCACTCTGGTCCACTGACAGTCAACTCTGGTCCACGGACAGTCAACTCACTCTGGTCCACTGTCAGTCAACTCTGGTCCACGGACAGCCAACTCACTCTGGTCCACGAACAGTCAACTCACTCTGGTCCACTGACAGTCAACTCTGGTCCACGGACAGTCAACTCACTCTGGTCCACTGACAGTCAACTCTGGTCCACGGACAGTCAACTCACTCTGGTCCACTGTCAGTCAACTCTGGTCCACGGACAGCCAACTCACTCTGGTCCACGGACAGTCAACTCACTCTGGTCCACTGACAGTCAACTCTGGTCCACGGACAGTCAACTCACTCTGGTCCACTGACAGTCAACTCTGGTCCACGGACAGCCAACTCACTCTGGTCCACGAACAGTCAACTCACTCTGGTCCACTGACAGTCAACTCTGGTCCACGGACAGTCAACTCACTCTGGTCCACTGTCAGTCAACTCTGGTCCACTGTCAGTCAACTCACTCTGGTCCACGGACAGTCAACTCACTCTGATCCACTGACAGTCAACTCACTCTGGTCCACGGACAGTCAACTCACTCTGGTCCACTGTCAGTCAACTCTGGTCCACTGTCAGTCAACTCACTCTGGTCCACGGACAGTCAACTCACTCTGATCCACTGACAGTCAACTCACTCTGGTCCACGGACAGTCAACTCACTCTGGTCCACTGACAGTCAACTCACTCTGGTCCACGGACAGTCAACTCACTCTGGTCCACTGTCAGTCAACTCTGGTCCACTGTCAGTCAACTCACTCTGGTCCACGGACAGTCAACTCACTCTGGTCCACTGACAGTCAACTCACTCTGGTCCACGGACAGTCAACTCACTCTGGTCCACTGACAGTCAACTCACTTGGTCCATGGACAGTCAACTCACTCTGGTCCACTGTCAGTCAACTCTGGTCCACTGTCAGTCACTCACTCTGGTCCACGGACAGTCAACTCACTCTGGTCCACGGACAGTCATCCAGTGCTTTGGTCAAATCAATAGTTAAGACAGGCAAATTTGTTAAGATAATATACGCATCATTTGCGTCTGTTGCGTGTCACCTTGCGTCATGTTGTCGCTGTTGTCACCTTCAGCGATAATTTAGCATAGGTGTCGCTGCCGTAGTCATGCAGTATGACGACCCTTGCTGCCGTGGTCGTTCAGTACAACGACCCTCGTTGCTATGATCGTCCAGTACAACGACTCTCGTTGCCGTGGTCGTTCAGTACAACGACTCTCGCTGCTGTGGTCGTCCAGTATAAGGACTCTCGCTGCCGTGGTCGTCCAGTATGGTGACTCGCTGCCGTGGTCGTCCAGCACAACGACCCTCGTTGCTATGATCGTCCAGTACAACTACTCTCTGCCGTGGTCGTTCAGTACGACAACCCTCGATGCCGTGGTCGTCCAGCACAACGACTCTCGCTGCTGTGGTCGTCCAGTATGGTGACTCTCGCTGCCGTGGTCGTCCAATATGATGACTCTAGCTGCCGTGGTCGTCCAGTATGACTCAAGCTGCCGTGGTCGTTCAGTACGACAACCCTCGCTGCCGTTATCTTCCAGCACAACGACCCTCTTTGCTATGATCGTCCAGTACAACGACTCTGCCGTGGTCGTTCAGTACGACAACCCTCGCTGCCGTGGTCATCCAGCACAACGACTCTCGCTGCTGTGGTCGTCCAGTATAAGGACTCTCGCTGCCGTGGTCGTCCAGTATAAGGACTCTCGCTGCCGTGGTCGTCCAGTATGATGGCTCTAGCTGCCGTGGTCGTCCAGTATGATGGCTCTAGCTGCCGTGGTCGTCCAGTATAAGGACTCTTGCTACCGTGGTCGTCCAGTACGACCCTTGCTGCCATCTGTTAACTACAAACGACACTTTGATGAGTCGCAACCAATCAGCTCATCGAGCTTTGATGACGTCACGAGCCGATAATTGAACACCCGGTAATTTATTGAAAATCCGCGTGATTGAGCGAGGCAGAGAGCGCAAGCTCTCCATCACTTGTAGTGAGCTTCCTCGTACATCAGTACAACTTACTCTTGATGTGTTTTTGTTTTTTTTGAGCAGCTGAGATATGTTGACAGTCAGCGCTCCTGTAACACTCTACTGAATAGAACAATGAACAATTATTCGCCAATGCGACTAAAAAAGCGCATCCAGAGTTGAATAACAAGTGGAAAGGTCTTCGTAGCGGGTGATGTTCAATTTTTCGATGCGCAGAATTGCGTATTATTCTATTTTCTATCCTCAAAATTTCGCTATGTACAGCACTGTACGAGCGCTACTTACAATACTGTCATGCTGTGGGTGTGTGGGGAGAGTCTATGAGAGGATAGTGGCTCCAGATTACTGGATGAAGAGCCCATCATCAGCATGATGATGGTGGCGCGGGGATATACCATGGTAATCCCATAATGATGGAGGTCAGTGTAGAGTGGCGGCGCACGTGTGTGATGGCTGGCGGTGTGTCCTGGCGGCACCCACGGCAGGATATATCACCGTGAAGGATTTAATCTCTTTTAAACCCACCGCGGCTGGAGGGTGGCTTTCACCGCCGCGCCGCTCTTCATTTGTCTTCCGTGACGTCGCTGCGCAAGTGACAAATTGGCGGCGGGTTTAGCGCTTCCTCAAGTTACGCCATTGTTGGCAAATTGCTGCCAGCTGACGCCACTCACCGCTGCCTCACGTACGATGACACCCTCATACACACCAATCTCATCTCCAATAAACTTACGCACAATACTCAAACGCAAATCACCTGCATTTAAAATGCATAAAATCTGCCACTTTTGCAACAACAAACACACTAAAACATATTAATAATCACGGAAATATAATTCTTTTCTAAAAAAAATAAAAACTGCCATCTGGCAATTCCTCCGGATGTAAACAATGCCAGACATGCCAGACGTAAGAGCGAACATCAGTAGGGGTAACTCTGCTATCTGACACTTAAATTCTCCTCCCCTTACATCAAGTCAGCAGTCGACGCTAATGACTAGATAATCGGGTGGTTGGGAGTCCATCACAGTCCCCCGACAATCACCACACGTAATAAGGCCGTAATGGCTACATTGTATGGATTTCTTAAACTGGCTAAGAAGAACGCATCAGCATGCGTGTGTCGGGCCATTACCTGACACCTGTGTCAGGTGTTGCGTGTCAGTCATGAGAGGTTACCTGTGACAGGTGTGCGCGTCAGTCAGACATTACCTGATACTTGTGTCAGTCATGAGGTCACTTGTGCCAGACATTACCTGACCCTTGTGTCAGTCATGAGGTCACTTGTGCCAGGGTGCCAGACATCAGCTGACACCTGGGTCAGAGAGATTATTAATTTAATAAATAATAATGGTTATAAATGACCATTATTTTTAAAGGGGTGGACCGGTAAGCCAGCGGAAGGCCTCGGTCAGATGACCAAAGCTTCAAAGGAGGGTTATCATCTGGCTAAGACCCGCGTCAGGAAACACTTTTTCTGTTTCCCGACGAACCTTACCTAACTTAACCTGGGTCAGATATGCCAAACATTACCTGACACCTGGGTCAGGTGTGTCAGACATTACTTGACACCTGGGTCAGGTGTGTCAGACATTACCTGACACCTGGGCCAGGTGTGTCAGACATTACCTGACACCTGGGTCAGGTGTGTCAGACATTACCTGACACCTGGTCTGTGTCACTACTGACCCTGATCAGGTGTGTCAGACATTACCTGACACCTGGGTCAGGTGTTGCGTGTAAGTCATCAGTAATCACTATTACAGGTGCGAAACATGGTCCCATCAGGACAACGTTTCCCTCTGGATAGAGCTTTATCATGTTTAGCTCTGTGTAGAACCTCAAGTCATGGTTTGTTCTGTAGAGCTTTATCTAGTCATGCTCTCACTAAGCAGAGCTTCATGAAGTGATATTTCTCTCTAAAGAGCTTTACCACTTCACGTTTCGCCCTGCAGAGTTTTCTCAAGCCATGTTTCACTCTGTATAGAGCTTTATAAAGCCAAGTTTAACTCTGCGTCGAGCTTTATCAAGTCATAACTTGATAAAGCTCTAAACAGAAGGAAGCGTTCTCAGTTCTCTCTCGGAGAACACGTTCTTTAATGCAGCTGAGGAGCTCTTGATCACAAGAACTGGAGTTATCCTCCCTTACATCAGATTTAGCCTGATTTCTTCCCATTCCCCTGCGAGTTTAGCGCTTCCCCTTGGATATACTTTTTATCCAAGATCTACTTCCACGCCTGGAGATCTATCCTTTCTGGATACTTCAGGCAGATTAACCTCGCCTGTGTTTATCCAGCCTTCTTTCCACTTAAGTTATATTCACTAGTTATCTAGTTACAATGAATTAACTTCACTTATCCTTCTCTCTCTCTTTACTCTCCACTCTCTCTCTCTCTCCTGTCTCTCTCTCTCCTCACTCTCTCTCCTCATCCTCGGCCTCATCTCATCTCGTCTCAATCTCTCTCTCATCGTCCCGCAACTCTCTCTCTCTCTCTCTATCTCTTTTCACTCTCTGTCTACTAACTGCGTAACGTAACGGCAGATAAATGGACTAGAGTACATTTTGGTGGTGTACAGGTGACTATGTGGGTGGTGTACAGGTGACTTGTGGTGGTGGTGGATATAGGTGGTTGTGTGGTGTGCTGTACAGGTGATTGTGGTGTTGGAACAGGTGGTGTTTGGTGGTGGTGTACGGTGGTATGGTGGTGGTGGGAGGGTACAGGTGACTTGTGTGGTGGTGAGGTGTTAGTACAGGTGACTTGTGGTGTGGTTGGTGTTTAAGTGGTGGTGGTGGTGGTGTACAGTGAATTTGTGGTTGTTGGGGTACAGGTGGTGTTGGTGTGGTGTAAACGGTGTATGGTGGTGTGGTGGTGAACAGGAGACTTGTGGTGGTTGGTGGTGTACAGGAGACTTGTGGTGGTGGTGGACAGGTGGAGCGTTGGTGGTGGTGCACAGGTGGTGGTGGTGTAGCAGTGACTTGTGGTGTGGTGTCCAGGTGGTGCTGTGTGTAGTACAGGTGAGTGTGTAGAGCTCAGGTCATAGTACAGGTGAGTGTGTAATTCAGGTCAGTAGTACGGTGAGTGTGTAGAAGTCAGGTCAGTAGTCAGGTGAGTGTGTAGAGTCAGTGTCATATGATAACAGGTGAGTGTGGGTAAGTCAAGTCAGTATTACAGTGAGTGTGTAGAGTCAGGTCAGTAATACATATGAGTGTGTAAGTCAGTCCAGTAAACAGTGATGGTAGAGTCAGGTCAGTATTACATATGAGTGTGTAGAGTCAGGTCAGTAGTACAGGTGAGTGCGTAGACTCAGGTCAGTAATACAGGTGAGTGTGTAGAGTCAGGTCAGTAGTACAGGTGAGTGTGTAAGTATCAGTCCAGTAATACATGTGAGTGTGTAGGAGTCCAGGTCAGTAGATACAGTGAGTGGTGTAGAGTCAGGTCAGTAGTACAGGTGAGTGTGTAGAGTCAGGTCAGTAGTACAGGTGAGTGTGTAGAGTCAGGTCAGTAGTACAGGTGAGTGTGTAGAGTCAGGTCAGAAATAACTATTGAGTGTGTAGAGTCAGATCATACACAGTGAGTGTGTGTAGAGTCAGGTCTGTATAACAGGTGAGTGTGTAGAGTCAGGTCTGTATTACAATAATTGAGTGGTGTAGAGTCAGTCAGTAGTACAGGTGAGGTGCTAGACTCAGGTCATAATACAGGTGATGTGTAAGTCAGGTCAGTATACAGTGAGTAGTTTAGAGTCAGCAGTAATACATGGGAGTGTGTAGAAGTCAGGTCATAGTACAGGTGAGTGTGTAGAGTCAGGTCAGTATTACATATGAGTGTGTAGAGTCAGGTCAGTAGAACAGGTGAGTGTGTAGAGTCAGGTCAGTATTACATATGAGTGTGTAGAGTCAGATCAGTAAGCACAGGTGAGAGGTGTAGAAATCAGTCAGTAATACAGGTGAGTGTGTAGAGTCAGGTCTGTATTAACAATATGTGTTGTAGAGTCCAAGGTCCAGTAGTACAGTGAGTGCGAAGACTCAGGTCAGTAATACAGTGAGTGTGTAGAGTCAGGACCAGTAGTACAGGTGAGTGTGGTAGATCAGTCAGTAATACATGTGAGTGTGGTAGAGCAGGTCAGTGTACAGGTGAGTGTGTAGAGTCAGGTCAGTAGTACAGGTGAGTGTGTAGAGTCAGGTCAGTAAGTACAGGTGAGTGTGTAGAGTCAGGTCAGTAGTACAGGTGAGTGTGTAGAGTCAGGTCAGTAATACATATGAGTGTGTAGAGTCAGGTCAGTAGTACAGGTGAGTGTGTAGAGTCAGGTCAGTAGTACAGGTGAGTGTGTAGAGTCAGGTCATATTGACAGATGAGTGTGTAGAGTCCAGTCCTGTAGTACAGTGAAGTGCGTGACTCAGGTCAGTAAACAGGTGAGTGTGTAGAGCAGTCAGTAGTACAGGTGTGTGTGTTAGAGTAAGTCAGTAAATACAGTGAGTGTGTAGAGTCAGGTCAGTAGTACAGTGAGTGTGAGAGTCCCAGGTCAGTAGTACAGGTGAGTGTGTAGAGTCATGGTCCAGTAGTAACAGGTGAGTGTGTAGAGTCAGTCAGTAGTACACGTGAGTGTGTAAGTCGGTCAGTAATCATGTGAGTGTGAAGAAGTCCAGGATCCGTAGTACAGGTGAGTGTGTAATCAGGTCAGAAGTACGGTGAATGTAAAGGAGATCATGGTCAGAAGTACCGTGAGTAGTGTAGAGTCAGGTCATGAAGTACAGGTGAGTCTGTAGAGTCAGTCATAAATACAGATGAGTGTGTAGAGAGTCAGGTCAGAAGTACTTTGAGTGTGTAGACTACAGGTCAGTAGCACTGGTGAGTGTGTAGAGTTCAGGCAAGTACAGGTGAGTGTGTATGAGAGTCAGGTTTAGAAGTACAGGTGAGTGTGTAGATTCAGGTCAGAAGTACATGTGAGTGTTAAGATAAACAGTCAAAGTACTGGTGAGTGTGTAGAGTCAGGTCAGTAGAACAGTGAGGTGTAGAGTCCAGTCAGTAGTACAAGGTGAGTTGAAGAGTCAGGTCAGTAATACAGTAGTGTGTAGAGTCATCAGTAGTAAGGTGAGTGTGTAAGTCAGTCATTAGTGCAGAGTGAGTGTGTAGAGTCAGTCAGTATTACTTATGAGTGGTAGACTCAGTCAGTAGTACAGTGTGAGTGGTAGAGTCCCAGGTCAGTAGTACAGGTGAAGTGTAGAGACAGGTCAGTAAACAGGTGAGTGTAGTAAGTCAGGACAGTATTAACATATGAAGTGAGTAGAGTCAGTCATAGTACAGTGAGTGTGTAGAGTCAGGTCAGGAGTACAGTAGTGTGTAGATTCACGTCCAGTAATTCATGTGATGTGTAGATCATGCAGTAGAAACATTGCGGTAGTGTAGAGTGCAGGTCAGAAGTCAGGAGTAGTGTGTTAGAGAGTCAGGTCAGAAGTACAAGGTGAGTGTGTAGATCAGGCATAATACATGTGAGTGTGTAGTAGTCAGGTCAGTAGTACAAGTGATGTGTAGAGTCAGGTCAGTAGAAACAGGTGAGTGTGTAAAGCAGGTCAGTATTACATTTGAGTGTGTAGAGTCATGCATAGTACAAGTGAGTGGTGTAAGAGTCAGGTCATTAAACATGGTGAGTGATGAGATGGTCAGTGGTCAGTATATACAGGTGAGCGTGTAGTCAGGGCAGTATTACATAAGAGTGTGTAGAGTCAGGTCCAGTATATACAAGTGAGTTTAAAGAGTCAGGTCAGTAGAACATTGAGTGTGTTAGAGTTCAAGTCAGTATGACATATGATGGTAGATCAGGTCAGGTAGTACAGAATGATGTGAAG
Organism: Cherax quadricarinatus; assembly: GCF_026875155.1. Taxonomy (NCBI): domain Eukaryota; kingdom Metazoa; phylum Arthropoda; class Malacostraca; order Decapoda; family Parastacidae; genus Cherax; species Cherax quadricarinatus. The sequence goes on along the minus strand of NC_069428.1, from coordinate 30,127,482 downwards.
AGTCAGGTCAGTAGCGTGCAGGTGATGTGTAGAAGTCAGGTCAGTAGGACACGTTGAGAGTGTAGAGTCAGGTCATATTACATATGGTGTGTAGAAGTCAGGTCAGTAGTACAGGGTGAGTTGTGTAAGTCAGGTCAGTAGAAAAGTGAGTGTGATATATCCAGTCCATAATATATGTGAGTAGTGTAGAGTCAGGTCAGTAATACATGTGAGTGTGTAAAAACAGGTCAGTAGTACAGGTGCGTGTGTAGAGACAGTCAGTAGTACAGGTGAGTGTTGTAGAGTTCAGTCAGTAGTTGTACAGTTGAGTGTGTAAGAGGCAGCCACAAAATTACAGTGATTGTTTTAGCACAGTCATAGTACAAGTGAGAGTGAGAGTCAGGTCAGAAGTACATGTTATGTGTAAATCAGGTCAAAGTACAGGTGAGTGTGTAGACGGGCAGAAGTACAGGTGAGTGTGAGTAAGAGTCAGGTCAGCAATACATGTAGAGTGTGTTAGAAGTCAGGTCAGTAATACATGTGAGTGTGTAAAAACCGGTCAGTAGTACAGGTCTGAGTGTGTAAGTCAGGTCAGTAGTACAGTTGAATGTGCAGAGTCAGGTCACACTTCGTATCTGCTGAAGAGGACTCCAGCTGGAGGTCGAAATATAGACGAAATTCTTCCTCTGAGTTTCTGTCTTCACGTGACCTATAACGTATGTCAGAAAGACATACGACAGACATACACAGACAACACAGACATAACACAGACATACAGCAGGCATACGCGGACGACACCCAGGTGAATCTAACACCGAAGATAAATTAACACACAGGTGAACTATCACCCTGGGGGTAGAGACTAACACCCAATGAATAAGGACCCAGTGAACTAACACCCAGGGAAACTAACCACCCAGGTAAATTAACACCCAGGTGACCTAACACCCAGGTGAACTAACACCCAAGTAAATTAACACCCAGGTGAACTAACAGCCAAGTGAACTAACACCCAGCTAAATTAACACCCAAGTGAACTATCACCCAGGTGAACTAACACCCAGGTAAATTAACACCCAGGTGAACTAACACCCAGGTAAATTAACCCCCAGGTGAACTATCACCCAGGTGAACTAACATCCAGGTAAATTAACACACAGAAGAACTAACACCCACGTGAACTAACACCCAGGTAAATTAACACCCAGATGAACTATCACCCAGGTGTATTAACACCCAGGAAAATTAACACCCAGGTAAATGACACTCAATGAACTAACACCCAGTATAATTATAAACCTCACGTTAACTGACACCCAGTGAACAACACCCAGTCTAAATTAACACACAGGTGAACTATCACCCAGATGAGCTAACACCTAGATGAGCTAACACCCAGGTGAACGAGCACCCAGGTGAACTAACACACAGATAAATTAACACCCAGGTGAACTAACACCCAGGTGAACTAACACCCAGGTAAATTAACACCCAGGTGAACTAACACCCAGGTAAATTAACACCCATGAGAACATCACACCAAGTGAACTAACACCCAGTAAATTACAGCCACAGGTGAACTATCACCCAGGTGAACTAACACCCAGGTAAATTAACACCCAGGTGAACTAACACCCAGGTGAACTAACACCCAGGTAAATTAACACCCAGATAAATTAACACCCAGGTAAACTAACACCCATGTAAAATAACTTCCATGTGAACTAACACCCAGGCGAACTATCACCGGGGTAAATTAACACCCAGGTGAACTAACACAAAGGTGAACTAGCACCCAATGAACTAACACCCATGTGAACTAACACCCAGGTGAACTAACACCCAGGTGAACTAACACCCAGGTAAATTAACACCCAGGCGAACTAACATCCAGGTAAACTAACACCCAGGTGAACTAACACCCAGGTAAATTAACACCCAGATGAACTATCACCCAGGTGTATTAACACCCAGGTAAATTAACACCCAGGTGAACTGACACCCAAGTGAACTAACACCCAGGTAAATTAACACCCAGGTGAACTATCACCCAGGTGAACTAACACCCAGGTAAATTAACACCCAGGTGAACTAACACCTAGGTGAACTAACACCCAGGTAAGTTAACACCCAGGTGAACTAACACCCAGGTAAACTAACACCCAGGTGAACTAACACCCAGGCGAACTAACACCCGGTAAATAACCACCCAAAGAACTCATACACACTGGTGAACTAACACCATGTGAACTATCACCCAGGTGAAACTAACCCCAGGTGAACAAACACCCCGGTAAATAACACCCAGAAGACAATCACCCAGGTGTTATAAAACCCAGGAAATTCAACACCCAGTTTTGAACTGACACCCAATTGAACTAACACCCAGGTAAATTAACACCCAGGTGAACTATCACCCAGGTGAACTAATATCCAGGTAAATTAACACACAGGAGAACTAACACTCACGTGAACTAACACCCAGGTAAATTAACACCCAAATGAACTATCACCCAGGTGTATTAACACCCAGGTAAATTAACACCCAGGTGAACTAACACCCAAGTGAACTAACACCCAGCTAAATTAACACACAGGTGAACTATCACCCAGGTGAGCTAACACCCAGATGAGCTAACACCCAGGTGAACGAGCACCCAGGTGAACTAACACACAGTTAAATTAACACCCAGGTGAACTAACACCCAGGTGAACTAACACCCAGGTAAATTAACACCCAGGTGAACTAACAGCCACGTGAACTAACACCCAGCTAAATTAACACCCAGGTGAACTATCACCCAGGTGAACTAACACCCAGGTAAATTAACACCCAGGTGAACTAACACCCGTAAATTAACACCAGTGAACTATCTCCCAGTTGAACTAACACCAAGTAAATTAACACCCAAGGTGAACTAACACCCAGGGGAGCGCGTGAGGAGCAGCGTACACCCAGATAAATAACACCCAGTACACAAACACCCATGTAAACGTAACTTCCATTATACTAACACCTGGCAGGCGAACTATCACCGGGGTACGGTTTAACACCCAGTGAACTACTCAAAGGTGAACTGAGCACCCAATTACAACACACCCATGGAACGACACCCAGGAACGAACCACCCAGGTGAACTAACACCAGGTAAATTAAACTCCCATAGCGAACTAACATCCCTGGTGAACTAACACACCAGGTGAACTAACATTCCCGGTAAATTAAGCTCCGCAAGATATCACCCAGGTGTTTAACACGCCAGGTAAATTACTCCAGGGAACTGACTAGCCTCAAAGTTGAACTAACATCCCCAGGTAATTGTAACAGCCCAGGTGGGGGGGAAATTTTCACCCAGGTGAACTAACACCCAGGTAAATAACACACAGGTGAAATTATCACCCAGGTGTTCATCTACAAGGTAAGTTAAAAACCAGTGAACTAACAAACATAAACTTACACCCAGGTGAACAACACCCAGGCGAACACCTCCGGGTAAAATTAACACCCTGATGAACTCACACACTGGTGAACTAACACGCAGGTGAACTATCACCCAGGTGAACTAACACCCAGGTGAACTAACACCTCGGTAAATTAACACCCAGATGAACTATCACCCAGGTGTATTAAAACCCAGGTAAATTAACACCCAGTTGAACTGACACCCAAGTGAACTAACACCCAGGTAAATTAACACCCAGGTGAACTATCACCCAGGTGAACTAACACCCAGGTAAATTAACACCCAGGTGAACTATCATCCAGGTGAACTAACACCCAGGTAAGTTAACACCCAGTTGAACTAACACCCAGGTAAATTAACACCCAGGTGAACTAACACCCAGGCGAACTAACACCCGGAAAAATTAACACCCAGATGAGCTCACACACTGGTGAACTAACACCCAGGTGAACTAACACCCAGGTGAACTAACACCCAGGTGAACTAACACCCAGGTAAATTAACACCCAGGTGAACTATCACCTGGTGAACTAACACCCAGGTAAATTAACACCCAGGTGAACTATCACCCAAGTGAACTAACACCCAGGTAAATTAACACCCAGGTGAACTAACATCCAGGTGAACTAACACACAGGTAAGTTAACACCCAGTTGAACTAACACCCAGGTAAATTAACACCCAGGTGAACTAACACCCAGGCGAACTAACACCCGGATAAATTAACACCCAGATGAACTCACACACTGGTGAACTAACACCCAGGTGAACTAACACCCAGGTGAACTAACACCCAGGTGAACTAACACCCAGGTAAATTAACACCCAGGTGAACTATCACCCAGGTGAACTAACACCCAGGTAAATTAACACCCAGGTGAACTATCACCCAAGTGAACTAACACCCAGGTAAATTAACACCCAGGCGAACTATCACCCAGGTGAACTAACACCCAGGTAAATTAACACCTTGGTAAACTAACACCCAGGTAAATTAACTTCCAGGTGAACTAACACCCAGGCGAACTATCACTCGGGTAAATTAACACCCAGGTGAACTAACACACAGGTGAACTAGCACCCAATGAAGTAACACCCAGGTGAACTAACACCCAGGTGAACTAACACCCAAGTGAACTAACACACCAGGTCAATTTAACAGCCCAGGCGAACTAACACCCAGGTTACCTAACACCCAGGTGAACTAACACCCAGGCAAATTAACATCCATGTGAACTAACACACAGGTGAACTATCACCAAGGTTAACTAACACACAGGTAAATTAACACGCATGTGAACTAACACCCAGGTGAACTAACACCCAGGTAAATTAACATCCAGGTGAACTAACACACAGGTAAATTAACACCTAGGTGAACTAACACACCGGTGAACTAACACCCATGTGAACTATCACCCAGGTGAACTAACACCCGGGTAAATTAACACCCAGGTGAACTAACACAAGTTGCAGGTGAACTAGCACCCACTGAACTAACACCCAGGTGAACTAACACCCAGGTGAATTAACACCCAGGTGAACTAACACCCAAGCAATTTAACACCCAGGCGAACTAACACCCATGTGAACTATCACCCAGGTGAACTAACACCCGGGTAAATTAACACCCAGGTGAACTAACACCCAAGTGAACTAACACCCAGGTGAACTAACACCCTTGTGAATTAATATCCAGGTGAACTAACACCCAGGTAAATTAACACCCAGGTGAACTAACACCCAGGTAAATTAACACCCAGGTAAATTAACACCCAGGTGAACTAACACCCAGGAGAACTAACACCCAGGAGAACTAACACTCAGGTAAATTAACACCCAAGTGAACTAACACCCAGGTGAACTAACACCCAGGTAAATTAACACCCAGGTGAACTCTCACCCAGGTGAACTAACACCCAGGTAAATTAACACCCAGGTGAACTAACAGCCAAGTGAACTAACACCCAGCTAAATTAACACCCAAGTAAACTATCACCCAGGTGAACTAACACCAAGATAAATTAACACCCTGGTGAACTAACACCCAGGTAAATTAACACACAGGTGATCTAACACCCAGGTGAACTAACACCCAGGTAAATTAACACCCAGGTGAAATAACACCCAGGCGAACTAACTCCCGGGTAAATTAACACCCAGATGAACTCACACACAGGTGACCTAACACCCAGGTGAATTAACCCAGATGAACTAACACCCAGGTGAACTAACACCCAGGTAAATTAACACCCAGATAAATTAACACCCAGGTGAACTAACACCCAGGTAAATTAACACCTAGGTGACTAACACCCAGGCGAACTATCACCTGGTAAATTAACATCCAGGTGAAGTAACAACACAGCGTGAACAAACACCCAATGAACCAACACCCAAGTGAACTAACACCCAGGTGAACTAACACCCAGGTGAACTAACACCCAGGTAAATTAACACTCATGTGAACTAACACCCAGGTGAACTAACACTTAGGAATTTTTAAACCTCCAGGTGAACTAACACACAGGTAACTAACAACCCAGGTTAACTAAACGTCGCACAGGTAATTAACACGCCTTGTGAAACTAACACCCTTGGTGACTAATCACTCAGGAAATTAACATTCAGGTGGACTAACACACAGGTGAGCTAACACCCAGGTTAACTAACACCCAGGTAAATTAACTTCCAGGTGAACTAACACCCAGGCGAACTATCACTCGGGTAAGATAAAAACACCCAGGTGAACAAACACAGACAGGTGAACTAGCACCTCAATGAAGTAAACACCCAGGTGAACTAACACCCAGGTGAACCTAACCACCCAGGTGAACAAACACCCAGGCCAGATTTTAACGACCCAGGCGAACTAACACCCATGGTGACCTAACACCCAGTGAACTAACACCTCAGGCAAATTAAACATCCATGTGAACTAACGACACAGGTGAAATATCACCAAGGTTTAACTAACACACACGGTAAATTAACACGCAATGTGAACTAACACCCAGGTGAACTAACACCACCCAGGTAAATTAGACATCCAGGTGAACAACCACAGGTAAATTAACACACTATGTGAACTAACACAGACCGGTGAACTAACTCCATGTGATCTATGCACCCAGGGTGAACTAACAACCCGGGTAAATTTAACACGCACAGGTGAACTAACACACAGGTGAACTAGCACCCGACTTGAACTAACACCCTAGGTGAAAACTAACACCCATGTGAATTAACACCCAGGTGAACTAACACCCAAGCAATTAACACCCAGCGAATAACACCCATGAAACTATCACCCAGTGAACTAACACCGGTAAATTAACACCCAGGTGAACTAACACCCAAGTGAACTAACACCCAGGTGAACTAACACCCTTGTGAATTAATATCCAGGTGAACTAACACCCAGGTAAATTAACACCCAGGTGAACTAACACCCAGGTAAATTAACACCAGTAAAATATAACACCCGGGAGGTGAACTAACACCCAGGAAACTAACACCCAGGAGAACTAACACTCAGTAATTAACACCCAAGTGACTAACACCCAGGGCATAACACCCGGGTAATTAACACCCAGTGAACTCTCACCCAGGTGAACTAACACCCAGGTAAATTAACACCCAGGTGAACTAACAGCCAAGTGAACTAACACCCAGCTAAATTAACACCCAAGTAAACTATCACCCAGGTGAACTAACACGAAGATAAATTAACACCCTGGTGAACTAACACCCAGGTAAATTAACACACAGGTGATCTAACACCCAGGTGAACTAACACCCAGGTAAATTAACACCCAGGTGAAATAACACCCAGGCGAACTAACTCCCGGGTAAATTAACACCCAGATGAACTCACACACAGGTGACCTAACACCCAGGTGAATTAACCCAGATGAACTAACACCCAGGTGAACTAACACCCAGGTAAATTAACACCCAGATAAATTAACACCCAGGTGAACTAACACCCAGGTAAATTAACACCTAGGTGAGCTAACACCCAGGCGAACTATCACCTGGGTAAATTAACATCCAGGTGAATTAACACACAGGTGAACTAACACCCAATGAACCAACACCCAAGTGAACTAACACCCAGGTGAACTAACACCCAGGTGAACTAACACCCAGGGGTGTTTAAAATTAACACTCATGTGAACTAACACCCAGGTGAACTAACACTTAGGGAATTTAACCTCCAGGTGAACTAACACACAGGTGAACTAACACCCAGGTTAACTAACGCACAGGTAAATTAACACGCTTGTGAACTAACACCCTGGTGAACTAACACTCAGGTAAATTAACATTCAGGTGGACTAACACACAGGTGAGCTAACACCCAGGTTAACTAACACCCAGGTAAATTAACTTCCAGGTGAACTAACACCCAGGCGAACTATCACTCGGGTAAATTAACACCCAGGTGAACTAACACACAGGTGAACTAGCACCCAATGAAGTAACACCCAGGTGAACTAACACCCAGGTGAACTAACACCCAGGTGAACTAACACCCAGGCAATTTAACACCCAGGCGAACTAACACCCAGGTGACCTAACACCCAGGTGAACTAACACCCAGGCAAATTAACATCCAAGTGAAACTAACACACAGGGTGAACTATCACCAAGGTTAACTAACACACAGGTAAATTAACACGCATGTGAACTAACACCCAGGTGAACTAACACCCAGGTAAATTAACATCCAGGTGAACTAACACACAGGTAAATTAACACCTAGGTGAACTAACACACCGGTGAACTAACACCCATGTGAACTATCACCCAGGTGAACTAACACCCGGGTAAATTAACACCCGGGTTAAATTAACACCCAGGTGAACTAACACACAGGTGAACTAGCACCCACTGAACTAACACCCAGGTGAACTAACACCCAGGTGAATTAACACCCAGGTGAACTAACACCCAAGCAATTTAACACCCAGGCGAACTAACACCCATGTGAACTATCACCCAGGTGAACTAACACCCGGGTAAATTAACACCCAGTGAACTAAATCACCAAGTGAACTAACACCCAGTTAACTAACACCCTTGTGAATTAATATCCAGTTAACTAACAACCAGGTAAATTAACACACCAGGTGAACTACACCAGTAAATTAACAAACCCAGGTAAATTAACACCGCCAGGTGAACTAACACCCCAGGAGAACTAACAGCCCAAGGAAACTAACACTCAGTAAATTACACCCAAGTGAACTAACACCAGGTGAACTAACACCCAGGTAAATTAACACCCAGGTGAACTAACACCCAGGTGAACTAACACCCAGGTAAATTAACACCCAGGTGAACTAACAGCCAAGTGAACTAACACCCAGCTAAATTAACACCCAAGTAAACTAGCACCCAGTTAACTGACACCAAGATAAATTAACACCCTGGAGAACTAACACCCAGGTACATTAACACATCACAGGTGATCTAACACCCAGGTGAACTAACACCCAGGTAAGATAACACAACACCCAGGGTGAAATAACACCCAGGCGAACTAACTCCCGGGTAAATTAACACCCAGATGAACTCACACACAGGTGACCTAACACCCAGGTGAATTAACCCAGATGAACTAACACCCAGGGTAGCACAACACCCAGGTAAATTAACACCCAGATAAAGATTAACACCAGGTAACTAACACCCAGGTAAATTAACACCTAGGTGAGCTAACACCCAGGCGAACTATCACCTGGGTAAATTAACATCCAGGTGAATTAACACACAGGTGAACTAACACCCAATGAACCAACACCCAAGTGAACTAACACCCAGGTGAACTAACACCCAGGTGAACTAACACCCAGGTAAATTAACACTCATGTGAACTAACACCCAGGTGAACTAACACTTAGGGAATTTAACCTCCAGGTGAACTAACACACAGGTGAACTAACACCCACCCAGTTAACTAACCACCAGGTAAATAACACTTCTTGTGAACTAACACCCTGGTGAACTAACACTCAGGTAAATTAACATTCAGGTGGACTAACACACAGGTGAGCTAACACCCAGGTTAACTAACACACAGGTAAATTAACACGCATGTGAACTAACACCCAGGTGAACTAACACCCAGGTTAACTAACACCCAGGTAAATTAACACCCAGGTGAACTAACACCCAGGTGAACTAACAGCAGGCTAATTAAAAACACCCAGGTGGGGGAAAAAAAAAAAAAAACTAAACCCCGGAATATTAACACCCACGTGAACTAACACCTATGTAAATTAACACCCAGGTGAACTAACACCCAGGATAACTAACACCCAGGTAAATTAACACCCAGGTGAACTAACACCCTGGTGAACTAACACCCAGGTAAATTAACACCCAGGTGTAACCTAACACCGCATGTAAAAACACGCCAGATGAACAACATCAGGTAAGTTAACACCCAGGTGAAACTAACATCCAGGTACATAACCCTCCAGGTGAACTAGCACCGAGCGACTAACATCCAGTAAACTAACAACCCAGGATGGAACTATACACCCAGGTAAATTAACACCTAGGTGAAATAGCATCCAGGTGAACTAACATCCAGGTAAATTAACACTCAGGTGCACTAAAACTAAGGTAAACTAACACCTAGGTAAAATAACACCCAGATGAACTGACACACAGGTAAAGTAACACGCAGGTGAACTACCACCTAGGTAATCTGACACCCAGGCAAACTAACACCCACGTGAACTAACACTCATGTAGCTAACACCCAGGTGAACTAACACCCAGGTTATCTAACACCCAGGTGAACTAACATCCAGGTGATCTAACACCCAGGTGAACTAACACCCAGGTGATCTAACACCCAGGTGAAGTAACACCCAGGTGATCTAACACCCAGGTGAACTAACACCCAGGTTATCTAACATCCAGGCAAACTAACACCCAGGTGAACTAACACCTAGGTTATCTAACACCCAGGTGAACTAACACCCAGGTGAATTAACACCTAGGTTATCTAACACCCAGGTGAACTAACACCCAGGTGAACTAACACCTAGGTGGACTAACAACCAGCTAAAGAAACACTCAAGTAAATTAACACGCACACACGCACTCACACACAATATATTACAGCAGGAATGTACTTTTAGTCTGTTATATTAACAAGAGTTACAGACTTGACTGTACACAGGAATGTTCACCTTGCATGTTGAGTGGGTCACAACGCAGCTACCAATGGTACCACTAACGAGCACTTACAACGACAGTAATAACCACTACCAGGTACAACACACATAACAAATTCTACGTAATTCAGGAATTTCTCTGTGTTCATTAAGAACTGCAAGAAACCCACCTCACGTGGCCTAAGTACACTATGTAGAAGGCCACAGACATGGGTGAAATTCCAGTCACTAAAAACAACGTATATAGCCACACTCCATAAAGGTGACAGCAAAGCAATAGCCGAGAACTATAGATCAACAGCTCTAGCCTCCCACATCGTAACAATCTTTGAAAGAGTACTAAGAAGCATGGAAAAAAAAAATGGGGGGGCAAACCACTTAGGTTTCCCACTAATTGCACGAATCCAGGGCATATGGGTTCAAGCGGTTCGAGCCAGCCCTACTTGCAACTACTGGACGCAATGTATATGGGCCTTCAGTACACCGGAACACAAACAGAAATGCAGATGTAGTATACACAATTTTGCCAAAACCTTTGTCAGTGCGATCTGTGGTGTAATGCCATCAAATGTGTGTTAGAAGGGTATAAATGCAAGTAGGCGGATGGATCTTTCTACTTTCTAACAAATCGAACACAAAGAGTATTGGTCAACAGAGATAAATCGGAAGCTACCATAGTGAAGAGCTCTGTTCCACAAGGCACAGTACTCGCACCCATCCTCTTCCTCATCCTTATATCAGACAGAGATGTAAAACACAGCACCGTGTCATTCATCCTTTGCAGACGATACTAGGATCTGCATAAGACTCATCCAATGGCGCCCCGACTTTTCATTGGCGGTTTGTTGCACTGCCTCCCAAGTCTTTTGCTTTCGTAGGGTGTGATTTCTGTATGCAGATTAGGGACTAGTCCCTCTAGAATTTTCCAGGTGTAGATTATGGTATATCTCTCGCCTGCGCTCCAGTGGTAACAAATCCAGTGCATCCAGGCGTTCCCAGTAGTTAAGGTTTTTGATGGAACTTATGTGCGCAGTAAAGGTTCTCTGTACATTCTCTAGATCTGCAATTTCACCTGCCGTGAATGGAGATGCTAATGTACAGCAATATTCAAGCCTAGATTGAACAAGTGATTTAAAAAGGATCATCACTAGCTTGGCATCTCTTGTCTTGAATGTTCTCATTATCCATCCTATCATTTTCCTCACAGAGGTAATAGTGGCACTGTGATCCTTGAAGGTGAGATCTTCAGACATTACCACTCCCAGGTCCCTCATATTGCTTTTCCGCTCCACTTTATGATCAGAGTTTGTAGTATACTACAGTCCTAGTTATTATTTCCTCCAGTTTTCCATAACGGAGTAGTTGGAATTTGTCTTCATTGAACATCTTGTTTTCCGTTGCCCACTGGTCTACCGTCATGCCGGGGAGACGCTGTTGGTCCAAGAAACTGGATATTCTCTTTGAATCGAATCCGATCGCGTCGTATTTCCTTGGTGCTCTATGAGAGAGGAAGCTTAGAAAAATAAAGAGAAAACTTCCTCTATTTAGTTAGAATTGACCACAGTGATAAAGTAACCTAGGATTGGGAGAGAGAGAGAGAGAGAGAGAGAGAAGAGAGAGAGAGAGAGAGAGAGAGAGAGAGAAGAGAGAGAGAGAGAGACAGACAGAGAGATAGAGAGAGAGAGAGGAGAGAGAGGAGCGAGAGAGAGAGAGAGAGAGAGAGAGAGAGAGAGAGAGAGAGAGAGGAGAGAAGGGGGGCGCATTTTTCGGGCATCCCTTTAGACATGAAAAAGGCCCCCCTTTAGGGAAAAAGAGGCAAATGTAGTCCCTGCACAAAAAGAAGAGCAGAGCAAAATCCAAATACAGACATTCACTCCCGCAACACGGGGTCCTTGAGACAAAAATCTCAAGAAAATGAAGATTTTTTTGACTACCCCTGACACTTTTGGGGTCTCAATAGGCTTCAAAAAGGGTTACCTGCTGCTGATCTGTTGTTAAACCTTCCACTAAGTGGACCCGTCCCCTGGGGTGAACCAAAATAGCTGTGGTAGCACGGCTTGTTGGCGCTTTTGACCGGGTTGGCACCCGGGGGCCCCTTAGGGAAAACTTCAAGCACTGGGGTTGCAGGTCTACGTATGTCTCCTAGTGATTACCTTCATGTAGATCTTAAAGGGTTTGTCCCCAATGGAACGGAATCAGCAAGGCATCCTATTGGGGGAAACGTTCCACAAGGAAGCGTGCTGGGTCCACTGTTATGGAATGTCTACTTCAACGACCTTCTTCATCTCATCCCAGAATCACATGCATATGCAGACGACTGTACACTGACATTCACTTATCCAAGAGAAGAAATGCCAGCTGCTCTAAGCTACATCAATCACCAGCTGAGAGCTATATCAGCTTGGGGAAATAGATGGCAAGTAACATTTGCACCTGAGAAAACGCAAATGATGATCGTCTCTAGGCACCATGATGGTAATGCTGGTGCAGTAGTAAGGATGAATGGGAGGATGTTGGCACCTGGAGAAGAAGTTGATATCCTTGGGGTGAAATTTGACTCCAAACTAACCATGAAGAACCATGTTGTAAATCTTGCAAACAAGGAAGCCAGGAAGCTTACAGCACTTCGCCGTATCTCGCATCTGCTTGACAGTAGGGGTTGCAAGTTTCTGTACGAGGCACAAGTACGCTCACACCTTGAGTATGCTCCACTTTCTTGGTTTGCCTGCCCCCCCCCCTCTCATCTGCGACTGCTTGACAGAGTAGAGAACAGAGCAAGACGTCTCATCTCTCGCCTGGACCCATCCTGGATAGATCTGTCATTTCAGCAGAGCCTTCAACATAGGAGGGATGTGGGTGGCCTTACTGTTATGTACAAGGCCAATATTGTCAAAATACCACACTTGGATCCAGTTCGAGGACAGCGTGAAACAAGCTTTTATGCCACAAGACGGGCAGAAAGCAGCAACTTCACTCTGGCTGTACCCTTCTCCAGAACATCACTCCATCTGAGATCATACATACCCAGGATGACTCGAGTATGGAACACATTCGTACAGCATAATGATGTCAACGAGATAAAGTCAGTTGATCAAATGAAAATGCTGGCCCACAGATGGCTCCAACTTCATCCTGTTCCGTACTTGTATGTCTCATAACAATAAAAATGTTTTCAAATGAGCTGATGTAGGTAACAGCTCTTAGCTTGCCAATAAAGTTAGGAATCCTTAACCTGTAATATAGCTGTCAATAAAGCTAGGGATCCTTAACCTTGTCAAACCCTGTGTAAAAAAAAAAAAAAAAAAAAAAAAAAAAGAGAGAGAGAGAGAGAGAGATTGATGGATACAGAATGTCGTGGTAGGAGGACAATAACATAGGAAGGTTAACCGTGTCCTCAATAGATGGCAGCCTCATGCAGATCCTAGTATCGTCTGCAAAGGATGACACGGTTACATCTCTATGTCTGATATGAGGATGAGGAACAGCATGGGGGCGAGTACTGTGCCTTGTGGAACAGAGCTCTTCACTATACACAACCCGCACATAGAAGAGACGAGCTTACGACGACATTTCGGTCCGACTTGGACCATTTACAAAGTCACATAGTGTGACTTTGTAAATGGTCCAAGTGGGGTTATTTGTGTATCGTTCCAGTCACGGTATTGTGCCTTTTCTGTTATTTAGCTTTTCACTATATCAGCTTCCGGTTGGACCTGCCTGCCACGGGCCAGTAGGCCAGCTGCAGTGTTCCAGTTGGACCTGCCTACCACGGGCCAGTAGGCCTGCTGCAGTGTTCCAGTTGGACCTGCCTACCACGGGCCAGTAGGCCTGCTGCAGTGTTCCAGTTGGACCTGCCTACCACGGGCCAGTAGGCCAGCTGCAGTGTTCCAGTTGGACCTGCCTACCACGGGCCAGTAGGCCAGCTGCAGTGTTCCAGTTGGACCTGCCTACCACGGGCCAGTAGGCCTGCTGCAGTGTTCCAGTTGGACCTGCCTACCACGGGCCAGTAGGCCTGCTGCAGTGTTCCAGTTGGACCTACCTACCACGGGCCAGTAGGCCTGCTGCAGTGTTCCAGTTGGACCTGCCTACCACGGGCCAGTAGGCCAGCTGCAGTGTTCCAGTTGGACCTGCCTACCACGGGCCAGTAGGCCAGCTGCAGTGTTCCAGTTGGACCTGCCTACCACGGGCCAGTAGGCCTGCTGCAGTGTTCCAGTTGGACCTGCCTACCACGGGCCAGTAGGCCTGCTGCAGTGTTTAAGTTGGACCTGTCTACCACGGGCCAGTAGGCCTGCTGCAGTGTTCCAGTTGGACCTACCTACCACGGGCCAGTAGGCCAGCTGCAGTGTTCCAGTTGGACCTGCCTACCACGGGCCAGTAGGCCTGCTGCAGTGTTCCAGTTGGACCTGCCTACCACGGGCCAGTAGGCCTGCTGCAGTGTTCCAGTTGGACCTACCTACCACGGGCCAGTAGGCCAGCTGCAGTGTTCCAGTTGGACCTGCCTACCACGGGCCAGTAGGCCTGCTGCAGTGTTCCAGTTGGACCTGCCTACCACGGGCCAGTAGGCCTGCTGCAGTGTTCCAGTTGGACCTACCTACCACGGGCCAGTAGGCCTGCTGCAGTGTTCCAGTTGGACCTACCTACCACGGGCCAGTAGGCCTGCTGCAGTGTTCCAGTTGGACCTACCTACCACGGGCCAGTAGGCCTGCTGCAGTGTTCCAGTTGGACCTACCTACCACGGGCCAGTAGGCCTGCTGCAGTGTTCCAGTTGGACCTACATACCACGGGCCAGTAGGCCAGCTGCAGTGTTCCAGTTGGACCTGCCTACACGGGCCAGTAGGCCTGCTGCAGTGTTCCAGTTGGACCTGCCTACCACGGGCCAGTAGGCCTGCTGCAGTGTTCCAGTTGGACCTGCCTACCACGGGCCAGTAGGCCTGCTGCAGTGTTCCAGTTGGACCTGCCTACCACGGGCCAGTAGGCCTGCTGCAGTGTTCCATTTGGACCTACATACCACGGGCCAGTAGGCCAGCTGCAGTGTTCCAGTTGGACCTGCCTACCACGGGCCAGTAGGCCAGCTGCAGTGTTCCAGTTGGACCTGCCTACCACGGGCCAGTAGGCCTGCTGCAGTGTTCCAGTTGGACCTACATACCACGGGCCAGTAGGCCAGCTGCAGTGTTCCAGTTGGACCTGCCTACCACGGGCCAGTAGGCCAGCTGCAGTGTTCCAGTTGGACCTGCCTACCACGGGCCAGTAGGCCTGCTGCAGTGTTCCAGTTGGACCTGCCTACCACGGGCCAGTAGGCCAGCTGCAGTGTTCCAGTTGGACCTGCCTACCACGGGCCAGTAGGCCTGCTGCAATGTTCCTTTTTTCTTATGTTCTGATCAGACGGAAGGCGTTCCCCTGAGCATCAGCTTTAATTAATTAAGCTAGGATAATACAAGGTTTAAGTTAGGATAACACAAGGTTAAAGCTGGGATAATACAAGGTTTAAGTTAGGATAACACAAGGTTAAAGCTGGGATAATACAAGGTTTAAGCTAGGAAAATATAAGGTTTAAGCTAGGATAACACAAGGTTAAAGCTAGGATAATACAAGGTTTATGCTAGGATAACACCAAGGTTTAAGCTAGGATAATACAAGCTTAAAGCTAGGATAATACAAGGTTTAAACTAGGATAACACAAGGTTTAAGCTAGGATAACACAAGGTTTAAGCTAGGATAACACAAGGTTTAAGCTAGGATAACACAAGGTTTAAGCTAGGATAACACAAAGTTTAAGCTAGGATAACACAAGGTTTAAGCTAGGATAACACAAGGTTTAAGGTAGGATAACACAAGGCTTAAGCTAGGATAACACAAGGTTTAAGGTAGGATAACACAAGTTTTAAGCTGGGATAACGCAAAGTTTAAGCTAGGATAACACACGATAAAGAATTTGATATTATTTACTTAGATTTTAGTAAGGCATTTGATAGAGCTCCGCACCATAGACTGTTGAAGAAAGTGGCAGCTCATGGCATTAGGGGAAAAGTGCTCTCGTGGATCGAATCATGGCTCACAGACAGGAAGCAGAGAGTGTCCATAAATGGGGTTAAATCCGAGTGGGGATCAGTAACAAGTGGCGTTCCACAGGGATCAGTCTTGGGCCCGTTGTTGTTTATAATATATATCAATGATCTTGATGAAGGAATTACTAGTGATATGAGCAAATTCGCCGATGACACGAAGATAGGTAGGATAATTGATTAAAAACGTAGATGTTAGGGAACTTCAGGAGGATTTAGACAAACTCTACTCTTGGTCAGAAAAGTGGCAGATGCAGTTCAATGTAGATAAATGCAAGGTTCTGAAGCTCGGGAGTGTCCATAACCCTAGCACTTACAAGTTAAATAATGTAGAACTTAGCCATACAGATTGCGAAAAGGACTTGGGGGTTATGGTAAAGCAGCAACCTTAAACCAAGACAGCAATGCCTAAGCGTACGTAATAAGGCAAATAGATTACTGGGATTTATATCAAGAAGTGTAAGCAACAGAAGCCCAAAGAGGTCATACTGCAGCTTTATACATCATTAGTAAGGCCTCACCTAGATTATGCAGCTCAATTCTGGTCTCCATATTACAGAATGGACATAAATTCGTTAGAAAACATTCAGCGTTAGGATGACTAAATTAATACATAGCATTAGAAATCTTCCTTATGAAGAAAGATTGAAGACTCTTAAGTTACATTCACTTGTTAGACGAAGAATGAGGGGAGACCTGATCGAAGTGTATAAATGGAGATATTTATTAATAAAGGGGATATTAACAAGGTCTTGAGGATATCTCTCCAAGAGAGAACCCGCAGTAATGGATTTAAATTTGGGATAAGTTTAGATTTAGAAAGGACATAGGAAAGTATTGGTTTGGAAATAGGGTAGTTGATGAGTGGAACAGTCTACCTAGTTGGGTTATTGAGGCTAGGACTTTGGGTAGTTTCAAATTTAGGTTGGATAAGTACATGAGTGGAAGGGGTTGGATTTGAGAGGGACTTGCACATCGGAAGCTTGTTTCTTGGGTGGCATTGAAAATTGGGTTGGTCAAATGTTTGTTAGTGGGATTGAATTGTAAAGGACCTGCCTAGTTATGGGCCAACAGGCCTGCTGCAGTGTTCCTTCTTTCTTATGTTCTTATGTTCTTAATAGATAGGAGTAGAGAGGGAGTATATAGTAACAATAGTTTTATTGCCGGCTACTTGTTAAGGTAGGGTCAGTCTAGCTCCCGCTATGGTATAAACCTTGGTAATAAATACCGACAAGTTGGTTTAGAAAGACACGTAAGCAAACACTATAACATTTATTAAGAAAACGTTTCGGTCCTGGAACCTTGATCAAGGTTCCCGGACCGAAACGTTTTCTAATAAATATGTTATAGTGTTTGCTTACGTGTCATTCTAAACCAGCTCCCGCTATCCCTTCCCCTCCTTCTCCCCCCCCCCGAAAGGTGACGTGTGGGGCTCTGGTCAAACGGTAATCACTAGACTCACAGCTCCAGCACTACTGTAAGTACATCCCTGCCTTGTATTCTAGTGGATTTATTGGTTAAAAGCTTCACTTTTGACCAATAATAAACTTAGTCCTTTGAGTCTTGCTCTAGGTTGACTGTTGTAATAATCACCACATCTTTTAGGTATTGACTTATCATGGGAGTGATTTCTTAAGCAGTGGTAACCGGGTCTATCTTTCCAGCTTGGATGACAGAGAGGGTCACCTGTCAATCAACGAGCAGAACTGATGGAGATGGACTAACGTCCTGGGGACTTCCCTTTTTGGATTTAATTACCTGTGCCCTGTAGAAACTGCAGGACGTACCCCTCATCATTGCAAGGGTAAGGACCTGCTTTCTGTCATCGGGATATAAAACTCAAGGCTATACTGTGAAGAACGAACCAGTGGGTTGTAACCAACACCTGCGACCCCCCCCCCCCCCCCCATCATCAGCAACGGCTACGATTTCAACACTCAGTGTCACCAACACCAGACACCTCTATTATATTAGTGTTGAATTAAGTTATCATTTATATTTTTCATTTTCTTTAATGTAGGATTAATTTTCATATTTAAGTGTTTTATATTTTTATTTTCTATATAATAAAGTGTTTATTTTTTGTCTGTTATTATTTCTTTTTCTATTCATTAATTTTCCTGAGGAGGAGCCAGCCCTTTGGGAATACTGTCTGAAGTTGTTATGGGCTGAGTAAGGTCTTCAAATAACACAAGGGTTTTAAACTAGGATACCTGGAGGGTTTACCTGGAGAGAGTTTTTGGGGGTCAACGCCCCCCGGCCCCGGGCTGTGACCAGGCCTCCTGGGGGATCAGAGCCTGATCAACCAGGCTGTTGCTGCTGGCTGCACGCAAACCAACGTACGAGCCACAGCCCGGCTGATCCGGAACTGACTTTAGGTGCTTGTCCAGTGCCAGCTTGAAGACTGCCAGGGGTCTGTTGGGAATCCCCCTTATGTGTGCTGGGAGGCAGTTGAACAGTCTCGGGACCCTGACACTTATTGTATGGTCTCTTAACGTGCTTAGTGACACCCCTGCTTTTCATTGGGAGGATGGTGCATCGTCTGCCAAGTCTTTTGCTTTCGTAGTGAGTGATTTTCGTGTGCAAGTTCGGTACTAGTCCCTCTAGGATTTTCCAGGTGTATATAATCATGTATCTCTCCCGCCTGCGTTCCAGGGAATACAGGTTCAGGAACTTCAAGCGCTCCCAGTAATTGACGTGTTTTATCTCCGTTATGCGCGCCGTGAAAGTTCTCTGTACATTTTCTAGGTCGGCAATTTCACCTGCCTTGAAAGGTGCTGTTAGTGAGGCACAAGTTAGAGTATGTAGGAAAGAGGGAGATTATTTCCCAGTAAAAGTAGGCCTTAGACAAGGATGTGTGATGTCACCGTGGTTGTTTAATATTTATAGATGGGGTTGTAAGAGAAGTAAATGCGAGGGTCTTGGCAAGAGGCGTGGAGTTAAAAGATAAAGAATCACACATAAAGTGGGAGTTGTCACAGTTGCTCTTTGCTGATGACACTGTGCTCTTGGAAGATTCTGAAGAGAAGCTGCAGAGATTGGTGGATGAATTTGGTAGGGTGTGCAAAAGAAGAAAATTAAAGGTGAATACAGGAAAGAGTAAGGTTATGAGGATAACAAAAGATTAGGTGATGAAAGATTGGATATCAGATTGGAGGGAGAGAGTATGGAGGAGGTGAATGTATTCAGTATTTGGGAGTGGACGTGTCAGCGGATGGGTTCTATGAAAGATGAGGTGAATCATAGAAATGATGAGGGAGAAAAGGGTGAGTGGTGCACTTAGGAGTCTGTGGAGACAAAGAACTTTGTCCTTGGAGGCAAAGAGGGGAATGTATGAGAGTATAGTTTTACCAACGCTCTTATATGGATGTGAATGCATGGGTGATGAATGTTGCAGCGAGGAGAAGGCTGGAGGCAGTGGAGATGTCATGTCTGAGGGCAATGTGTGGTGTGAATATAATGCAGAGAATTCGTAGTTTGGAAGTTAGGAGGAGGTGCGGGATTACCAAAACTGTTGTCCAGAGGGCTGAGGAAGGATTGTTAAGGTGGTTCGGACATGTAGAGAGAATGGAGCGAAACAGAATGACTTCAAGAGTGTATCAGTCTGTAGTGGAAGGAAGGCGGGGGTAGGAGTCGGCTAGGAAAGGTTGGAGGGAGGGGGTAAAGGAGGTTTTGTGTGCGAGGGGCTTGGACTTCCAGCAGGCATGCGTGAGCGTGTTTGATAGGAGTGAATGGCGACAAATGGTTTTTAATACTTGACGTGCTGTTGGAGTGTGAGCAAAGTAACATTTATGAAGGGATTCAGGGAAACCGGCAGGCCGGACTTGAGTCCTGGAGATGGGAAGTACAGTGCCTGCACTCTGAAGGTGGGGTGTTAATGTTGCAGTTTAAAAACTGTAGTGTAAAGCACCCTTCTGGCAAGACAGTGATGGAGTGAATGATGGTGAAAGTTTTTCTTTTTGGGGCCACCCTGCCTTGGTGGGAATCGGCCAGTGTGCTAATAAAAAAAATAAGAACTCAAGGTTTAAGCTAGGATAATACAAGGTTTAAGCTAGGATAATACAAGGTTTAAGCTTGGATAACACAAGGTTTAAGCTAGGATAACACAAGGTTTAAGCTAGGATAATACAAGGTTTAAGCTTGGATAACACAAGGTTTAAGCTAGGATAACACAAGGTTTAAACTAGGATAACACAAAGTTTAAGCTAGGATAATACAAGGTTTAAGCTAGGATAACACAAGGTTTAAGCTAGGATAACACAAAGTTTAAGCTAGGATAACACAAAGTTTAAGCTAGGATAACACAAGGTGTAAGCTAGGATAACACAAGGTTTAAGCTAGGATAATACAAGGTTTAAGCTAGGATAACACAAGGTTTAAGCTAGGATAACACAAGGTTTAAGCTAGGATAATACAAGGTTTAAGCTAGGATAATACAAGGTTTATGCTAGGAAAACACAAGGTTTAAGCTAGGATAACACAAGTTTTAAAGGGCTCCGAGATATGAAGAGAAAGCAGCAAGTGGCACTGAAGGCAGCAAGTGGCGCTGAAGGCAGCAAGTGGCACTGAAGGCAGCAAGTGGCACTGAAGGCAGCAAGTGGCACTGAAGGCAGCAAGTGGCACTGAAGGCAGCAAGTGGCACTGAAGGCAGCAAGTGGCACTGAAGGCAGTAAGTGGCACTGACGGCAGCAAGTGGCACTGAAAGCAGCAAGTGGCACTGAAGGCAGCAAGTGGCACTGAAGACAGCAAGTGGCACTGAAGGCAGCAAGTGGCACTGAAGACAGCAAGTGGCACTGAAGGCAGCAAGTGGCACTGAAGGCAGCAAGTGGCACTGAAGGCAGCAAGTGGCACTGCAATGTGAAAATAATGTTACGCACACGACAGAAAGTGAAGCTCGTAGTGAGGCAGTAAGTGGTGAGGAACAAAGTGGCAGTGTGTAGTGAGGCAGTAAGTGGTGAGGAACAAAGTGGCAGTGTGTAGTGAGGCAGTAAGTGGTGAGGAACAAAGTGGCAGTGTGTAGTGAGGCAGTAAGTGGTGGGGGACATAAAATGTCCGCGTGTTGCAAGGCACTTAGTGCCACTGGGCACTAGGTCGTAGTTAATATTTAAAGATAATGACTAGTGGTCGTGTAAGATACTCAGTCGTACATGGTAGAGAGAGAGAGAGAGAGAGAGAGAGAGAGAGAGAGAGAGAGAGGAGAGAGAGAGAGAGAGAGAGAGAGAGAGAGAGAGAGAGAGAGAGAGGCAGAGAGACAGAGACAGACAGAGAGAGAGAGAGACAGACAGAGAGACAGACAGACAGAAGTTGACCATTAGTGTTTGTAGTGCCACTTGGCACCTCTCTCTCACACCTCTTTCTCCTCCCGCCCCTTTTTCTCCCTCTTTTGTGTCGTGTTGGGAAGAAAGAGACGAGAGAGAGAAGGGAGAAGTGGTTCTAGTGGTGACAAGGGTGAAGTGAGGGGTTGTTGTGGTGGTGACGGGTCGTTGTGGTGGTGACAGGTGGTGATGACGGGTCGTTGTGGTGGTGATGGGTCGTTGTGGTGGTGATGACGGGTCCTTGTGGTGGTGACAGGTGATGATGACGGGTCGTTGTGGTGGTGACGGGTGGTGATGGTGAAGGGTCATTGTGGTGGGGGACGGGTGGTGATCGTAAAGGGTCGTTGTGGTGGTGAAGGTGGAGTGGTGGTGGTGGTGAAGATGGAGTGGTGGTGTGTGGTGAAGGTGGAATGGTGGTGGTGGTGAAGATGGAGTGGTGGTGGTGGTGGTGGTGGTGGTGGTGGTGGTGGTGGTGGTGGTGGGGGTTTGGTGGTGGTGGTGGTGGTGGTGGTGGTGTTGGTGTGGTGGTGATAAAGGGTGGAGTGGTGGTGGTGGTGAAGATGGAAGTGGTGGTGGTGGTGGTGGTGGAAGGTGGAGTAGTGGTGGTGGTGAAGGTGGAGTGGTGGTGGTGGAAAAGGTGGAGTGTTGGTGACGGTGGTGGTGGTGAAGGTGGAGTGGTGGTAGTGGTGGTGAAGGTGGCGTGTGGTGGTGGTGGTGAAGATGGAGTGGTGGTGGTGGTGGTGGCGGTGATGAAGGTGGAGTGGTGGTGGTTGAAGGTGACGTGGTGGTAATGTTCGTTGTGGTGAAGGTGGTGTGGTATGTGGTGGTTGAAGGTGGCGTGGTTTTGGTGGTGGTGGTGGTGGTAGTGGTGGTGAAGATGGGAGTGGTGGTGGTGTGTGGTGATGAAGGTGAAGTGGTGGTGGTGAAAATGGAGTGGTTGTGGTGGTGAAGGTGGAGTGGTGATGGTGTAGGTGGCGTGTTGGTGGTGGTGAAGGTGAAGTGGTGATGGTGGTGAAGGTGAAGTGGTGGTGGTGGTGAAGGTGGCGTGGTGGTGGTGGTGGTGGTGGTGGAAGGTGGATTAGTGGTGGTAGTGAAGGTGGATTGGTGGTGGTGGTGAAGGTGGAGTGGTGGTGGTGGTGAAGGTGGAGTGGTTAGTGGTGGTGGTGGTGGTGAAGGTGGAGTGGTGGTGGTGGTGGTGAAGGTGGAGTGGTTGTGGTGGTGAAGGTGGAGTGGTGGGGGTTTGGTTTGGTGGTGGTGGTGGTGGTGAAGGTGGAGTGGTGGTGGTGGTGGTGGTGGTGAAGGTGGAGTGGTGGTGGTGGTGGTGGTGGTGGTGGTGAAGGTGGAGTGGTGGTGGTGGTGGTGGTGGTGAAGGTGGAGTGGTGGTGAAGGCTAGAGTCACCGTCAATAATGGCAACTTCAGTCTCTGATCCATCACACTGTTTCTCATGAATATTGCATTAACACTTTACTATATTCCAATCGTTTGATGCTTTGATTTCGAGTCTTGGATGCTAGATATTATTACAGGTATAGCTAGCAATATTATTACAGGTATAGCTAGCAATATTATTACAGGTATAGCTAACAATATTATTACAGGTATAGCTAGCAATATTATTACAGATATAGCTAGCAATATTATTACAGGTATAGCTAGCAATATTATTACAGGTATAGCTAGAAATTATTATTACAGGTATAGCTAGCAATATTATTACAGGTATAGCTAACAATATTATTACAGATATAGCTAGCAATATTATTACAGGTATAGCTAGCAATATTATTACAGGTATAGCTAGCAATATTATTACAGGTATAGCTAGCAATATTATTACAGGTATAGCATAACATATTATTACAGGTATAGCTAGCAATATTATTACAGATATAGCTAACAATATTATTACTGGTATAGCTAGCAATATTATTACAGATATAGCTAGCAATATTATTACAGATATAGCTAGCAATATTATTACAGGTATAGCTAGCAATATTATTACAGGTATAGCTAGCAATATTATTACAGGTATAGCTAACAATATTATTACAGGTATAGCTAGCAATATTATTACAGGTATAGCTAGCAATATTATTACAGGTATAGCTAGCAATATTATTACAGGTATAGCTAACAATATTATTACAGGTATAGCTAACAATATTATTACAGGTAAAAGCTAGCAATATTATTACAGGTATAGCTAACAATATTATTACAGGTATAGCTAACAATATTATTACAGGTATAGCTAGCAATATTATTACAGGTATAGCTAGCAATATTATTACAGGTATAGCTAGCAATATTATTACAGGTATAGCTAGCAATATTATTACAGGTATAGCTGGCAATATTATTACAGGTATAGCTAACAATATTATTACAGGTATAGCTAGCAATATTATTACAGGTATAGTTTAGCAATATTATTACAGGTATAGCTAACAATATTATTACAGGTATAGCTAACAATATTATTACAGGTATAGCTAACAATATTATTACAGGTATAGCTAGCAATATTATTACAGGTATAGCTAACAATATTATTACAGGTATAGCTAACAATATTATTACAGGTATAGCTAACAATTTTATTACATGGTATAGCTAGCAATATTATTACAGGTATAGCTAGCAATATTATTACAGGTATAGTAGCAATATTATTACAGGTATAGCTAGCAATATTATTACAGGTATAGCTAGCAATTTTATTACAGGTATAGCTAGCATATTATTACAGGTATAGCTAAAATATTATTACAGGTATAGCTAGCAATATTATTACAGGTATAGCTAGCAATATTATTACAGGTATAGCTAGCAATATTATTACAGGTATAGCTAGCAATATTATTACAGGTATAGCTAGCAATATTATTACAGGTTATAGCTAGCAATATTATTACAGGTATAGCTAACATATATTATTACAGGTATAGCTAGCAATATTATTACAGGTATAGCTAGCAATATTATTACAGGTATAGCTAGCAATATTATTACAGGTATAGCTAGCAACATTATTACAGGTTATAGCTAGCAATATTATTACAGGTATAGCTAGCAATATTATTACAGGTATAGCTAGCAATATTATTACAGGTATAGCTAGCAACATTATTACAGGTATAGCTAACAATATCGCGTCTACATTCTTCTACGATTCTAGTACTCAGCTGAAGCAGCCAGCATGCTTAGCTAGTGCTAAGCTGGTAGTGTCAGCTGGTAGTGTCAGCTGGTAGTGTCAGCTGGTATTGTCAGCTGGTATTGTCAGCTGGTAGTGTCGGCTGGTAGTGTCAGCTGGTAGTGTCAGCTGGTATTGTCAGCTGGTAATGTCAACTGGTAGTGTCAGCTGGTATTGTCAGCTGGTAGTGTCAGCTCGTAGTGTCAGCTGGTAGTGTCAGCTGGTAGTGTCAGCTGGTATTGTCATATGGTAGTGTCAGCTGGTAGTGTCAGCTGGTAGTGTCAGCTGGTAGTGTCAGCTGGTAGTGTCAGCTGGTATTGTCAGCTGGTAGTGTCAGCTGGTAGCGTAAGCTGGTAGTGTCAGCTGGTATTGTCAGCTGGTAGTGTCGGCTGGTAGTGTCAGCTGGTATTGTCAGCTGGTAGTGTCGGCTGGTATTGTCAGCTGGTAGTGTCGGCTGGTAGTTTCAGCTGGTATTGTCAGCTGGTATTGTCAGCTGGTAGTGTCGGCTGGTAGTGTCGGCTGGTAGTGTCGGCTGGTATTGTCAGCTGGTAGTGCTTGTGTCAGCGTTGAGCAGATCTTCTGGAACTAGGTTAGGTTAGAGTTTAGAATTAACACCTGGACTGATTTACGACACTGACCTTGACTGTGATTATTACTGAGTCTGTCATGACTGAAGACTCTTGACTCACACACTGCTATAACAACATGATCATCAGAAGCCAGAAAGAGACTCAAAAATTGCACTATTTTTTTAGCTTCTGTGGCGGTAGTACCTAGTTATGGTACACCCAGTATCCATCCTGTTTATGGTAGCGCAAGAGCATATGGATACACAAAGACGTAGGAACTGGTCTCCAAAATTGTTTACAGGAATACGTCTGGATTTACATCTATATTTCACTTATCTGTTACAAGCAAATTTTGGAAATTTGCTTAACAAGTCTTGTATCTTATTTTCATTCATAAGATATATTGAAAATTCTCATTGATTATTATACTGTTTATCTCTATATTCCTCACACTGTTCAAGACAGTGGCCATAGGCCACCCTGGCCATATACTTTGTATTTGGTTTGATCATCATCTGTGTGTCTACCAAACTGCCAAAAGTACTTGTAACCAAGCCTAAGCCTGGCCACTACAACATCAGTCAGTACTTGTAACCAAGCCTAAGCCTGGCCACTACAACATCAGTCAGTACTTGTAAACCAAGCTTAAGCCTGGCCACTACAACATCAGTCAGTACTTGTAACCAAGCCTAAGCCTGGCCACTACAACATCAGTCAGTACTTGTAACCAAGCCTAAGCCTGGTCACTACAACATCAGTCAGTACTTGTAACCAAGCCTAAGCCTGGTCACTACAACATCAGTCAGTACTTGTAACCAAGCCTAAGCCTGGCCACTACAAATCAGTCAGTACTTGTAACCAAAGGGCCTAAGCCTGGTCACTACAACATCAGTCAGTACTTGTAACCAAGCCTAAGCCTGGCCACTACAACATCAGTCAGTACTTGTAACCAAGCCTAAGCCTGGCCACTACAACATCAGTCAGTACTTGTAACCAAGCCTAAGCCTGGCCACTACAACATCAGTCAGTACTTGTAACCAAGCCTAAGCCTGGTCACTACAACATCAGTCAGTACTTGTAACCAAGCCTAAGCCTGGCCACTACAACATCAGTCAGTACTTGTAACCAAGCCTAAGCCTGGCCACTACAGCATCAGTCAGTACTTGTAACCAAGCATAAGCCTGGCCACTACAGCATCAGTCAGTACTTGTAACCAAGCCTAAGCCTGGCCACTACAGCATCAGTCAGTACTTGTAACCAAGCCTAAGCTGGCACTACAGCATCAGTCAGTACTTGTAACCAAGCCTAAGCCTGGCCACTACAGCATCAGTCAGTACTTGTAACCAAGCCTAAGCCTGGTCACTACAACATCAGTCAGTACTTGTAACCAAGCCTAAGCCTGGCCACTACAGCATCAGTCAGTACTTGTAACCAAGCCTAAGCCTGGCCACTACAGCATCAGTCAGTACTTGTAACCAAGCCTAAGCCTGGCCACTACAACATCAGTCAGTACTTGTAACCAAGCCTAAGCCTGGTCACCACAACATCAGTCAGTACTTGTAACCAAGCATAAGCCTGGCCACTACAACATCAGTCGGTCTGTTTACATTGCAAATTGCTCCATAAACATACGTATCTACGTTCGTGTTATCATAGTGGCTCCCTTCCTTTCGCGCTTCTCTGTGACTACTTAATGGTCCAAGTCGGACCGAAAAGTCGTCACAAGTTTCATTTCATTCTCATATAAGCGGTTTATTTAAGAATTGTTCATTAATTCCATTTTCCCGTATTGTTGAGTATGTATATCTGGCTTCTGTAATGATCATGTTGTTATGCTCACTATGTGAGTCAAGAGTCCTCAGTGATGACCTAGAATCAGTAATAATCACAGAGTCAAGCTCAGCATCATAAATTAGCTTAAGTGCCATCACGATGGCAAACAATTCAGTTTGCAGTGTAGACGTCCAGTTGTTAATTCTTATGTCTAACTCAACATTGTGATTATGCTGGTGATGTAACATAACATTCTTATAATGTAACATAACGATATAATGCAACACAACGTTCCTGTATTGCAACATAACGTTCTTATAATGTAACATAACGTTGCTATTACGCAGCATAAGTCAACCGTGACACAACATAACCCGTAACACACGCCCACACCTGCACAACCTTATCAATAAATCCGTGATATGTTGTGGGTAAGCAACGGAGGACAAGAGAACGGGGGGGGGGGGGAAACGAGAGAGGAGGAAAGGGGTTAAAGGGTGGTGTTGGGGAAGGGAGATGGAGAGGGGAAGGGGGAAGGGGGCTGGGGGGAGGGGGCAGCAAGGCCACCCCCCTGATCAATATGTCAGTGGCATCGACCGCGAGCGCTAACCCGGCGTCCCATTGGTCGTCTGACTCCCACCCTCTGCTCTCATTGGTCGACGCAGTGCTCCATTAGCCATTGTGTCAAGCTAGTGCCACTGATCATCCAGTCCGGCACCGCCCTGGCCCTACCCAGGCGCCGCCCACAGTGCCTCGCCAGCCAATGGCCGGCGGTGGAACGGAGTGAAGGAACTTGGAGTTTGACCGATCAAATGTCAGCTCAAGGGTTGGGAGGCTCGGATTGGTGGTTTTGCGGCGCCGATAAGTCAGGAGGGTTCGCGGAGCGCTCCTTCGGCCGATAAGTCAGGAGGGTTCGCGCCGATAAGTCAGGAAGCTTCGCTATCGTTGCTTTGGGGGTCAAGCCAAACGCATTCCGCCGCTGTTTCGCTGTTTCCAGTCCTCCGACGAAGAATATCGTGGCCAGCCCAAAACGCGCCCGTGCCACGTTACGCCCATCAGGTAGACGTAGGCGGTGTGTGGACCGTGGACTTCGGCGCTGCCCGCGAAGATTTCTTCGGCGCCTCCCGCGGCCATCTTAACCACGGCGGTGAGTGCCCCATCCTGCGCGTCCTAAAGTGCTCAAAATTGTTTTCAATAGTCTTCCAAAATTTGTCTCAGTGTCTTTCTAAGTTATACATGATGTCCATGTGAGTTATACATGATGTCCATGTGAGTTATACATGATGTCCATGTGTCCGGGAAGATCTCAGTTCCAGTGTTGTCTGAAGCTCATTCTTCAGTGTTCGACAGTGTATCCCTTTGTCTTGAAGTGTATCCCTGTCTCTTGAAGTGTATCCCTGTGTGTTCAAATGTATCCCTGTGTCTTCAAGTGTATCCCTGTGTCTTCAAGTGTATCCCTGTGTCTTCAAGTGTATCCCTGTATATTCAAGCGTATCCCTGTATCTTCAAGTGTTTCCCTGTGTCTTCAAGTGCATCCCTGTATCTTCAAGTGTATCCATGTATCTTCAAGTGTATCCCTGTGTCTTCAAGTGTATCCCTGTGTCTTCAAGCGTATCCCTGTATCTTCAAGTGTATCCCTGTATCTTCAAGTGTATCCCTGTGTCTTGAAGTCTATCTTATATCTATTTTTTTTTACTATTTATAAAAATGTCTGAGTCTCATCACTTTCTACCGGAGTCATGTGTCATAATGTGTCCTAAATTGTCCTGCCCATGTCCTGTAATGTGCTTCTCTGTGTCCTTGCGCCCGAATACACGTCCTTCACGTTGTCCCTGTATCCTGGGCGTATGTACAATGATAATGGTAATTGTTACAATGATAATCGTAATTGTTACAATGATAATCGTAATTGTTACAATGATAATAGTAATTGTTACAAAGATAATCGTAATTGTTACAGCGATAATCGTAATTGTTACAATGATAATCGTAATTGTTACAAAGATAATAGTAATTGTTACAAAGATAATCGTTCTGTTTGTGACTTGAAAAAGCCCACTGTGTGGGCGAAACGTAGTCAATAAAGGATCACATTATACTGCATTTGTGTTTATATTGCCAAAGATAATCGTAATTGTTACAAAGATAATCGTAATTGTTACAAAGATAATCGTAATTGTTACAATGATAATCGTAATTGCTACAATGACAATCGTATTTGTTACAGAGATAATCGTGGTATAAACCTTGGTAATAAATACCGACAAGTGGGTTTAGAAAGACACGTAAGCAAACACTATAACATATTTATTAGAAAACGTTTCGGTCCTGGGACCTTGATCACTTCTAACATACAGAGGTAGAAAGACATTATATATATAGGCGGAGAGTGAGATGTGACGCACGTGACCTGAGGAATGTCATAAGAATATATTAGTGTTTGCTTACGTGTCTTTCTAAACCAGAGATAATCGTAATCGTTACAATGATAATCGTAATTGTTACAGCGATAATCGTAATTGTTACAATGATAATCGTAATTGTTACAATGATAATCGTAATTGTTACAATGATAATCGTAATTGTTACAATGATAATCGTAATTGTTACAATGATAATCGTAATTGTTACAATGATAATCGTAATTGTTACAATGACAATCGTAACTGTTCCAATGATAATCGTAATTATTACAATTATAGTTAAAGTCATTATAACATCTATATTTATCATTATAAATTCCTGAAGATGTCTCGCGTGTTGGTGAGACGCGACGTGTTGGTGAGACGCGACGTGTTGGTGAGACGCGACGTGTTGGTGAGACGCGACGTGTTGGTGAGACGCGACGTGTTGGTGAGACGGACGTGTTGGTGAGACGCGACGTGTTGGTGAGACGCGACGTGTTGGTGAGACGCGACGTGTTGGTGAGACGCGACGTGTTGGTGAGACGCGACGTGTTGGTGAGACGCGACGTGTTTGGTGAGACGCGACGTGTTGGTGAGACGCGACGTGTGGTGAGAGCGACGTGTTGGTGAGACGCGACGTGTTGGTGAGACGCGACGTGTTGGTGAGACGCGACGTGTTGGTGAGACGCGACGTGTTGGTGAGACGCGACGTGTTGGTGAGACGCGACGTGTTGGTGAGACGCGACGTGTCGGTGAGACGCGACGTGTTGGTGAGACGCGACGTGTTGGTGAGACGCGACGTGTGTTGGTGAGACGCGCGTGTTGGTGAGACGCGACGTGTTGGTGAGACGCGACGTGTCGGTGAGACGCGACGTGTTGGTGAGACGCGACGTGTTGGTGAGACGCGACGTTTTTGGTGAGACGCGACGTGTTGGTGAGAGACGCGACGTGTTGGTGAGACGCGACGTTGTTGGTGAGACGCGACGTGTCGGTGAGACGCGACGTGTTGGTGAGACGCGACGTGTTGGTGAGACGCGACGTGTTGGTGAGACGCGACGTGTCGGTGAGACGCGACGTGTTGGTGAGACGCGACGTGTTGGTGAGACGCGACGTGTTGGTGAGACGCGACGTGTTGGTGAGACGCGACGTGTTGGTGAGACGCGACGTGTTGGTGAGACGCGACGTGTTGGTGAGAACGCGACGTGTTGGTGAGACGCGACGTGTCGGTGGAGACGCGACGTGTTGGTGAGACGCGAACGTGTCGGTGAGACGCGACGTGTCGGGTGAGAACGCGAGTGTTGGTGGGGACGCGACGTGTTGGTGAGACGCGACGTGTTGGTGGACGCGACGTGTTGGTGAGACGCGACGTGTTGGTGAGACGCGACGTGTCGGTGAGACGCGACGTG
This sequence comes from Cherax quadricarinatus, assembly GCF_026875155.1. Lineage (NCBI taxonomy): Eukaryota > Metazoa > Arthropoda > Malacostraca > Decapoda > Parastacidae > Cherax > Cherax quadricarinatus. The sequence continues at coordinate 30,096,116 of NC_069428.1, read as the reverse complement.
TCGGTTGAGACGCGACGTGTTGGTGAGACGCGACGTTTTTGGTGAGACGCGACGTGTTGGTGAGACGCGACGTGTTGGTGAGACGCGACGTGTTGGTGAGACGCGACGTGTTGGTGAGACGCGACGTGTTGGTGAGACGCGACGTGTCGGTGAGACGCGACGTGTCGGTGAGACGCGACGTGTTGGTGAGACGCGAGTGTCGGTGAGACGCGACGTGTCGGTGAGCGCGACGTGTTGGTGAGACGCGACGTGTTGGTGAGGACGCGACGTTTTTGGTGAGACGCGACGTGTCGGTGAGACGCGACGTGTCGGTGAGACGCGACGTGTTGGGTGAGACGCGACGTGTCGGTGAGACGCGACGTGTTGGTTGAGACGCGACGTGTTGGTGAGACGCGACGTGTTGGTGAGACGCGACGTGTCGGGAGACGCGACGTGTTGGTGAGACGCGACGTGTTGGTGGACGCGACGTGTTGGTGAGGACGCGACGTGTCGGTGAGACGCGACGTGTTGGTGAGACGCGACGTGTCGGTGAGACGCGACGTGGTTGGTGAGACGCGACGTGTCGGTGAGACGCGACGTGTTGGTGAGACGCGACGTGTTGGGTGAGACGCGACGTGTCGGTGAGACGCGACGTGTGGTGAGACGCGACGTGTTGGTGAGACGCGACGTGTTGGTGAGACGCGACGTTGTCGGTGAGACGCGACGTGTTGGTGAGAGCGACGTTGTCGGTGAGACGCGACGTGTTGGTGAGACGCGACGTGTCGGTGAGACGCGACGTGTTGGTGAGACGCGACGTTGTTGGTGAGACGCGACGTGTCGGTGAGACGCGACGTGTCGGTAGAGACGCGACGTGTTGGTGAGACGCGACGTGTTGGTGAGACGCGACGTGTCGGTTGAGACGCGACGTGTTGGTGAGACGCGAGTGTCGGTGAGACGCGAGTGTTGGTGAGACGCGACGTGTCGGTGAGACGCGAGTGTTGGTGAGACGCGACGTGTTGGTGAGACGCGACGTGTTGGTGAGACGCGACGTGTCGGTGAGACGCGACGTGTTGGTGAGACGCGACGTGTTGGTGAGACGCGACGTGTTGGTGAGACGCGACGTGTTGGTGAGACGCGACGTGTTGGTGAGACGCGACGTGTCGGTGAGACGCGACGTGTTGGTGAGACGCGACGTGTTGGTGAGACGCGACGTGTTGGTGAGACGCGACGTGTTGGTGAGACGCGACGTGTCGGTGAGACGCCGGGGTGTTGGTGAGACGCGACGTGTTGGTGAGACGCGACGTGTTGGTGAGACGCGACGTGTTGGTGAGACGCGACGTGTCGGTGAGGGCGCTACGTGTTGGTGAGGGCGCGACGTGTTGGTGAGACGCGACGTGTTGGTGAGACGCGACGTGTTGGTGAGACGCGACGTTTTTGGTGAGACGCGACGTGTTGGTGAGACGCGACGTGTCGGTGGAGACGCGACGTGTCGGTGAGACGCGACGTGTTGGTGAGACGCGACGTGTCGGTGAGACGCGACGTGTTGGGAGCGCGACGTGTCGGTGAGACGCGACTGTTGGTGAGACGCGACGTGTCGGTGAGACGCGACTAGTGTTTGGTGAGACGCGACGTGTTGGTGAGACGCGACGTGTTGGTGAGACGCGACGTGTCGGGTAGACGCGACGTGTTGGTGAGACGCGACGTGTTGGTGAGACGCGACGTGTTGGTGAGAGCGGGCGTGTTGGTGAGACGCGACGTGTTGGTGAGACGCGACGTGTCGGTGAGACGCGACGTGTGGGTGAGACGCGACGTGTTGTGAGACGCGAGTGTTGGTGAGACGCGACGTGTTGGTGAGACGCGAGTGTCGGTGAGACGCGACGTGTTGGTGAGACGCGACGTGTTGGTGAGACGCGACGTGTTGGTGAGACGCGACGTGTTGGTGAGACGCGACGTGTCGGTGAGACGCTACGTGTTGGTGAGAGCGAGTGTTGGTGAGACGCGACGTGTTGGTGAGACGCGACGTGTTGGTGAGGGCGCGACGTGTTGGTGAGACGCGACGTGTTGGTGAGACGCGACGTGTTGGTGAGACGCGACGTGTCGGTGAGACGCGACGTGTCGGTGAGACGCGACGTGTTGGTGAGACGCGTCGTGTCGGTGAGACGCGGTTGTTGGTGAGACGCGACGTTTTCGGTGAGACGCGACGTGTTGGTGAGACGCGACGTGTTGGTGAGACGCGACGTGTCGGTGTGAGACGCGACGTGTTGGTGAGACGCGACGTGTCGGTGAGACGCGACGTGTCGGTGAGACGCGACGTGTCTGGTGAGGACGCGACGTGTTGGTTTAGACGCGACGTGTTGGTGAGACGCGACGTGTTGGTGAGACGCGACGTGTCGGTGAGACGCGACGTGTTGGTGAGACGCGACGTTTTCGGTGAGACGCGACGTGTTGGTGAGACGCGACGTGTTGGTGAGACGCGACGTGTTGGTGAGACGCGACGTGTTTTGGGGAGACGCGACGTGTTGGTGAGACGCGACGTGTTGGTGGAGACGCGACGTGTTGGTGAGACGCGACGTGTTGGTGAGACGCGACGTGTTGGTGAGACGCGACGTGTTGGTGAGACGCGACGTGTCGGTGAGACGCGACGTGTTGGTGAGACGCGACGTGTCGGTGTCTTCGAATATTCGTTGCCATGTCCAGTAGCACGTTTCCATGTCCCGTGCCATGTCCAGTAGCACGTTTCCATGTCCCGTGCCATGTCCAGTAGCACGTTTCCATGTCCCGTGCCGTGTCCAGTAGCACGTTTCATGTCCCGTGCCGTGTCCAGTAGCACGTTTCCATGTCCCGTGCCATGTCCAGTAGCACGTTTCCATGTCCCGTGCCATGTCCAGTAGCACGTTTCCATGTCCCGTGCCATGTCCGGTAGCACGTTTCCATGTCCCGTGCCGTGTCAGTAGCACGTTTCCATGTCCGTGCCGTGTCCAGTAGCACGTTTCCATGTCCCGTGCCATGTCAGTAGCACGTTTCCATGTCCGTGCCATGTCCAGTAGCACGTTTCCATGTCCCGTGCCATGTCCGGTAGCACGTTTCCATGTCCCGTGCCGTGTCCAGTAGCACGTTTCCATGTCCCGTGCCGTGTCCAGTAGCACGTTTCCATGTCCCGTGCCATGTCCAGTAGCACGTTTCCATGTCCCGTGCCATGTCCAGTAGCACGTTTCCATGTCCCATGCCGTGTCCTGCGAATCATTTCCTTGTCTTACTGTGTTATCCTATGAGATGTACAGTTTTCCTCCGTGTCCAGAAGTCACTGTGGACTGGCTGGAACGTTTCGCACACAACCCACAAGCCGTAAAGTAAAAGGACATAAGTGCAACTAATGTGACATTTTATTGTGGTAACGTTTCGCTCTCCAGGAGCTTTGTCAATACGGCTTGACAAAGCTCCTGGAGAGCGAAACGTTGCCACAATAAAATGCCACATTAGTTGCACTTGTGTCCTTTTACTTTACATATTGTCGGTAATTCTACCAACATTATTACAACCCAGTCGGTGATACAATTAGGTGAGGTTTCGGTCCGTCCTGGACCGCTGTTAGGTCCCGAATAGTCCAAGAAGGACCGAAACCTGCTTCGTGCCTTATAACTCTTGAAATGTCGTCCTGGCTCCCGTATCTTGCTTCCCGCTCGCATGTCTTGTGTGCCAATGCCCGGGCGTTCTACGCCACGTGTCCAAAACCCTGGACCCCATTCCCGTGTCTTAGTCTTTTCCGTGTCCTGCGCTATGTCTTACATTGACCACTGTGTCAGGTTAATCCTAACGTTCGTTTGTGTGGATCCCAAAGCAAGTTTCATGTCCGGTGTTGCGCGTTTTAGTGTGAGATGAAAAACTTGCGCAACACTTGGGAATCTTCATTAATGAAATGTTTCGCCAGTCAGCGGTTTCTTCAGTCCATTACAGAGAAGAACGGTGGGAGATGAGGAGGAGTTTGAGGTAATCAATCCTTCAGTCAGGAGTCGATGTGTTCAGTCCACTACTCTGCGGCAGCAGCAGCGACTCTGGTTATACCTGTGCTGGACTCAGAGTGCCAGAGTGCCAGGTATTGTCTTAGTTTCGTCTATACATCTTCCCGTGTGGCATTCTGAGCTTTCAGGAAAGTGAGCTTTGCTAAGAAACAGATTACGCTTTTCTCATAGACGTTCATATTAGGTAAGAAGCATGCATGTGCAACTAATTTCGACATTTTATTGACAAAGTTCCTGGAGAGCGAAACGTTGCCACAATAAAAATGTCGCATTAGTTGTACTTGTGTCCTTTTACCCGACGTATTGTCGGTAATTCCACCAACATTATTACAAAGATACTCATAACTAGAAGAGTAGGCTTCTTCAGTCCAATACAGAGGAACAAGGTGTAGTAGTGAAATAAAGATAATGTAATCAGTCCATAAACCTTGGATAAAGAAATATAAAGAAGAGTTTAGATCTTATTATGGCGCGCTTCTCAGTGCCGTCGTAGCTAATTTATTTAAGGAATACATGTATTTAGAATCAAACTATCTTGATCAGCATCATCTGGATGTGATACACAGGCGACGTTCTATATCATCCTGCCTAGAATGTTTGAAGTGATGGACACTGTACACACTCTTGACTCAAGTTTATCGCTGGAGAAGACAACGTCTAAAGCTTGTATGGCTCCACACCGAGGGGATAAACTGCTCTTCACTCATATATAATGATGACTTGTTTCACGTCCCACCTTGACAGTACAACCAAGAGACGCCAGGTTATAGATTTTTTCAAGGGTGATACTCTGATTACTTGTTCTATACATCTCTACTGCTTCTGCTGCTTCCTCTGTGTTCGACGGAAGGCCGCTGTGTAGGCGGAACGTTTCGGCTGAGGGACTGATTACCTCATTCTCCCGAGAGTGATCTACGCAGAAGAACATGCTTGCAAGCAGCAATAATATCAGTCCGGAATACCAACCCACCAGAAACAAAAAATCGGCTAATTTCATCGTCATGAGATATTCGACAAACGAGTTATTACCCAGCCTGGACGCTGCCAACACCTTGGATCAAACGCTCAGATACCCCGTATGATAAGGCTGATCAATTATCCTGAAGGAAAACGAAGAAGACAGTTTGGATAAATCTGTGTCTGTATTAAGAGAGAAGTAAATAATAAAAGTGAATGTTACAGGAATGAAGCTAGAAGCCAAAGTTGATCTATAATTCACTAGGAGAACATGAACGTAGACACACATGTTCACGGAGAAACTTGCAATGTCAACACTGACTGATGTTGTAGTGGCCAGACTTAGGCTTGGTTACAAGTACTGACTGATGTTGTAGTGGCCAGACTTAGGCTTGGTTACAAGTACTGACTGATGTTGTAGTGGCCAGACTTAGGCTTGGTTACAAGTACTGACTGATGTTATAGTGGCCAGACTTAGGCTTGGTTACAAGTACTGACTGATGTTGTAGTGGCCAGGCTTAGGCTTGGTTACAAGTACTGACTGATGTTATAGTGGCCAGACTTAGGCTTGGTTACAAGTACTGACTGATGTTGTAGTGGCCAGGCTTAGGCTTGGTTACAAGTACTGACTGATGTTGTAGTGGCCAGACTTAGGCTTGGTTACAAGTACTGACTGATGTTGTAGTGGCCAGCTTAGGCTTGGTTACAAGTACTGATGATGTTGTAGTGGCCAGACTTAGGCTTGGTTACAAGTACTGACTGATGTTGTAGTGGCCAGGCTTAGGCTTGGTTACAAGTACTGACTGATGTTGTAGTGGCCAGGCTTATGCTTGGTTACAAGTACTGACTGATGTTGTAGTGGCCAGGCTTAGGCTTGGTTACAAGTACTGACTGATGTTGTAGTGGCCAGGCTTAGGCTTGGTTACAAGTACTGACTGATGTTGTAGTGGCCAGGCTTAGGCTTGGTTACAAGTACTGACTGATGTTGTAGTGGCAAGCTTAGACTTGGTTACAAGTACTGACTGATGTTGTAGTGGCCAGGCTTAGGCTTGGTTACAAGTACTGACTGATGTTGTAGTGGCCAGGCTTAGGCTTGGTTACAAGTACTGACTGATGTTGTAGTGGCCAGGCTTAGGCTTGGTTTACAAGTACTGACTGATGTTGTAGTGGCCAGACTTAGGCTTGGTTACAAGTACTGACTGATGTTGTAGTGGCCAGGACTTATGGCTTGGTTACAAGTACTGACTGATGTTGTAGTGGCCAGGCTTAGGCTTGGTTACAAGTACTGACTGATGTTGTAGTGGCCAGGCTTAGGCTTGGTTACAAGTACTGATGATGTTGTAGTGGCCAGACTTGGCTTGGTTACAAGTACTGACTGATGTTGTAGTGGCCAGACTTAGGCTTGGTTACAAGTACTGACTGATGTTGTAGTGGCCAGGCTTAGGCTGGTTACAAGTACTGACTGATGTTGTAGTGGCAGGCTTAGGCTTGGTTACAAGTACTGACTGATGTTGTAGTGGCCAGGCTTAGGCTTGGTTACAAGTACTGACTGATGTTGTAGTGGCCAGGCTTAGGCTTGGTTACAAGTACTGACTGATGTTGTAGTGGCCAGGACTTAGGCTTGGTTACAAGTACTGACTGATGTTGTAGTGGCCAGGCTTAGGCTTGGTTACAAGTACTGACTGATGTTGTAGTGGCCAGACTTAGGCTTGGTTACAAGTACTGACTGATGTTGTAGTGGCCAGGCTTAGGCTTGGATTACAAGTACTGACTGATGTTGTAGTGGCCCTGGCTTAGGCTTGGTTACAAGTACTGACTGATGTTGTAGTGGCCAGGCTTAGGCTTGGTTACAAGTACTGACTGATGTTGTAGTGGCCAGGCTTAGGCTTGGTTACAAGTACTGACTGATGTTGTAGTGGCCAGGCTTAGGCTTGGTTACAAGTACTGACTGATGTTGTAGTGACCAGACTTAGGCTTGGTTACAAGTACTGACTGATGTTGTAGTGACCAGGCTTATGCTTGGTTACAAGCCCTTCTAGCAGATTGGTAGACACACAGATGATGATCAAACCAACTGTGTAGTATGTAGCCAAGCCTATGGTCACTGTCTTGAACACTATGTGCTAAGCTGTCCACTTACTGAAGAATATAGAGACAAGCGGTATAATAACCTACGTCTTGTGTTATATTTATGAAACAAAGATACCAGATATATTAAGCAAATATCTTAAATTTATTTACAGCTGATAAGTGACATGCAAATATAAAACCAGAAATAATCCTGTTAACACTCTTGTGTTCTAGTTCCTGGGCCTATTGTCTATCCATAGGCTCTTGTGCTGCCATCCACAGGACGGCTGTCTGGTATTCGATACAACAGCCGCTTCGGCTGACATTTTTTTTTAATGTTACCTGACAACAACCTGGTCACTGTCAACACCTGACCCCTACCTGGTCACTACCAGCACTTGACACCTGGTCACTGTCAACACCTGACACCAACCAGGTCACTGTCAAACACCTGACCCCTACCTGGTCACTACCAGCACTTGACACCTGGTCACTGTCAACACCTGACAACAACCAGGTCACTGTCAACACCTGATCCCTACCTGGTCACTTCCAGCACTTGACACCTGGTCACTGTCAACACCTGACACCAACCAGGTCACTGTCAACACCTGACCCCTACCTGGTCACTACCAGCACTTGACACCTGGTCACTGTCAACACCTGACAACAACCAGGTCACTGTCAACACCTGATCCCTACCTGGTCACTTCCAGCACTTGACACCTGGTCACTGTCAACACCTGACACCAACCAGGTCACTGCCAACACCTGACCCCTACCTGGTCACTACCAGCACTTGACACCTGGTCACTGCCAACACCTGACACCAACCAGGTCACTGTCAACACCTGATACCAACCTGGTCACTGACAACACCTAACACCAACCTGGTCACTGTCAACACTTGACACAAACCTAGTCACTGCAAACACCTGATACCAGTCTGTCAGTCTTCTCACTGTGAAACGACAGTATTGACTGTCAGTCTTAACACTGTGGGAGTAACAGTATTAACTGTCAGTCTTAACACTGTGGGAGTAACAGTATTAACTGTCAGTCTTAACACTGTGGGAGCAACAGTATTAACTGTCAGTCTTAACATTGTGGGAGCAACAGTATTAACTGTCAGTCTTAACACTGTGGGAGTAACAGTATTAACTGTCAGTCTTAACACTGTGGGAGTAACAGTATTAACTGTCAGTCTTAACACTGTGGGAGCAACAGTATTAACTGTCAGTCTTAACATTGTGGGAGCAACAGTATTAACTGTCAGTCTTAACACTGTGGGAGTAACAGTATTAACTGTCAGTCTTAAACACTGTGGGGAGCAACAGTATTAACTGTCAGTCTTAACACTGTGGGAGTAACAGTATTAACTGTCAGTCTTAACACTGTGGGAGTAACAGTATTAACTGTCAGTCTTAACACTGTGGGAGCAACAGTATTAACTGTCAGTCTTAACACTGTGGGAGTAACAGTATTAACTGTCAGTCTTAACACTGTGGGAGTAACAGTATTAACTGTCAGTCTTAACACTGTGGGAAGTAACAGTATTAACTGTCAGTCTTAACATTGTGGGTAAGTAACAGTATTAACTGTCAGTCTTAACACTGTGGGGAAGTAACAGTATTAACTGTCAGTCTTAACACTGTGGGAGCAACAGTATTGACTGTCAGTCTTAACACTGTGGGAGCAACAGTATTAACTGTCAGTCTTAACACTGTGGGAGCAACAGTATTAACTGTCAGTCTTAACACTGTGGGAGTAACAGGATTCACTATCAGTCTTAACACTGTGGGTTTACAGTACTGACTGTCAGTCTTAACATTGTGGGAGTAACAGTACTGACTGTCAGTCTTAACATTGTGGGAGTAACAGTACTGACTGTCAGTCTTAACATTGTGGGGTAGTAACAGTACTGACTGTCAGTCTTAACATTGTGGGAGTAACAGTACTGACTGTCAGTCTTAACATTGTGGGAGTAACAGTATTGACTGTCAGTCTTAACATTGTGGGAGTAACAGTACTGACTGTCAGTCTTAACATTGTGGGAGTAACAGTATTGACTGTCAGTCTTAACATTGTGGGAGTAACAGTACTGACTGTCAGTCTTAACATTGTGGGAGTAACAGTACTGACTGTCAGTCTTAACACTGTGGGAGTAACAGTATTGACTGACAAGATCCCATCCCTTCAGTAGCGTTAGATGTTGTTTACTCTGAGTGTGAGCAACCCCCCCCCCCCCTGTGTGTGTGTGTGTGTGTGTGTGTGGTGTGTGTGTGTGTGTGTGTGTGTGTGTGTTGTGTGTGTTGTGTGTGTGTGTGTGTACACACACACAACTGTGTGTCAGCACCGAGGTGTGAAGTAGCAGTGGCGGTGAGGGTAGCGGTAGTGGTAGCGTGGGTAGCGGTACTGGTAGTAACAGTAGCGCTAATGGTAGCGATGCTAGCAGCTGTAGTAGCGAGTGTAGCGGCGGTGGTAGCGATGGTAGCGATGGTAGCGGCTGTAGTAGCGAGGGTAGCTGTAGTGGTAACGAGGGTAGCGGTAGTGGTAGCGAGGGTAGCGGCGGTGGTACCAAGGATGGCAGTAGTGGTAGCAAGGGTAGCGGTACTGGTAGCAACAGTAGCGGTAGTGATAGCGATGGTAGTAGCTGTAGTAGCGAGTGTAGCGGCGGTGGTAACGAGGGTAGCGGTAGTGGTAGCGAGGGCAGTGGTAGCGAGGGTAGCGGTAGTGGTAGCAATGGTAGAGGTAGTGGTAGCGAGGATAGCGGTAGTGGTAGCGAGGGTAGCAGTAGTGGTAGCGAGAGTAGCAGTAGTGGTAGCGAGGGTAGCAGTAGTGGTAGCGAGGGTTGCAGTAGTGGTAGCGAGAGTTGCAGTAGTGGTAGCGAGGGTTGCAGTAGTGGTAGCGAGGGTTGCAGTAGTGGTAGCGAGGGTAGCAGTAGTGGTAGCGAGGGTAGCAGTAGTGGTAGCGAGGGTAGCGGTGGTGGTAGCGAGGGTAGCGGTAGTGGTAGCCAGGGTAGCAGTAGTTATAGAGAGGGTAGCAATAGTGGTAGCCAGGGTAGCAGTAGTGGTAGCGAGGATAGTGGTAGTGGTAGCGAGGGTAGCGGTAATGGTAGCGAGGGTAGTTGTAACGAGGGTAGCGGTAATGATAGCGAGGGTAGCAGTGGCGGTAGCGAGGGTAGTGTAACGAGGGTAGCGGTAGTGGTAACGAGGGTAGCGACGGTAGTAGAGAGGGTGGCAGTAGTGGTAGCTAGGGTAGCGGTAGCTGTAGCGAGGGTAGCGACGGTGGTAGCGAGAGTAGCGGTAATGGTAGCGTGAATAGCGGTAGTGGTAGCGTTGGCTGTAGCAAGAGTAGCGGCGATGGTAGCGGCCGAGATAGTAAGGGTAGCGGCGGAGGTAGTGAGGGTAGCGGCGGTAGCGGTTGTGTCGGCGGTGGTAGCGGCGGTGTTAAAAGCGGTGGTAACAGTGGTGATAGCGGTGGTAGTAACGGCGGTAGCAGTGGTAGCGGCGGTAGCAGTGGTAGCGGCGGCGGTAGCAGTGATAGTGGCGGTAGTGATGGTGGCGGCGGTGGTAGTGGTGGTAGCAGTGGTTAGCGGTGGTAGCGACGGTGATAGTGGTGGTAGCGGTGATGGTAGCGGTAGTGGTAACGGTGGTAGCAACTGTGGTAGCGGTGGTAGCCGGAGTGCGGGTGCAGGAGCCAGTATTTTGCTTCTATTGATTATGTTAAGTGATTTTTGACCAGCCAGGACCACTTAGATCTATCCAGACCACCCAGGACCACTTAGTTCTGTCCAGGCCACCCAGGACCACTTAGTTCTGTCCAGGCCACCCAGGACCACTTAGATCTATCCAGTCCACGCAGGAATTATTTCAAGAAGTATCAGTAACAGAAGTCAAAAAGTTACTTACAGCTGTGGACATCACTAGTGAGACCTCACTTGGGTTATGCCGCTCACTTGTAATCTCCTCACTACAGGATGGATATGAATCCACTGGAGAACAAATTAAGTAAGACACATGTACAACAATTAGGTGTTTCTTCCGAAACGTTTCGCCTACACAGCAGGCTTCTGCAGTCGAATACAGAGGAGTTTGTAGAAGCAGTAGAGATGTGAAGACGATGTAATCAGTCCATCACCCTTGATGACGTAGTTTTGAGGTGGTCAGTCCCTCACTGTACCAGACTATGGAACAAAACTCTTCTCCAGGCTGAGGGACTGATTACCTCAAACTCCTCGTCTCCTTACCCATTTCTACTTTGTATTGGACTGATGAAGCCACTGTGTGGCGAAACGTTTCTTTAATAAAGATTCCCATATGTTGCATAAGTGTCTCAATTCTTCAACTTGTCGGTTTTCAAAACCATTCATCACACTCGACTGAAGAAGCCTACTGTGTAGGCGAAACGTTTCGGAAGAAAGATATCTAACTGTTGTACATGTGTCTTACTTATCAACCTGTTGGTATTGTATACCATTATCATGAACATCAAAATGGTATACAATACCGACAGGTTGTTAGGTAAGACACATATGCAACAGTTAGACAACTTTATTCCGAAACGTTTCGCCTACACAGTAGGCTTCTTCAGTCGAATACAGAAAGTAGGCAGGAACAGTAGAGATGTGAAGACGATGTAATCAGTCCATCACACTGGAGAATATACAGAGAATGTAATAAAGTTGGTAGAATTACCGACAATATGTAAAGTAAAAGGACACAAGTGCAACTAATGTGACATTTATTGTGGCAACGTTTCGCTCTCCAGGAGCTTTATCAAGCCATTACGTAATGGCTTGATAAAGCTCCTGGAGAGCGAAACGTTGCCACAATAAATGTCACATTAGTTGCACTTGTGTCCTTTTACTTTACAATATACAGAGAAGGATGACTGTAAAGATGGAGCCTTGAATCTTCACTCTCCTGAGAGACGTAGAATGACGGAAGATATCACTGAAGTGTATAAGTGGTATAAACCCTGATAATAAATACCGACAAACTGGTTTAGAAAAACACATAGGTAAACAGTAGGACATATTTATTAGAAATCGTTTCGGTCCTGGGACATTGATCACATCTAACATCATCCTAATTTATCAAATGAGCCATGGGCATTTGATGAATTGGGATGAGGCACAACTCGTTTTCACTCGTTCAGCTCGTTCCTGATGAATTCAAATTAACTAATATTACCGTCACGAGGGACATAGTTATCAAACAGATAAACTGAAGCAAAATAAGTCCCCGGGACCCGACGAGTTGTTTTCCAGGGTACTTAAAGAATGCAAGATGGAACTTAGTCAGCCATTAACGAGTGTGTTTAATGCGTCCATCCTAACTGGTGTTGTGCCAGAGATGTGGAAGAGAGCTAATGTGGTTCCTGTATTCAAATCAGGGGATAAGTCCATTCCCTCAAATTACAGTCCAATAATCAAATTATTAGAATCAATTATAGCTGATATTATTAGATGTTACCTCGAAGAGCATAATTTGATTAATGAATCTCAGCATATGTTCAACGAGAGGTCGTTCCTGCCTGACAAAATTACTGACTTTCTTCAATAAAACATTTAAGGAAGTAGACAGTCATAAAGAATATGATATTGTTTATTTGGATTTCAGTAAAGCCTTTGATAGAGTACCTCACAAGAGACTTTTAAGAAAAGTGGCAGCTCATGGTATAGGAGGTAAAATTGTAGCATGGATAGAGGCATGGCTTACCAACAGTAAGCAGAGAATTTCCATTAATGGAGTCAAATCTGAATGGGGATTAGTCACTAGCGGTGTTCCACAAGGATCGGTTTTAGGCCCTTTGTTGATCATAATTCACGTTAATGACCTTGATGAAGGAATTACAAGTGACTTGAGCAAATTTGCTGATGATACAAAAATAGGCTGTATGATTCATTCTGAGGAGGATACCAATGAACTCCAAGAGGATTTGGACAAATTAATATCTTGGTCTGAAAAGTGGCAGATGAAGTTCAATGTGGACCAGTCTAAAGTACTAGTCCTTGGTAATGAAAATAACCCTCGAAGCTATAATCTAGGTGAAATAGAGCTTGGTCATACAGAATGTGAAAAAGACTTGGGAATCATGGTAAGCAGAAATCTAAAGCCAAGACAGCAGTTGAAGATTGAGACACTTATGCAGCATATGGGAATCTTTATTCAGGAAACGTTTCGCCACACAGTGGCTTCATCAGTCCAATACAAAGAGGAAGGCGTAAGGAGAGGAGGAGAATGAGGTAATCAGTCCCTCAACCTGGAGTCGATGTGTTCAGTCCATCAATCTTGTAGAATGTACAGCATAGGGCCGTAGACGTGGCTTATATACTGTAGTGAGGTGACGTGAAGCAGATGGAGGCGGGGTCATAGTGGTACCATCCACTAGTCGAAGTAGGTCTTCGTCCAAAGGTTGAACAAGTGTTGAAGAATTCTTTGTAACAAGACCATGATGCGCCTTTCTGACAGTTGGATGAATGGTTTGAAAAACCGACAAGTTGAGATTGAGCAACTTATGCAGCATATGGGAATCTTTATTCAGGAAAACGTTTCGCCCACAGTGGCTTCATCAGTCAATACAAAGAGGAAGGCGTAAGGAGAGGAGCGAGAATGAGGTAATCAGTCCCTCAACCTGGAGTGATGTGTTCAGTCCATCATCTTGTAGAATGTCAGCATAGGGCCGTAGACGTGGCTTTTATACTGTAGTGATGGTGACGTGAAGCAGATGGGAGCGTCGGGGTCATAGTGGTACCATCACTTCGAAGAGTGGTCTTCGTCCAAAGGTGAACAAGTGTTGAGAATTCCTTGAACAAGACCCATGATGCTGCCGTGTCTGACAGTTGTAGACTTGTTCAACCTTTGACGAAGACCTACTTCGACTATGGATGGTACCACTATGACCCCGCCTCCATCTGCTTCACGTCACCTCACTACAGTATATAAGCCACGTCTACGGCCCTATGCTGTACATTCTACAAGATTGATGGACTGAACACATCGACTCCAGGTTGAGGGACTGATTACCTCATTCTCCTCCTCTCCTTACGCCTTCCTCTTTGTATTGGACTGATGAAGCCACTGTGTGGCGAAACGTTTCCTGAATAAAGATTCCCATATGCTGCATAAGTGTCTCAATCTTCAACTTGTCGGTTTTTCAAACCATTCATCACAAGACAGCAGTGCCTAAGTGAGTGCAATAATGCTAACAGATTACTAGAATTTATTTCATGAAGTATTAGTAACAAAAATCCGAAAGTTATTTTACAGCTCAATCCATCACTAGTGAGGCCTCATTTGGATTATGCTGCTCAGGTTTGGTCTCCTTACTACAGGATAGATATAGGTTCGTTGGAGAACGTAAATCTTCACTCGCTGGAGAGACGCAGAATGAGGGAACATATCATCGTAGTGAATAATGTGCATAAAGAAAGGAGATATTAATAAAATACTGAGGATATCGAGCTAGGTAAGAACCAGAAATAATGGATTTAAGTCAGATAAATTTATATTTAGAAAGGACATAGGTAAGTACTGATTTTCGAACAGAAATGTGGATGCGTGCAACAATCTTCCGAGTAGGGTGATAGAGGCTAGGACCTTGGGAAGCTTTGAAAAGAGATTGGACAAATATATGAGTGGGAGGGGCTGGGTTTAATTGGTGTCATGGGTAAGGGAGTAAATTGTACAAGAATAGTATACAACACCGACAAGGTGAAATTAAGACACATGTGCAACATCTGGGTATCTTTATTGTAGACGTTTCGCCATCCAGTGGCTTTATCAATACAAATTCTAGGACATAACTTGAAGACAGTAGAACTATATACAGAACAATCTTGATTCTGAGGACATGTACATAACCTTCTTCACGGCTACAACAACTGCTACTACAACTAACCCATCTCTTTGGGTAGGACCTACTTCCATTGGGGAATCCCGCCTACCAGTGACTGAACATTAAAATGGTATAAAATACCGACAGGTTGTTAGGTAAGACACATATGCAACAGTTAGGCATCTTTATTGTGAAACGTTTCGCCTACACAGTAGGCTTCTTCAGTCAAGTACAGAAAAGTTGATAGAAGCAGAAGATACTTGAAGACGATGTAATCAGTCCATCACCCTTAAAGTTTTGAGGTGTGTCAGTCCCTAGTCTGGAGAAGAGCATTGTTCCATAGTATGAAACAATATGGAGAAGAAGTGACAGGATGGAGCTTTTATAGCGCCAAGAGGTGAGACGTAGGCCACTAGGAGAGGTAAGAACTCAGATGTTGAGAAGTCAGGTCCCTCTCAAATCCAGCCCCTCTCACTAGTGGAAGTTGTCGAAGTTGATTGACAGGTCTGTACCAAGATACCCTTGTGTTGCAGTGTCTGACAGATTGACATTAAAATGGTATAAAATACCGACAGGTTGTTAGGTAAGACACATATGCAACAGTTAGGCATCTTTATTGTGAAACGTTTCGCCTACACAGTCCATCACCCTTAAAGGGTGATGGACTGATTACATCGTCTTCAAGTATCTTCTGCTTCTATCAACTTTTCTGTACTTGACTGAAGAAGCCTACTGTGTAGGCGAAACGTTTCACAATAAAGATGCCTAACTGTTGCATATGTGTCTTACCTAACTACCAGTGACTATGCCCTCGTCTGCTACACGTCCCCTTTCCACCTGACGTTAGTATATAAGCGCCAGGCTCCTTGCTTCTGCTTCAGAATCTCCACGACTACGGTGCTCTTCACACCAACTCCAAGGTTGAGGGACTGATTACCTCATCTTCTGTACATAGTTCTACTGTCTTCAAGTTATGTCCTGGAATCTGTATTGATAAAGCCACTGGATGGCGAAACGTCTACAATAAAGATACCCAGATGTTGCACATGTCTTAATTTCTTCAAGAGAATAAATTCTTGGGTAACTTTGGGTAGTGATGGGTTTGATAAGGACCTGCCTTGTATGGGCCAGTAGGCCTTCTGCAGTGTTCTTCTAATCTTATGTTCTTAAGAATACGTAGCTTTGACCGAAGAAGATAACAACTTTTGCTTCATAAGCTAAGTTAGTATATTTTAAGCTACAGCTACGAGAGAGGGAGAGAGAGAGAGAGAGAAAAGAGTAGAGAGAGAGGAGAAGAAGATGAGAGAAGGAGAGACGAGAGAGAGCGTGGAAGAGAGAAGAAGAGAGAGAGAGAGAGAGAGAGAGAGAGAGAGAGAGAGCTAGCTTGCGTGCTGCTAACATCAATACAGGTGGACAGGTCGACTGCGTCTTTACCTTCCTGGTCTGTTGCGTCAATACTGCTTTTTCTTGCTTCTGAATTCTGAATTGCGTCAGTAGCGCTTCGACCCAGCCAGGTTAACTGTCCTAGCAGCCTGTCCCAGCCAGGTTAACTGTCCTAGCAGCCTGTCCCAGCCAGGTTAACTGTCCTAGCAGCCTGTCCCAGCCAGGTTAACTGTCTAGCAGCCTGTCCCAGCCAGGTTAACTGTCCTAGCAGCCTGTCCCAGCCAGGTTAACTGTCCTAGCAGCCTGTCCCAGCCAGGTTAACTGTCCTAGCAGCCTGTCCCAGCCAGGTTAACTGTCCTAGCAGCCTGTCCCAGCCAGGTTAACTGTCCTAGCAGCCTGTCCCAGCCAGTTAACTGTCCTAGCAGCCTGTCCCAGCCAGGTTAACTGTCTAGCAGCCTGTCCCAGCCAGGTTAACTGTCCTAGCAGCCTGTCCCAGCCAGGTTAACTGTCCTAGCAGCCTGTCCCAGCCAGGCTAACTGTCATAGCAGTCTGTCCCAGCCAGGTTAACTGCCCTAGCAGCCTGTCCCAGCCAGGTTAACTGTCCTAGCAGCCTGTCCCACAGGCTAACTGTCATAGCAGTCTGTCCCAGCCAGGTTAACTGCCCTAGCAGCCTGTCCCAGCCAGGTTAACTGTCCTAGCAGCCTGTCCCAGCCAGGTTAACTGTCCTAGCAGCCTTGTCTCCCAGCGGTGTACGTCATTAGCAGTCTGTCCCAGCCAGGTTAACTTGTTCTACAGCCTGTTCCAGCCAGCGTTAACTGTCCTAGCAGCCTGTCCCAGCCAGGTTAACTGTCCTAGCAGCCTGTTCCAGCCAGGTTAACTGTCCTAGCAGCCTGTCCCAGCCAGGTTAACTGTCCTAGCAGCTGTCCAGCCAGGCTAACTGTCAGTAGCGTAGCCTCTTGTCCCAGCCAGGTTAATTCGTACCTTAGCCAGCAACTGCTAGCGTCTGCAGCAGTGTTAACTGTCCTAGCAGCCTGTTTCAGCCAGGTTAACTGTCCTAGCAGCCTGTCCCAGCCAGGTTAACTGTCCTAGCAGCCTGTCCCAGCCAGGTTAACTGTCCTAGCAGCCTGTCCCAGCCAGGTTAACTGTCCTAGCAGCCTGTGGGGCCCAGGCCAGGTTAACTGTCAAACAGCTGTCCCGCCAGGTTAACTGTCTAGGGAGCCTGTTCCAGCAGGTTAACCGTCCTAGCAGCCTGTTCCAGCCAGGTTAACTGTCCTAGCAGCCTGTTCCAGCCAGGTTAACCGTCCTAGCAGCCTGTACCAACCAAGTTAACTGTCCTAGCAGCCTGACCCAGCCAGGTTAACTGTCCTAGCAGCCTGTTCCAGCCAGGTTAACCGTCCTAGCAGCCTGTACCCACCAAGTTAACTCTCCTACCAACGTGTTCCAGCCAGTTTAATTCTCCTAGCAGCCTGAGCAGTCAGTATACAACCAAGAGGATCAAGGTTCGATTACCAGGTTGAACGGTAGTACATGCAACACTGTGATGAACCAGAAGTGTGGACCGGTTCCGCCTTCCTGGGATGTTCTTGCTCTGTGGACCGGGTTCATTGTAATTCCGGTACTGTGGACCGGGTTCATTGTAATTCCGGTACTGTGGATAGGGTTCATTGTAATTCCCGGGACTGTGGACCCGGGGTTTATTGTAATTCCGGTACTGTGGACGGGTTCATTGTAATTCCGGTACTGTGGATAGGGTTCATTGTAATTCCGGTACTGTGGACCGGGTTCATTGTAATTCCGGTACTGTGGATAGGGTTCATTGTAATTCCGGTACTGTGGACCGGGTTCATTGTAATTCCGGTACTGTGGACCGGGTTCATTGTAATTCCGGTACTGTGGACCGGGTTCCACTATAGTGGAAGCGCTAAACCCACAACATTCATACACCACCTGGAGGAATGGGTGGTAATCAGGTTTGATCGAAGGAAGAGGAGGGAAGCTCCTGTTCCTCAGATCAAGAACCCTTTACCCCCCCTGCCAAGGTTCGTAGCTACTGAAGACCAGAGCTCTGTGTGTGTGTGTGTGTGTGTGTGTGTGTGTGTGTACTCACCTAGTTGAGGTTGCGGGGGTCGAGTCCGAGCTCCTGGCCCCGCCTCTTCACTGATCGCTACTAGGTCACTCTCCATGAGCCGTGAGCTTTATCATACCTCTGCTTAAAGCTATGTATGGATCCTGCCTCCACTACATCGCTTCCCAAACTATTCCACTTACTGACTACTCTGTGGCTGAAGAAATACTTCCTAACATCCCTGTGATTCATCTGTGTCTTCAGCTTCCAACTGTGTCCCCTTGTTACTGTGTCCAATCTCTGGAACATCCTGTCTTTGTCCACCTTGTCAATTCCTCTCAGTATTTTGTATGTCGTTATCATGTCCCCCCTATCTCTCCTGTCCTCCAGTGTCGTCAGGTTGATTTCCCTTAACCTCTCCTCGTAGGACATACCTCTTAGCTCTGGATTAGTCTTGTTGCAAACCTTTGCACTTTCTCTAGTTTCTTCACGTGCTTGGCTAGGTGTGGGTTCCAAACTGGTGCCGCATACTCCAATATGGGCCTAACGTATACGGTGTACAGGGTCCTGAACGATTCCTTATTAAGGTGTCGGAATGCTGTTCTGAGGTTTGCTAGGCGCCCATATGCTGCAGCAGTTATTTGGTTGATGTGCGCTTCAGGAGATGTGCCTGGTGTTATACTCACCCCAAGATCTTTTTCCTTGAGTGAGGTTTGTTGTAGTCTCTGGCCCCCTAGACTGTTCTCCGTCTGCGGTCTTCTTTGCCCTTCCCCAATCTTGGAAATAAATGGTATAAAATACCGACACAATGGAAATATAAACACATATGCAGTATAATGTGATCCTTTATTGACTACGTTTCGCCCACACAGTGGCTTTTTCAAGTCACAAACAGAACTGTCTGTGACTTGAAAAAGCCCACTGTGTGGGCGAAACGTAGTCAATAAAGAATCACATTATACTGCATATGTGTTTATATTTCCCAATCTTCATGACCTTGCACTTGTGTGGGATTGAACTCCAGAGCAATTGCTGGACCAGGTCTGCAGCTGTCCAGATCCTTTGTATGTTCTGCCTGGTCTTCGATCGAGTGAATTCTTCTCATCAACTTCACGTCATCTGCAAACAGGGACACCTCAGAGTCTATTCCTTCCGTCATGTCGTTCACAAATACCAGAAACAGCCTGTGTCTAGTGTGTGTGTGTGTGTGTGTGTGTGTGTGTGTGTGGTGTGTGTGTGTGTGTGTGTGTGTGTGTCGCCTGTGCTGAGTGTTGTGTGTGTGTGTGTGTGTGTGTGTGTGTGTGTGTGTGTGTGTGTGTGTGTGTGTGCGGTGTGTGTGTGTGTGTGTGTGTGTGTGTGTGTGTGTGTGTGTGTGTGTGTGTGCACTCACCTACTTGTACTCATCTAGTTTTAGTTGTGGGGGTCGAGTCACAGCTCCTGGCTCCGCCTCTTCAACTGGGCGCTACTCAGTCACTCTTCCCCCTCCGTGAGCTTTATCATACCTCTTCTTAAAGCTATGTATGGATCCTGCCTCCACTACATCACTTTCAGATATTCCACTTCCTGATAACTCTGTGACTGAAGAAATACTTCCTAACATCCCTGTGGTTCATCTGAGTCTTCAACTTCCAACTCTGTCCCCTTGTTGTTGTGTCCCATCTCTGGAACATCCTGTCTTTGCCCACCTTGTCTATACCTCTCGGTATTTTATATGTCGTTATCGTATCATCCCTATCTCTCCTGTCTTCCAGTGTCGTCAGGTCGATTTCCCTTAACCTCTCCTCGTAGGACATACCCCTTAGCTCAGGGACTAGTCTTGTTGCAAACTTTTACACTTTCTCCAGTTTCTTTACATGCTTGACAAGGTGAGGTTTCCAAACTGGCGCTGCATATTCCATTATGGGCCTAACGTACACAGTGTACAGGGTCCTGAATGAGTCCTTATTTAGATGTCGGAATGCTGTTCTTAGGTTTGCCAGGCGCCCATATGCTGCAGCAGTTATTTGGTTGATGTGCGCCTCAGGAGATGTGCCTTATCTGTCCAGATCCCTCTGTAGTTCTTCCTGGTCCTCGTCCGATTGAATTCTTTTCATCAACTTCACGTCATCTGCAAGCAGGGGCACTTCGGATTCTATTCCTTCCATCACGTCTTTCACAAATACCAGAAACAGCACCGGTCCTAGGACTGACCCCTGTGGGACCCCGCTGGTCACAGGTGCCCACTCTGACACCTCGCCACGTACCATGACTCGCTGTTGTCTTCCTGACAAGTATTCCCTGATCCATTGCAGTGCCTTCCCTGTTATCCCTGCTTGGTCCTCCAGCTTCCGCACTAATCTCTTGTGTGGAACTGTGTCAAACGCCTCCTTATAGTCCAAGAAAATGCAATCTACCCACCCCTCTCTCTCTTGTCTTACTGCCGTCACCCTGTCATAGAACCCCAGTAAGTTTGTGATACAGGATTTCCCATCCCTAAAACCGTGCTGGGTGTCGTTGATAAGCTCATTCCTTTCTAGGTGCTCCACCACTCTTCTCCTGATAATGTTCTCGATGACTTTGCATACTATACATGTCAGTGACACTGGTCTGTAGTGTGTGTGTGTGTGTGTGTGTGTGTGTGTGTGTGTGTGTGTGTGTGTGTGGTGTGTGTGTGTGTGTGTGTGTGTGTGTGTGTGT
The DNA here is from genome assembly GCF_026875155.1 of Cherax quadricarinatus. Taxonomy (NCBI): domain Eukaryota; kingdom Metazoa; phylum Arthropoda; class Malacostraca; order Decapoda; family Parastacidae; genus Cherax; species Cherax quadricarinatus. Next base: position 30,075,125 of record NC_069428.1, on the reverse strand, counting down.
GTGTGTGGTTGTGTGTGTGTGTGTGTGTGTGTGTGTGTGTGTGTGTGTGCGTGTGTGTGTGTGTGTGTGTGTTATGTGTGTGTGTACTCACTATTTGTACTCACCTATTTGTGGTTGCAGGGGTCGAGTCCTAGCTCCTGGCCCCGCCTCTTCACCGGTTGCTACTGGGGCCCTCTCTCTCCCGCTCCATGAGCTTTATCAAACCTCGTCTTAAAACTGTGTATGTTCCTGCCTCCACTACGTCATTTTCTAGGCTATTCCACTGCCTTACAACTCTATGACGAAGAAATACTTCCTACTATCTCTCTGACCATTTGTGTCTTCAACTTCCAATTGGGGCCCTCTTGTTTCTGTGCCCCCTCCCGGGAACATCTGTTTTTGTCCACCTTGTCTATTCCACGCAGTATTTTATATGTCGTTATCATGTCTCCCCTGACCCTCCTGTCCTCCAGTGTGGTCAGGCCGATTTCCCTTAATCTTTCCTCATAGGACTTTCCCCCTTAGCTCTGGAACAAACCTTGTCGCAAACCTTTGTACTTTCTCTAGTTTCTTGACGTGCTTTATCAAGTGCGGGTTCCAAACAGGTGCTGCATACTCCAGTAGGGGCCCCTGACATACCGGTGTACAGTGTCTTGAATGATTCCTTACAAAGGGTATCGGAATGCTGTTCTCAGTTTGCCAGGCGCCCATATGCTGCAGCAGTTATCTGATTGATGTGTGCTTCCGGAGACATGCTCGGTGTTATACTACCCCAAGATCTTTCTCCTTGAGTGAGGTTTGCAGTCTTTGGCCCCCTACCTATACTCTGTCTGTGGTCTTCTGTCCCCCTCCCCCATCTTCATGACTTTGCATTGGCAGGATTAAATTCGAGAAGCCATTTGCTGGACCAGGTGTCCAGTCTGTCCAGGTCTCTTTGAAGTCTCCCTGGTGTGTGTGTTGTGTACACATGCTCACCATTTGTTATGTGTGTGTGGTGTTGGGTTGTGTTGTGTGTGGTGTGTGTGTTGTTGGTGTTGTGGTGTGTGGTGGGTGTGTGCGTGTGTGTGTGTGTTGTTTTGTACTCATCTAATTGTATTCACCTATTATGGTTGCAGGGGTCGAGACTCAGCTCCGGGCCCCCGCCTCTTCACTGATCGTTTACTAGGTCCTCTCCCTCTCTGCTTCCTGGCTTTGTCATACCTTTTCTTAAAACTATGTATGGTTCCTGCCTCCACTACTTCACTTGCTAGGCTATTCCACTTACTGACGACTCATGATGAAGAAATACTCCCTAACGCCCTGTGACTCGTCTGAGTCTTCAGTTTCCAGTTGTGCCCCTTGTTTCTGTGTCCCCTCTCTGGAACATCCTATCTCTGTCCACCTTGTCTATTCCCGCAGTATCTGTATGTCGTTATCATGTCTCCCCTGACCCTTCTGTCCTCCAGTGTCGTCAGTCCGATTTCCCTCAACCCTTTTCCCCGTACGACATTCCCCTGAGCTCTGGGACTAGCCTTGTTGCAAAAACCCTTTTTTACTTTCTCTAACTTCTTGACGTGCCCTTTACCAGGTGTGGGTTCCGACTGGTGCTGCATCTCCAGTATGGGCCTAACATAACCCGTGTACAGTGTCTTGAACGATTCCTTATTAAGGTATCGGAACGCATTCTCAGGTTTGACAGGTGCCCGTATGCTGAAGCAGTTATTTGTTTGATGTGTGCCTCCGGTGACGTGCTCGGTGTTATGGTCACCCCAAGGTCTTTCCCTGAGTGAGGTCTGTAGTCTTTGTCCACCTAGCCTATACTCTGTCTGCGGTCTTCTTTGCCCTCCCCAATCTTTATGACTTTGCATTTGGCAGGGTGGAATTCGAGAAGCCAGTTTCTGGACCACATGTCCAGCCTTCCAGGTCTCTTTGGGAGTCCTGCCTCATCCTCATCCGATTTAATTCTTCTCATCAACTTCACATCATCTGCGAATAGGGACACTTCAGAGTCTATTCCTTCCATCATGTCGTTCGCATATATCAGAAATAGCACTGATCCTAGAACTGACCCCTGTGGGACCCCGCTCGTCACAGGCGCCCACTGTGATACCTCTTCACGTACCATGACTCGTTGTTGCCTCCCTGTCAGGTATTCCCTGATCCATTGCAGTGCCCTCCGTGTAATATGCGCCTGATCCTCCAACTTCTGCACTTGTGAGGAACTGTGTCAAAGGTCTTCCTGCAGTCTAGCAAAACGCAATCAACCCACCCCTCTCTCTCGTGTCTCACTTCTGTTACCTTGTCATAAAACTCCAGAAGGTTTGTGACACAGGATTTGCCTTCCATGAACCCATGCTGGTTTTTATTTATAATCTTGTTCCATTCCAGGTGTTCGACCACTCTCCTCCTGATAATCTTCTCCATGACTTTGCACACAATACATGTCAGAGACACAGGTCTGTAGTTTAGTGCCTCATTTCTTTTTCCTTTCTTAAATATGGGGACTACATTTGCTGTCTTCCATTTCTCAGGTAGTTGCCCAGTTTCAAGGGATGTGTTGAAGATTGTGGTTAGGGGTACGCACGACACTCTGCTCCTCTCTAAGGACCCAGGGGAGAATGTTGTCCGTCCCATCGCCTTTGAGTATCAGGTCACTTAGCAGCTCTGCACCTCCTCCTCGTTGTTCGCCCATGTCATCCAACACTTGTTGGTATATTCCCTCTTGATGTTCCTTATTGTGCTGTCTTCCCAGCGCCCTTCAGGTGTCTCATACTGAAAACTCTTAAATCTCCTGTTTAGATCCTCACATTACTCCTGATCATTCTTGTGAGTTCTCCACCTTCTGTCCTCAGTCTGATCACCTGGTCTTTGACTGTTGTCTTCCTCCTGATGTAGCTATACAACAGTTTTCGGGTCAGTCTTGGATTTTCGATGGCTATGTTTATTTTATACTGTCGCTGGGCCTCCCTCCTTACCTGTGCATACTCGTTCCTGGCTCTGCGACTGATCTCCTACTTTCATGTGTTTCTCCTTTCTGTGCTTTTTCCATTCTCTATTGCACTTTGTTTTTGCCTCCTTACAACCGTCGGGTAAACCAGGGGATCGTTCTGTCTGGTCTTCCATTGTTTCTGTTGCCCTTGGAATAAACATTTCCACGCCTCCTCCCTTGCATTTGTTGTATACATTCTTGGGGGGGGGGGGGTTGATTCTAGGTCATATCATTTACTGGCGGGTTTGCCTGCCAGTTCTCTGTCCCACGGAACCTCCTGCAGAAGTTCCTCAATCAACCCTATGTAGATCCCCTCTTTTATAGTCAGGCTTTTCCCATGCAACTCCTGTTACTCTCTCCACTTGCAACTCAGTGTCTAGTCCACTCTCATGTAGTTTGGCTTCATCCGTCCTGCCCTTCCTGCTTCCCCCTCCAATCGTAAGTCTATGTTTTCAAAGCACAGAACCACGTGGTCACTAGCTCCTAGGTGACTCTCATATGTGATGTCCTTAATGTCTGAACTGCCCAGGGTGAACACAAGGTCCAATCTTGCTGGTTCATCCTCCCCTCTAACTCTGGTAGTGTCCTTAACATGTTGGTGCATGAGGTTTTCCAGCACCACGTCCATCATCTTGGCTCTTCATGTTTCGGAACCCCCATGTGGCTCCAGGTTTTCCCAGTCAATCTTGCTGTGGTTGAAATCCCCCATAACCAGCAACTTTGCTCTGCTGGAGTGAGCTCTTCTTGCCACCTCAGCAAGTGTGTCCACCATTGCTCTGTTGTTCTCTTCATATTCCTCTCTTGGCCTCCTGCAGTTCTGTGGTGTACTCACCTATTTGTACTCACCTATTTGTGGTTGCAGGGGTCGATTCACAGCTCCTGGCCCCGCCTCTTCACTGATTGCTACTAGGTCCTCTCTCTCCCTGCTCCATGAGCTTTATCATACCTCGACTTAAAACTATGTATGGTTCCCGCCTCCACTACTTCACTTTCTAGGCTATTCCACGGCTTGACTACTCTATGACTGAAGAAATACTTCCTAACATCCCTTTGATTCATCTGAGTCTTCAACTTCCAAATTGTGACCACTTGTGTCTGTGTCCCACCTCTGGAAATATCCCGTCTTTGTCCACCTCGTCTTATTCCCGCGCAGTATTTTAATCATGGTCGTTATCATGTCTCCCCTTATCCCTCCTGGCCTCCAGGTGTCGTCAGGGCCGAATTTCCCTCAACCTTTCTTCATAGGACAATCCCCGTAGCTCTGGCATCTAGTCTTGTTGCAAACTTTGCACTTTCTCTAATTTCTTGACGTGCTGACTAGGTGTGGATTCCCAAACTGGTGCGTGCATCTCCATATGGGCCCTGACGTAAATGGTATACAGAGTCTTGAACGACTTCTTACTGAGGTATCGGAACGCCTATCCGTAGGTTTGCCAGACGCCCGTATGCGCTGTATCAGTTAGGAGCTTGTAAGGATTGGCGCACACCAGAGATATGCCGGGTGTTATACTCAACCCCCAGATCATTTTCTTGGAGTGAGGTTTGCAGGAACTTGGCATGCGACGCGCGCAAAATTTGTGTCTGCCGGTCTTTCTATGCCCTTCCTCAATCTTCATGACTTTGCATTGGCGGGGTTTTATAAACTCAAACACACACAATTGCGGACCAGCTTGTAGGCCTGTCCAGGTGATCTCGAGAGTGTAGTCCTGCCTGATCCTCATCACGATTTGATTCTTCTCATTAACTTCACATCGTCCGCAAACAAGGACACTTCTGATATCCCTTCCGTTAAGTCCATTCACATTACCAAAACAGCACAGGTCCGAGAGGACTGACCCCTGTGGAACCCCTCCTTGTCACAGCGCCCACTTTGACACCTCGTCACGTACCATACTCTGTTGCCTTCCCATAAGGTATTTCTCTTATCATTGCAGTGCTTTCCTCTTATTGTGTGCCTGATCCTCTAGATTTTGCATTAACCTCTTGTGAGGAACTGTGTCGAAGGCCTACTTGCATGCCAAAAAAAATGCCAGTCGATCCACCACCCTCAAACTCTCTGTTGTCTTACTTCTGTCACCTTGTCATAAAACCTAATCGGTTGGGTTACACAGTAAGTGGTTCCCACCTGAAACCATGTGGTTGTCAATATACACATTTTCTTTCCAGGTGCTCCACACCACTCTCCTCCTGGTGAACTTCTCCATGACCTTGCATACTATACACGTTAGTGATAGCAGGTCTGTAGTTTATGCCTCATGTCTGTCTCCCTTTTTAAAAATTGGAACTACATTTGCCATCTTCCATACCTCGGGAGTTGCCCCAGTTTCAAAATGATGTGTTGAAGATCTTTTTAATGGTACGCACAATGTCCTGCGCCCTCTTTAAGGACCCACGGAGAATGTTGTCTGGTCCCACCGCCTTTGAAGTGTCAAGTCGCATAACAGCTTCTTCACACCTCCTTCCTTGGTTATATGTACCACTCATCCAGCACTTTGCTGTTTGCACCCCCTGCTCTGATTTCCTGGAGTCCTAATGTTTTCCACTGTAAATACTTCTTTAAACTTGTTTGGAGCTCCTGACATACTTCCCGGTCGTTTGCTTGTGAATTCCCATCACCCTTCCTCAGTCCTGATACTGGTCCTTGACTGTTGTTTTCCTCCTGATGTGGTTCGGGGGGGTCAGTCTTGACTTTCGATGCTATGTCATTTTCTATTGCCGCTGAGCCTCCCTCTTTATCTGTGCATAATCGTTTCTGGCTCTTTCGGCTAATCTCTTTATTTTCCTGAGTTCTCTGTCTTCTGTACCTTTTCCCATTCTCTAGTCCACCTAGTTTTTGGCCTCCCCTACACCTTGGGTGAACCAAGACTCGTTCTGTTCTTCCCCATTATTTCTGTTTCCCTGGAACAAACCTCTCCTCTGCCTCCTTCATTTTGTTTGCCACATAGTCCATCATTTCTTGTACTGGTTTTCTTGTCAGTTCCCTCGTCCCACTGAATGTCTTGAAAGAAGTTCCTCAAGCCTGATATTCCCCCTTTTGTAGTTTGTTGTTTTTTTCCCACCCAATTCCTGCTGCTCTCCTCCACTTGAGCCAACTATGTAGTCGAAGCACAGAACCACATGATCACTAGCTCCCAGGGGCCCTTTCATACATGGATATCCTCGATTCAGAACTACTCAAGGTGAATACAAGGTCCAGTCTTGCTGGTTTTATCCTCTCCTCTCTCTCAGTAGTGTCCTAACATGTGATGCATGAGGTTTCCAGTACCCCGGGGGCGACATCCATCATCTTGGCTCTCCCCATGTTTCGGGACCCCCATGGGCCCAGTTTCCAGCAATCCCTTGTGATTTGAAATCACCATAACTAGTAACTTTGCTCCCCCCATGTGTGTGCTCTCCTGTCAACCTCGGCTAGTGTGTCGACCATTGCTCTGTTGCTCTCTCATCGTATTCCATCTCTTGGCCTCCTGCAGTTCAGTGGTGGGTTCTACATTACTGCAATTATCACCTATGTCTACAGACTGATTGTTCCTACAAGTAGTGCCCTTTCGCCCGTGCCCATCCATTCTTTCCATTTCTCAAACCCCCACTGGTTTTTAATGAGCATGCAACTCCTCCCCCCCTCTCCTCCTCTGTCTTTCTGAGGATTTGATATCCAAGATGGAAAGATTGAATCTTGTTATTCTTGGTGAGTTTTGGTTTCTGTGATGCTATTATGTCTGGGGATGTCTCCTTGATTCTTTGTGCCACTCCTACTCATACTTATTTGTTATTCCATCTGCATTTGTATACCACACCTTCAACTTCTGTTCTAAGATTGTGGTCTGGAGGTGTATTGGGGTTGGGGGAAGTGGGAGACCTGATAAGGAACTATGGGTGGTTGCTGTGGGGGTGGATTTTAATGCAGTGGGTGGGGGCATTGATGTGGCATGGGTGTTTGAGTGTTTGGTTGCACTGGGGTTGACCTGGTTGGGAGGCTTCTTATAGGAGTTTGTGAGGGAGGCTGTATTTGAATCTTCCTGTGTCTTTGATCTCCTGTCTTCTCATCCATCCCCTCTCTTTCCTTCCATCCTTTCGCCTTTGTAACCATCTCTGTTTCTTGCCTTTCTGCTTTGTTCTGTCGCGGTCGAGATACACCTTCCTGTATGCCGGCATGTCCGCTTAATCGTGCTTTTCTCCTGCAGGACCTGTTCCGAGTCGATTCTGCCTTGAAGGTACACTTTACACTGGCCGGGTTCTTTTTTTTTACATACCCCCCTATTCCTGAAAAATTTCCAGCTGGGATCATGGTCGTCTTCATCCTATTGCTTTCATGATGCTTTCAATTTGCTTTTTTCTCCTTGTTTTCTGGCTTCAAATGTTTCCCCTTCAACTTCCCTGGAGCCCATATCACAAAGATGACCTCACCCATTCATTCTCCCACTGCATATCCCGTGTATCCCCTCATTCAATTTGATTTCCTCCATTGGCAGCTTTCCTTCTTCAGTTTTCATTAGCTAATGTAACCTGGGCTCAGTGGCCTGTCATTTTCCCATCTCGGGTTTCTCTGGCTCTGCTGTGGTCTGTAGGCCTCCACATATAACTTAGCTCTTCATTTACTACAAAACCAGTCCTCACTGATTGACTCTACATGCTGTTTTGCTCCTTCTTTCCCTACAGTCCCTTATTTGTGACTGAGGTAGCATCTCTGTTGTCAATCCCAAAATGTTTCTTTAGTTCTTTTGCTGTTTCAGATTTTTCAGTTTCCTCTTCCCTAAACTCTTATCCTGGCCTCTGCTGACTTTGACTTGCACCTCCCACTTCCCATGCTTTCCATGTCTATCCTCTCTTCCATTCTCATGCTAAGTTCTTCCTAGTTTCTTTTCCACATTTATTTCCCTTTTTGTGAGCTCTGCTGCCCAATCTTACTTTGCAGTTTCCCTCCACCTGTCCGTGGTTTTTCTTGTTGCTCCTGGAACCCATTTTTGTTTTATCCTGATTGCCTCAGATTGGGAGACCTATGTAATTCTGTATGTTAGGTTAGTATTGTGTATGTCAGAGTGTGGGGGGGGGAGTAAGGAGGGAACTGTGGCTATGTGGAGATAGTGGGAAGGGGGAGTGGGAAGTAGAGTGAAGTAAGTGGGTGAGTGTGGGAGAGGGAGAGGGGGAAGGAAGGGAGAGGTGGGGAGGGGAGGGTGAAAGAGGGAGGGAGGATCAGGTGAAGGAGTGAATGTCGGTGGGGGAGGGGGGATGTATGTGAGTCTGGCAATGTGTGAGTGTGTGTGGTGTTGTGTGGTGTGTGTGTGTGGTGTGTGTGGTGGTGTGTGTGTGTGTGTGTGTGTGTGTGTGTGGTTGTGTTGTGGTTTGTGTGTGTTGTGTGTATGTGTGTGTGTTGTGTGTGTGTGTGTATGGTGTGTGTGTGTGTGGTGTGTGTGTGTGTGTGTGTGTGGTGTGTGTGTGTGTGGTGTGGTGTGGGTGTGTGTGTGTGGGTGTGTTGGGTGTGTGTGTGTGTGTGTGGTGGTGTGTGGGGTGTTTGGTGGTGTGTGGGTGTGGGTGTGTGTGGGTGGGTGTGAGTGTGTGTGGGTGTGTGTGGGTGTGTGGTGTGTACCGTGTGTGTGTGTGTACTCACATAGTTTGTAACTCACCTAGTTGAGGTTGCAGGGGTCGAGGTCCAAGCTCCTGGCCCCGCCTCTTCACTGGTCGCTATTCTAGGTCACTCTCCCTGATCCATGACTTTATCGTACCCTCTGCTTAAAGCTAATGTATGGATCCTGCCTTCCACTAATCGCTTCCCCAAACTATTCCACTTCCCTGACTACACTGTGGCTGAAGAAATACTTCCTACATCCCTTTGATTCACTGTGTCTCAGCTTCCAACGTGTCCCCGTGTTGCTGTGTCCAGTCTCTGGAAACATCCTGTCTTTGTCCACCTGTCAATTCCCTCTCATATTTTGTAAGTCGTTATCATGTCTCCCCTATCTCTCCTTCCTCCCAGTGTCGTCAGATTGATTTCCCTTAACCTCTCTCATAGGACATACCTCTTAACTCTGGACTAGGTTCTGTTGCAAATCTTGCACTTTCTACTCTAGTTTCTTTACATGCTTGGCCAGGTGTGGTTCCAAACTGTGCCTGCATACTCCAAATATGGCCTAACGTACACGGTGTACAGGGTCCCTGAACGATTCTTATTAAGATGTCGGAATGCTGTTCTGAGGTTTTGCCAGCGCCCATATCTGCGGCAGTTATTTGGTTTGATGTGCGCTTCAGAGATGTGTCTGGTGTTATACTCACCCTAAGACTTTTTCCTTGAGTGATGTTTGTAGTCTCTGCCCCTAGACTGTACTCCGTCTCGGTCTTCTTTGCCCTTACCCCAATCCTCATACTTTGCACTGGTGGGGATTTAACTCCGGGAGCCAGTTTGCAGGACCAGGTCTGCAGCCTGTCCAGATCCCTTTGTATTCCGCCTGGTCTTCGATCGAATGAACTCTTCTCATCAAACTCACGTCATCTGCAAACAAGGACACCCTTCGGGAAGTTATTCCCTTCCGTCATGTCGTTCACAAATACCAGAAACAAGCACTGGTCCTAGGACTGACCCCTGTGGGACCCCCCGCTGGCCACAGGTGCCCACTCCCTGGGAAACTCCTCCGCCACGTTACCATTACTCGCTGCTGTCTTACCTGACAGTATTCCTGATCCATGCAGTGCCTTCCTGTAATCCCTGCTTGGTCCTCCCAGTTTTTGCGGCACTAATCTCTTGTGTGGTACTGTGTCAAACGCCTTCTTGCAGTCCAAGAAAATGCAATCCATCCACCCCTCTTCTCTCTTACTTACTGCTGTCACTCAATGTCATAGAACTCCAGTAGGTTTGTGACACAGATTTTCCCGTCCTGAAACCTGCTTCTGCTGGGATTAGATCATTTCCTTTCTAGATGTTCCACCATTCCTTCTCCTGACAATCTTTCCATGATTTTGCATGCTATACATGTCAGTGTCACTGTCTGTAGTTTAGTGCTTGATGTCTGTCTCCTTTTTTAACGATTGGGACCATACATTTGCTGTCCTCCCAACCCCCCCCATGCCTCAGCAATCTCATGTTTCGTGGATAGATTATAGAATCTTGTTTGTTAGGGGCACACATAGCGCCTCTGCTCCCCTCTCTCTCAGGACCCATGGAGAGATGTATGCGCCCCATTGCCTTTGAGTACTAGCTCACTCAGAAGCCTCTTCACATTCTTCCCTCGGTTGTGTGTACTGTTCCAGCCATGGTGGTGTACCCCACCTCTCCGTCTTTCTCGGAGCCCCTTCCCTGTCTCCTCTGTGAACACTTCTTTGAATCTCTTTGTTGAGTTCCTCACATACTTCACGGTCATTTCTTTCTGTTGTCCTCTCCTCTTTCCTTCCTTAGCCTGATTACCGGTCCTTGACGGTTGTTTTCCTTCCTGATGTGTCTGTATAACAGCTTCGGGTCAGATTTGGCTTTGCTGCTATTCGTTTTACATATTGACGATTGGGCCTCCCTTCTTATCTGTGCATATTCATTTCTGGCTTAAACGACTTGCTCTCCTTATTCTCCGGTCCTGCCTTCTATATTCTTCCATTCCCTAGCAAGCAAACTTGGTTTTTGCCTCCTTGCATCATTGGGTGAACCATGGGCTCATCCTGCTTTTTCACATTATTCTCCTGTTACCCTGGGCTACAAACCTCTCCCTCACCTCCTTGCACATTGTTGCTACATATTCCCCCCCATCTTCTCATTAAACTGCTTCCCTGCAGTTCTCTGTCCCACTTAACCTCATTCAGGAAAGTTCCTCATTCCTGTGTAGTCCCCTTTCCTGTAGTTTGGTTTCATTTGTCCTGGCCTTCCCTGCTTCCTCCTCCACTTGTAGCTCTACAGTGTATTCGAAGCTCAAACCACATGATTGCTGGCCCAAAGGGGTCTTTCATATTTGATGTCCTCAATATCTGCACTACTCAAGGTGAATACTAAGTCCAGTCTTGCTGTTCATCCTCTCCTCTCTCTCTTGTCGTGTCCCCTTACGTGTTGTACATGAAGTTTACCAGTACCATCTCCATCATTTTTAGCCCCCATGTACTTGCCCCCCATGTGCATCCAATTCTCCCCATTCGATCTCCTTGTGGTAAAGTCGCCATGATCAGGAGCGTTGCCCTGCATGCATGAGCTCTTCTCGCCACTGCAAGCCTAGTGTGGTCGAAACATCGCCTATTGCTCTCGTCCATACACTTGCCTTGCCTCCTGCTGTTCATGTGGTGGGTTATACATCACTTGCAATTATCACCGTTGGGAACACAAGTGAAGCGTTCCCGCTATGTATCACTTTCTTCTCCATTGTCTCTCCTCCATGCTCATCAAAATTCCATCGGTGTTTGATCAAGCAATGCCACCTCCACCCCCCTGTTCCTTCTGACTTTTCTCAGGATCATGGGTACTCTCCCGGCTGGAAAGATGGCATCTGTTATCATACCTGTAAGCTTGGTTTCTGTGATCGCTATGGTGTCTGGTGATTCCTCTTTGACTCTTTTCGTGCCACTTCCTCCTCCTCCCACTTGTTATTTATTCCATCAGCGTTTGTGTACCATACCTTCAGTTTCCGCTTTCCACACTGTGGTTTGGGGGGGGGGGCCCCTGTGGGGGTGGGAGACCTGTAGCTACTGTGGGATTTCTAAGTGGGGGGTTGGGTGAAGCTGTGGGTATGGATTGTATTGTGTGTTGGATGGTGTGGATAAGTTGTGGGGTTCTGGGATAGTTGTGTGTGTGCTTCCCTTGGCTGCTTCTGTTCTGCTCTGACTGACCTCTGCTGTATCCATCCTTGTCTTCCTTTCCTAGCTCCTTTTCGCTTTTTATCCTCTCCCCACAAGCAGCCGTTCTCTGTTTGTGTTCTGTCTCTGTCAGGAACACGTTCTTGTACACTTCCAGCTTTTCAACCGTGGTTTCTCTTGGAGATCCTGTTCCCACTGTTTCTGTCCTGAGAATCAGCTTGATCGTCGTTTCTCCCCTTCAAGTACCCCCTATTCTCTGAAAATTTACAATCTCACCATGTCTTCTCCCCCTTATTTCCCGTGATGATTTTCTCAATCTTCCTTTCTTTCTTCTTCCGTCTTCAGTGTGGTGTCCTTTTCCTCTCTCTCCCAATGCCCATGGATAATCACTGATTTTGCCCTTTCTTCTCCCCAATGCCTCTCCCTCTGTGACTCTGGTTCCTGTTCTGTATGTGGGTCATTTTCTCCTTAGAATTTTTCCAAGTGGCTCTTGTATGCATGGTTGTGCCTCAGCATTCGACCTTATCTCCCTCTCCATCCCTGCACCATCTGCTCGTTCCCTTCCACTCCCTGCCCTTCTTTGCAGGCTGATATGACCTTAGCCATAATTCATATCTCCTTCCTTCCTTTTCACCTCTCATCTTCGTATGGTGGTGTCTTCTCTGGTCACTACCCCTGAGACTTGCTTCAGCCTGCCTTACCCTCAAATTTCTAGACCTTTAAACCCTGGCTACGGCAGTTTCGTCGACTTGGGTGCCCCCAATTCTTCGTCTCCTTCTCTAACCTCTTTTCCATTTCACAGAGAGCTCTTTTCTCAATTTTTTCAGAAAGCTCTCCTAATTTTCTCTCTCCATCTTTCTATCCTTTTCCCACTGTTCCTCCATCCATTCCTCCCTACCAGACCATTTCATCTGATCCTGATCCTGCGGTCCCAACACATTTTTTTTTTTAGTGAAAGAGAGAGAGAAAGAGAAAAAGATAAAGGGGGAGAGAGTGAGAGATAGGGAGGAGAGAAAGGGAGCCTGATAGGAGGGGAAAAAGTAGGGAAAAGGGGGAGAAAATGAGAGAGAGTGCAAAGGTAAGAGAGAGGGGGGAGTGACAAGGGAAGAGAGAGAGAGGAAGAGAGAGAGAGAGAGAGAGATAAAAGAAAGGAAGAGAGAGAGTAAGAGAGGAATGAGAGAAGAGGAGAGGGGAGACAAAGGATGAGAAAAGGGGGAGAGAGAAGAGAGAGAGAGAGTAGAGAGAGAGAGAGAGAGAGAGAGAGAGAGAGAGAGAGAGAGAGGCGAGGAGAGGAGAGGGAGAGAGATTGGGGGGGGAAAGGTAAGGTTATAGGTTCACTTCACGAGAAGGTGTTAAAAATCCTGTATGTGAGTGTGTGTGTGTGTCTGTATGTGTGAGTGTGTGGTGTGTGTGTGTTGTGTGCATATGTGTTGTGTGTGTGTGTGTGTGTGGTTGTGTGTGTGTGCGTGTATGTGTGTGTGCATATATATATGTGTTGGTGTGTGTTGTGTTAGTGAGTAGGTGTGTGTGTGTGTGTGTGTGTGTGTGTGTGTGGTGGTGTGCTACAGCCTATTCAAGTGCCTAACAGCAGATCCTGTTCTCACCAAGTGTGTGTGTATATGTTTATGTAAACAGTCCTAATTTCCCATGTATGTACTACATATGTATTTATAGTACCCGATCTCTGGTTCCCACTGTACTGTCTATGCGGTTTAAAATTACGTTCAAAAATAAATACAACTAGGCTTCGCTTATGCCCCGCTACCTCTAAATTTTATTATATCAGTAAAATGCTGCTTATTCAATTCTGATGCTCGAGGAGAGTGACCCCCAATTCCAGCTAGAGACAGTACATTGACCCCATGCAACCCCCCCCCAAACTAGGTGAATATTACTTTTGCGCTGGCAGTTGAGTAACGTGTGGTCTGTCTTTGTCCCGAAGTTTGAAGAGAAGAAGTTTTGATGCTTCTCGTAATTTTTTCCCACTAACTTCCTGTATGCACTATAGTCTCAGCTCTTCTAAATTTTTTTTCACTCACTCACTGTATTTACTGACACATCTATACATATCTCTTATCTCCCATGGTCTTGAGTCGCACTTATTCTTCAAAAAAATACCCCCACTGCACTATTATGTGCAACACTATTTAGGCCTGACACAAACCCGTTCATCCCTTTCCAACGGCCCTACTAACACTCAGGCCAATATTTCCTTTTTTTTCTTTTCTGTGATCACTTATATTTCCTTTTTTCGGGGCTTAAGTGATTATATGCACTCTTATGCGTGCAACACTGCCTATATTCCCACACTCTATTCCTATGGCACAGAGTCAGAAATTACCACAAAACACGAGCTTCAAACCGGTGACACCCTCCACGAGTGGTGTGTATGTGTGTGTGTGTGAGTGTGATTGTGAGTGTGTATGTGTATATGTGTGTATGTGTGTGTGTGTGTGTGTGTGCGCATACTCACTTAATTGTACTCACCTAATTGTGGTTGCAGGGATCGAGACTCAGCTCCTGGCCCCGACTCTTCACCGACCGCTACTCTAGGTCCTCTCCCCCCTGCTCCATGAGCTTTATCATACCTCGTCTTAAAACTATGTATAGTTCCTGCCTCCAGTACATCGCTTGCCAGACTATTCTACTTCCTAATAACTCTATGACTGAAAAAATACTTCCTAACATCCCTTTGACTCTCTGAGTCTTCAGCTTCCAATTGTGACCCCTTGTTTCTGTGTACCCATCTCTGGAACAATCCTGTCTCTTCCACCTTGTCTATTCAACGCAGTATTTTGTAAGTGTTTCATGTCCCCTCCCCCTGGCCCTCCTGTCCTCCAGTGTTGTCAGATCATTTCCCATTAACCTTTCTACAGGACATTCCCCTTAGCTCTGGAACTAGCCTTGTTCCAAACCACATTGCAACTTTCTCTAATTTTCTTTGACGTGTTTGACCCGGACCAGGTGTGGGTTCCAAACTGGTGCTGCGTACTCCAGTATGGGCCTGACGTACACAGTGTATAAATGGTATAAACCTTGGTAATAAATACCGACAAGTTGGTTAGAAAGACACCGTAAGCAAACACTATAACATATTTTATTAGAAAACGTTTCGGTCCTGGACCTTTGATCACTTCTATCTAACATAACAGAGGTAGAAAGACATTTATATATATAGCGGAGAGTGAGATGTGACGCACGTGACCTGAGGAATGTCATAAGAACATAAGAATGGAGGAACACTGTAGAAGGCCTACTGGCCCATGCGAGGCAGGTCTTTATCAAAACAACCTCTACCTATGATGAGGACGGGTAGACGATGAAATCATGTGACTCCTGTGTTGTTGGGTTGGTGTTGCTTAAGTATCATGTATGCCAATGTTTTTGAAACACTGGAAACTACAAAATTTCAAAAACATTGGCATACATGATACTTCAGCAACACCAACCCAACAACACAGGAGTCACGTGATTTCATCGTCTACCCGTCCTCATCATAGGTAGAGGTTGTTTTGATAAAGACCTGCCTCGCATGGGCCAGTAGGCCTTCTACAGTGTTCCTCCATTCTTATGTTCTTATGACATTCCTCAGGTCACGTGCGTCACATCTCACTCTCCGCCTATATATATAATGTCTTTCTACCTCTGTATGTTAGAAGTGATCAAGGTCCCAGGACCGAAACGTTTTCTAATAAATATGTTATAGTGTTTGCTTACGTGTCTTTCTAAACCAACAGTGTATAAAGTCTTTAACGATTCCTTACTGAGGTACCGGAACGCTATTCTCAGGTTTGCCAAGCGCCCACGTGCCGCAGCAGTTATCTGGTTAATGTGTGCTTCTGGCGATGTGCTCGATATTATACTCACTCCTAGGTCTTTCTCTTTGAGTGAGGTTTGCAGCCTTTGGCCACGTAGCCTATACTCTGTCTGCAGTCTTCTTTGCCCTCCTCCGATCTTCATGACTTTGCATTTGGCGGGGTTAAATTCTAGGAGCCAGTTTCTGGACCACACATCCAGCCTGTCCAGGTCTCTTTGTAGATCTGTCTGGTCCGCGTCTGATTTAATTCTCCTCATTAACTTCACGTCATCTGCAAACAGGGACACTTCTGAGTCTATCCCTTCCGTCAAGTTCACATATACCAAGAATAGCACTGGTCCCAGGACTGACCCCTGTGGGACCCCGCTCGTCACTGGCGCCCACTGTGATACCTCGTCACGGACCATGACTCGCTGTTGCCTCCCTGTTAGGTATTCTCTGATCCATTGCAGGGCCCTTCCTGTTATACGTGCCTGTTCCTCTAGCTTCTGTACCAATTTCTTGTGAGGAACTGTGTCGAATCCCTTCTTGCAGTCCAAGAAAATGCAATCTACCCACCCCTCCCTCTCATTCCTTACTTCGGTTACCTTGTCGTAAAACTCTAGTAGGTTTGTGACACAGGATTTGCCTTCCATGAATCCGTGCTGGCTGTCGTTTATAATCTTGTTCCGCTCCAGGTGCTCCACCACTCTCCTCCTGATAATCTTTTCCAAGACTTTGCATACTATACATGTCAGTGACACTGGTCTATAATTTAGTGCTTCATTTCTGTTTCCCTTTTAAAGATGGGGACTACATTTGCCTTCTTCCATACTTCATGTAGTTGCCCAGTTTCAAGGGAAGCGTTGAAGATTTTAGTTAGTGGCACACGTAGTGTCCCTGCTCCCTCTCTAAGGACCCATGGAGAGATGTTGTCCGGTCCAACCGCCTTTGAGGTATCAAGGTCACTTAAGAGCTTCTCCATCTCCTCCTCAGTTGTGTGTAATTCATCCAACACTTGTTGGTATATCCCTTGTTGCTGTATGCCACTGTTTTGTCTTCCTGTTGTCTCTTCAGCCTCAACTGTAAATACTTCCTGAAATCTCATGTTGAGCTCTTCACATACCTCATATATATGTATGTGTGAGTATGCTTGCTTGTGTACGTGTGTACGCGTGCGCCTATGCACGTGTGCTTGTTTAGGTGTGTGTGTGCGTGTCCGTGTAAGTATGAAGAGTAGTAGCATCATGTGTGCACTTCCGGTATGGACGTTGTGTCAGTTCATCCATTTCAATCACGTCCCGTTTCCTATTAATCATTACTGAAACCGTTGTCGTCCGTGGTTCCTGACGTACATGTGTATCTGTCACACACACACTCACACACACACACAGACACACACACCACAGACACACACACACACACACACACACACACACACACACACACACACACAACACACACACACACACGCACACACACACACACACACACACACACACACACACACACACACACAGACACACACACACACACAGAAACACACAGACACACACACACAGACACACACACAGACACACACACACACACACACACACACACACACACACACACACACACACACAAAACACACACACACACACACAACACACACACAGACCACAGACACACAGACACACACACACACACACACACACACACACACAGAAACACACACACACAAACACACACACACACACACACAACACACACACACACACACACACACACACACACACACACACACAGTACACACCATACGAGACAACATGAACCCACACAAAAGCACGTCAACAACACACAAACGACACAAAGGACAACAAGGTTACCACTAAGGAATCCATGAAGAACACAACACCACCACACAACACACAGGACAGAGAACATGATACACATATAAATACTCGGAATAGACAAGGACACAACATCAAAACACAAAACACACCTAAGTTGAACGACACAAGAGGCGGAGCTAGGGAAGCTTGTGATAGATTGTAAGCAGTGGAATAGCTGATAAAGTAGGGAGAACAAACACAGTTAAGACAGTTAAAACCATGACACAGACAGTCATACAACACAAGACGCACAACAGGACTCACCCTCAACACACAATAACAAAACAGACACACACACACACACACACACACACACACACACAACACAAACAACACACACACACACACACACACAACACACACACACACACACACACACAAACACAACACAAACACACACACACACAGAAAACACACACACACACACACACACACACACACACACACACACACACACACACACACACACACACACACCCTCACAGAGGACCACACAGTAGACCCACACCTCTGCTTCAACAATGCAGAAAGAACAACTCACACATTAAGAACGAATTACAAGGGAGCTCGGAGACATGACCCCCGCAACAATTCTAATGGTTTGGGGAAACAGGGATACGTGTTCATTAGGGACGGAAAGGACCAGTGGAGATACAAACACCTGGCTTTTGTCCGTGTCTTACAAAGCAGTCGGTAAGTAGCAAAATTTGAACTTGCAAGTATGGTACATTCCCAAAGGAACTCTTTTGTAAAGTTGGTCGATGTTTTGGGTAATTTGACAGATGAGCTAGGGTGAGCTGTTTAATGCTCATCTCAAAATTCTTAAAGGGAAAATCTGGAATCGGTTTCAGGGAATACGATTTTTCACGTGTAACGACTTTTTAGGTACATCCTGGGCCCCACGGGATGGGCGGTCATCAACCATAGCGCAGTCTTTTGCCTTTGTCCAACTCTCCTCCACCAGAGCGGTAACACTAACGCAAGGAGTGATTACCTATCTTTGTCATACAGTTCCGGGTACTTCCCTATAAGTACCTCCTCTTTACTTATAAAGTACTGGTCGAACGTTTACTTAAGATTTCCTAGGGGGTTGCACCCGCTGTGTCTGTAACTTGTCACCTCTCTTCTAGTTCCATTATACAAGTCTTCCTCCTCAGGGTTGTGCATCACAACTTATAATAACTTCAAATTACTTCTACACTCCTTCACTCTCTCCAGTGTACAATAACATCTTTGTGTTAGAGGGAAAAAAAAAAAAAAAAAAAAAAAAAAGCTTATTGGGAAACTGAACGTTTCGCCCGTAAACAAAACTACGTGTTGCACACCTGTCTTATTCAATAAAGTGGCAAAAGAGGCTTTTGTTGGGGAAATTCTGAGGTCTGAGTAGAGGTTTTTAGTTTTTGAAGGTATGACGCAGGTGTGGCTACACTGTGTGGCTACACTGTGTGGCTATACTGTGTGGCTACACTGTGTGGCTACACTGTGTGGCTACACTGTGTGGCTACACTGTGTGGCTACACTGTGTGGCTACACTGTGTGGCTACACTGTGTGGCCACACTGTGTGGCTACACTGTGTGGCTATACTGTGTGGCTACACTGTGTGGCTATACTGTGTGGCTACACTGTGTGGCTACACTGTGTGGTTACACTGTGTGGCTATACTGTGTGGCTACACTGTGTGGCTACACTGTGTGGCTACACTGTGTGGCTACACTGTGTGGCTACACTGTGTGGCTACACTGTGTGGCTACATGTGTGGTCACTGTGTGGCTACACTGTGTGGCTACACTGTGTGGCTACACTGTGTGGCTACACTGTGTGCTACACTGTGTGGCTACACTGTGTGGCTACACTGTGTGGCTACACTGTGTGGCTACACTGTGTGGCTACACTGTGTGGCTACACTGTGTGGCTACACTGTGTGGCTACACTGTGTGGCTACACTGTGTGGCTACACTGTGTGGCTACACTGTGTGGCTACACTGTGTGGCTACACTGTGTGGCTACACTGTGTGGCTACACTGTGTGGCTACACTGTGTGGCCACACTGTATGGCTACACTGTGTGGCTACACTGTATGGCTACACTTTGTGGCTACACTGTGTGGCTACACTGCGTGGCCACACTGTGTGGCTACACTGTATGGCTACACTGTGTGGCTACACTGTATGGCTACACTGTGAGGCTACACTGTTGGCTACACTGTGTGGCTACACTGTGTGGCATGGTACACTGATGGCTACACTGTGTGCTACACTGTGTGGCTACACTGTGTGGCCCACACTGTATGGCTACACTGTGTAGCTTACACTGTATGGACTACACTGTTTTGGCACACTGTGTGGCTACACTGGTGGCCACATGTGTGGCTACACTGTATGGCTACACTGTGTGGCTACACTGTATGGCTACACTGTGTGGCTACACTGTGTGGCTACACTGTGTGGCTACACTGTGTGGTTACACTGTGTGGCTACACTGTGTGTCTACACTGTGTGTCTACACTGTGTGGCTACATGTGTGGCTACACTGTGTGGTAAACTGTGTGGTACACTGTTGTGACTACACTGTGTGGTCACACTGTGTGGCTACACTGTGTGGTACACTGTGTGGGCTAACTGTGTGGCTACACTGTGTGGCTACACTGGTGGCTACACTGTGTGGCTACACTGTGTGGGTACACTGTGTGGCTACAATGGTGAATGTCCACTGTGTGGCTACACTGTGTGGCTACACTGTTGGGCTACACTGTGTGGCTACACTGTGTGGCTACACTGTGTGGCCTACACTGTATGGCTACACTGTGTGGCTACACTGTATGGGTACACTGTTGGTACACTGTGTGACTACACTGTGTGGCCACACTGTGTGGCTACACTGTGTGGCTACAATGTGTGACTACACTGTGTGGCCAACTTGTGTGCCTACACTGTGTGGCTACACTGTGTGGCTACACTGTGTGGCTACACTGTGTGGTACACTGTGTGGCTACACTGTGTGGCTACACTGATGTGGCTACACTGTGTGGCTACACTGTGTGGCTACACTGTATGGCTACACTGTGTGGCTACACTGTATGGCTACACTTGTGGCTACATGTGTTCTACACTGCGTGGCCACACTGTGTGGCTACACTGTATGGCTACACTGTGTGGTCTACACTGTATGGCTACACTGTGAGGCTACACTGTGTGGCTACACTGTGTGGCTACACTGTGAGGCATTTACACTGTGTGGCTATACTGTGTGTCTACACTGTGTGTCTACACTGTGTGGCTACACTGTGTGGTTTCACTGTATGGCTACACTGTGTGGCTACACTGTATGGCTACACTGTGTGGCTACACTGTGTGGCTACACTGTGTGGCTACACTGTGTTGCTACACTATGTGGTTTCACTGTATGGCTACACTGTGTGACTACACTGTATGGCTACACTGTGTGGCTACACTGTGTGGCTACACAGTATGGCTACACTGTGTGGCTACACTGTGTGGCTACACTGTGTGGCCACACTGAATGGCTACACTGTGTGGCTACACTGTGTGGCTACACTGTGTGGCTACACTGTATGGATACACTGTGAGGCTACACTGTGTGGCCACACTGTATGGCTGCACTGTGAGGCTACACTGTGTGGCTACACTGTGTGGCTACACTGTGTGGCTACACTGTGTGGCTACACTGTGTGGCCACACTGTATGGCTACACTGTGTGGCTACACTGTATGGCTAACTGTGATGGGCTACACTGTGTGGCTACACTGTGTGCTACTGTGTGGCTACACTGTGTGGCTACACTGTGTGGCTACACTGTGTGACTACACTGTGTGGCCACACTGTGTGGCTACACTGTGTGGCTACACTGTGTGGCTACACTGTGTGGCTACACTGTGTGGCTACACTGTGTGGCTACACTGTGTGGCTACACTGTGTGGCTACACTGTGTGGCTACACTGTGTGGCTACACTGTTGGCTACCACTGTATGGCTACACTGTGTGGGCTACATGATGGCTACACTGTGTGGCTACACTGTGTGGCTACACTGTATGGCTACACTGTGTGGCTACACTGTATGGCTACACTGTATGGCTACACTGTGTGGCTACACTGTGTGCTACACGGTGGCTACACTGTTGGCTAACACTGTTGGATACACTGTGTGGTTACACTGTGTGGCTACACTGTGTGGTTACACACAAGCACGGGGTGAGAGCAAACAGGGGTGAGGGGCAAGCGGGTACAGGGCAAGCAGGGGTAAGGAGCAAGCAGGGGTAGCAAGGAGCAAGCAGGGTGAAGGAGCAAAGCAGGGAAGGAGCAAGCAGGGGTACGTAGCAAGCAGGGGTACAGGAGCAAGCAGGGGTACAGAGCAAGCAGTCAGGAGCAACGGGGTACAGGAGCAAGCAGGGGTGCAAGGAGCAAGCAGGGGTACAGGAGCAAGCAGGGGTGCAGGAGCAAGCAGGGGTGCAGGAGCAAGCAGGGGTACAGGAGCAAGCAGGGGTACAAGAGCAAGCAGGGTTACAGGAGCAAGAGGGGTGCAAGCAAGCAGGGGTAAGGGCAAGCAGGGGTGCAGGAGCAAGCAGGGGTACAGGAGCAAGCAGGGGTACAGGAGCAAGCAGGGGTACAGGAGCAAGCAGGGGTGCAGGAGCAAGCAGGGGTGCAGGAGCAAGCAGGGGTACAGGAGCAAGCAGGGGTACAGGAGCAGCAGGGGTACAAGGAGAGGCAGGGGTACAGGAGCAAGCAGGGTACAGAAACAAGGCAGGGGTTCAGGAGCAGGCAGTGTTACAGGAGCAGGCAGGGGTGCAGGAGCAAGCAGGGGACAGGAGCAAGCAGGGTACAGGAGCAGGCAGGGGTGCAGGAGCAGGCAGGGGTGGAAGCAGGCAGGGGTGCAAAACAGGGTAGGGGTTACAGGAGCAAGCAGGGGTGCAGGAGCAGGCAGGGGTGCAGGAGCAAGCAGGGGTGCAGGAGCAGCAGGGGTACAGGAGCAGGCAGGGGTGCAGGAGCAGGCAGGGGTGCAGGAGCAGGCAGGGGTGCAGGAGCAGGCAGTGGTACAGGAGCAGGCAGGGGTGCAGGAGGGGCAGGGGTGCAGGAAACAAGCCAGGGCTGCAGGGGTACAGAGCAGGGGTGCAGGAGCAGGCAGGGGTGCAGGAGCAGGGAGGGGTACAGGAGCAAAGGGAGGGGTACAGGACAAGCAGGGGTACAAAGGAGCAGAGGGGTACAGGAGCAGCAGTGGGGGACAGGAGCAAGGCAGGGGTTTCAGGAGGACAAGCAGGGGTGCAGGAGCGAGCAGGGTGCAGGAGCAAGCAGGGGTAGGAGCAGGCAGGGGTGCCGGAGCAGGCAGGGGTGCAGGAGCAGGCAGGGGTGCAGGAGCAAGCAGGGGTACAGAGCAAGCAGGGGTACAGGAGCAAGCAGGGGTACAGGAGCAAGCAGGGGTACAGGAGCAAGCAGGGGTGCAGGAGCAAGCAGGGGTAGCAGGAGGGAAGGCAGGGTACAGGAGCAAGCAAAGGGGGTACAGGAGCAAGCAGGGTACAGATCATGCAGGGTACAGGACAGCGAGGGGTACAGGAGCAAGCAGTGGTAGGCGATGCATTAGAGGAGGGTTACAGGAGCACGCAGGGGCAGAGTGGCAAGGGGGGCAGGAGCAGCAGGGTGCAGGAGCAGGCAGGGGTTGCCGGAGCAGGCAGGGGTCAGGATACAGCAGGGTAGAGGCAGAAGCAGGCGTTACAAGACCAGTAGGGGTACAAAGGGCAAACAGGGGTCAGGAGCAAGCAGAAGGGTAAGGAAAAAGCAGGGTGCAGGACAAGGCAGGGGGTGCAGGACAAGCAGGGTATAGGAGCAAGAAGGGGTACAGAGCAAGCAGGTGCAGGAGCAAGAGGGTACACGACAGCAGGATGCAGGAGCACTGCAGGAGTCAGAGCAAAAGCAGTGGGGACCCAGGAGCAGGTCAGGGTACAGTACCAGAGTTGTACCAGACCACGCAAGTAGTCTGCAGAGCGACAGGTGTACCGGCAAGAGGGTACAGAGCCTAGCCAGGTTCGGTACCCAGAGTGCAGAGTTCCTGGACCCCAGGTTGCCAGAGCCCGCAGGGGTACAGAGCTAGACAGGGTTTCAGTAACCAGGGGTCAGAGCAAGAGGGGTCAGGAGCAAGCAGGGGTACAGGAGCAAGCAGGGGTCCCGGAGCAGCAGGGGTACAGGAGGGAACAGGGGTAAGGAGAAAGGGGGTTACGAGCAAGCAGGGTGCAGGAGCAAGCAGGGTGCAGGAGCAAGCAGGGTACAGGAGCAGCAGGGGTCAGGGGCAACAGGGGGGGGAGAAACAGGGGTCAGGAGCAAGCAGGGGTCAAGCAAGTAGGGGGCAGGAACAAACAGGGTACAGGCAAAAGGGTAAGGAGCAAACAGGGGTAAGCAAGCAGGGGGGCAGAAACAAGCAGGGGTGGGAGGAGCAAGCAGGGGTAAGGGGCAAGAGGGGGCGGAGCAAACAGGGGTGCAGGGGCAAGAGGGGTGAGGAGCAAGCAGGGTACAGAGCAAGCAGGGGCAGGAGCCAACAGGGGGCAGGAGCAAGCAGGGTAAGGAAACAGGGGTACGGAGGAAAAGGAGGGGTGCAAACAAGCAGGGTACAGGAGCAACAGGGGGCAGGGGCAAGCAGGGGGAAAAAACGGGTACAAGGGAAGCAGGGTCAGACAAGGGGGGTACAGGACAGGCAGGGGGCAGGAAAAAAGCAGGGTCAGAGCAAAAAGGGTAAAAGCGGG
Organism: Cherax quadricarinatus; assembly: GCF_026875155.1. Taxonomy (NCBI): domain Eukaryota; kingdom Metazoa; phylum Arthropoda; class Malacostraca; order Decapoda; family Parastacidae; genus Cherax; species Cherax quadricarinatus. Next base: position 30,051,004 of record NC_069428.1, on the reverse strand, counting down.
AGGGGTGCAGAACAAACAGGGTGGGAGAGCAAGCAGGGGTACAGGAGAACAGGGGTCAGGAACAAGCAGGGTGCAGAAGCAACGGGGGGCAGGAAGGGAGGGGGCAGAGCACAGGGGTGCGGAACAACAGGGAGGGCAAACCAGGTTTTCAAAAACCCCAAAAGTTTAGGACCCAAAGGGGGGCATTTTTAAACAACCCCAAAGTTTGGAAAAACGGGTGCAAGGACAAAAATAGGCAAGCCGGGGAAGACGGATTTTTATCAAAAAATAAGAACAGGTAAGAACAAACAGGTCAAAACAACCCCCGGGCGACACCAAGGGGAGAAAACCAGGTCATGACAACAATTTAAAAAAACATTCAGGTACCTCAACAAAGAGTTCCTGTACCCCAGAGTACCTGTACCCCAGAGTACCTGTACCCCAGAGTTCCTGTACCCCAGAGTTCCTGTACCCTAGAGTTCCTGTACCCCTGAGTTCCTGTACCCCAGAGTTCCTGTACCCCAGAGTACCTGTACCCCAGAGTTCCTGTACCCCAGAGTTCCTGTACCCTAGAGTTCCTGTACCCAGAGTTCCTGTACCCCTGAGTTCCTGTACCCCAGAGTACCTGTACCCAGAGTTCCTGTACCCCAGAGTTCCTGTACCACAGAGTTCTTGTATCCCAGAGTTCCTGTACCCCAGAGTTCCTGTACCCCAGAGTTCCTGTACCCCAGAGTTCCTGTACCCAGAGTTCCTGTACCCAGAGTTCCTGTACCTAGAGTTCCTGTACACAGAGTTCCTGTACCCAGAGTTCCTGTACCCCAGAGTTCTTGTACCCAGAGTTCTTGTACCCAGAGTTCCTGTACCCAGAGTTCCTGAACCCCAGAGTTCTTGTACCCTGAGTTCCTGTACCCCAGAGTTCCTGTATCCTGTGATGGATCATGATGGGTCATGGGTCGGGCCCAGGAACACTGTGATGGGTCATGGGTCGGGCCCGGGAACACTGTGATGGGTCATGGGTCGTGCACAGGAACACTGTGATGGGTCATGGGTCGCGCCCTGGAACACTGTGATGGGTCATGGGTCGCGTTCAGGAACACTGTGATGGGTCATGGGTCGTGCCCAGGAACACTGTGATGGGTCATGGGTCGTGCCCAGGAACACTGTGATGGGTCATGATGGACCAGTAGCCCTAACCTCTCACATCATAAAAATCTTCGAAAGAGTGATGAGACGGCAGGTTACAAATTTCAAGGAGCAGCACAACCAACATAACACGAACCATCATGGTTTTAGAGCAGGACGATCATGTCTGTCACAGCTGCTGAACCATTATGACAGAATTACGGAGGCACTGGAAGACGACCAAAACGCAGATGTGATTTACACAGATTTTGCAAAGGCGTTTGACAAATGCGATCATGGAGTGATAGCGCACAAAATGAAGGCCATGGGCATTACGGGGAAGGTAGGCAGATGGATTTTCGGTTTCCTAACACACGGAACATAAAAAGTAGTAGTGAATAGGGCAAGATCCAGCATCAGCGAGGTCAAAAGCTCAGTGCCCCAAGGCACTGTCTTGGCACCCATGTTGTTCCTCATCCTCATAGCAGACATAGACAGAAACACCCGGCACACTTTTGTATCATCATTTGCAGATGACACTAAAATAAGCATGAAAGTCAGTACGGTAGAGGACACTGAGAAAGTACAGGAAGACATAAACAGGGTTTTCCAGTGGGCAGTGGAAAACAACATGACGTTCAGTGGTGATAAGTTCCAGCTGCTTAGGTATGGAAAGAATGAAGAACTCAAAAGGAACACTATATACAAAACTCAAGAGGGTCACCAAATAGAACGTAAGGAACACGTAAAAGACCTGGGAATAATTATGTCAGCGGACCTTTCTTTTAAAGACCATAACAAGACAAAGATCACGACAGCCAGGAAGATGACTGGGTGGGTATTGAGAACTTTCAAAACAAGGGAAATAATGCCGATGGTGACATTCTTCAAATCGCTAGTGCTGACGGCCCCGTTCAGGGCAGGAGAAATATTAAAGCTGGAACAAATACAGAGATCGTTTACGGCTCACATTGAGCCAGTAAAGCACCTGAACTACTGGGAACGCCTGCAAGTCTTGAACATGTATTCACTGGAGCGGAGAAGAGAGAGATACATGATAATATATACCTGGAAGGTACTCGAGGGCTTGGTCCCAAATCTGCACACTGCCATAACAACATACTAGAGTGAGAGATATGGGAGGAAGTGTAAAATAAACCCAGTGAGGAGCAGGGGCGCGGTGGGGACAATAAGAGAACACTATATCAACATCCGGGGTCCCAGACTTTTCAACATCTTACCAGAAGATATCAGAAACACTGCTGGAACAAGTGTTGAAGCCTTCAAGAGGAAACTAGACAAGTATCTTCACCAGGTGAAAGATCAACCAGGCTGTGATGGATATGTGGGGCAGCGGGCCTCCAGCAGCAACAGCCTGGTTGACCAGGCAAGCACCAGACGAGCCTGGCCCATGGCCGGGCTCAGAGAATAGATATACTCTCGAAATTCTTCGAAGGTATATCAAAGGGCCAGAGAACACTTTGATGGGTCATGGGTCGGGCCCGGGAACACTGTGATGGGTCATGGGTCGGGCCCGGGAACACTGTGATGGGTCATGGGTCGGGCCCGGGAACACTGTGATGGGTCATGGGTAGGGCCCGGGAACACTGTGATGGGTCATGGGCCGGGCCCGGGAACACTGTGATGGGTCATGGGTCGGGCCCGGGAACACTGTGATGGGTCATGGGTCGGGCCGGGAACACTGTGATGGGTCATGGGTCGGGCCCCGGGGAAAACTGTGATGGGTCATGGGTCGGGCCCGGGAACACTGTGATGGGTCATGGGTCGGGCCCGGAACACTGTGATGGGTCATGGGTCGGGCCCGGGAACACTGTGATGGGTCATGGGTCGGGCCCGGGAAACACTGTGATGGTCATGGGTCGGGCCGGGAACACTGTGATGGGTCATGGGTCGGGCCCGGGAACACTGTGATGGGTCATGGGTCGGGACCGGGAACACTGTGATGGGTCATGGGTCGGGCCCGGGAACACTGTGATGGGTCATGGGTCGGGCCGGGAACACTGTGATGGGTCATGGGTCGGGCCCGGGAACACTGTGATGGGTCATGGGTCGGGCCCGGGAACACTGTGATGGGTCATGGGTCGGGCCCGGGAACACTGTGATGGGTCATGGGTCGGGCCCGGGAACACTGTGATGGGTCATGGGTCGGGCCCGGGAGCGGAGACTTAACCCACGCTGCCACAGCCAGGTGAGGAAGCGAGCACGCGCCAGACCTTCAGTAATCTCAACGATATTAACACAATTAGAATCAGGACTAGTCTGTGTCACCCCTCCCCCTCACCCCTCCCCTCATCCCTCACCCGTCACCCCTCACCCCTACCACCCCACATCCCTACCACCCCTCACCCTCACCACCTCTCACCTGGCTCTCACCTGCTGCCACTGACCCTCTACCCCTCCCTTCTCCTCCTCTCCCCTCTCCGACTCCCATTTTCCCCTCACCTGATTGGTGGTGGTTACTCACTGTGTGAGCAACGGCACGCAACCATCAGGTACCTGGTCTGTCTGGTGGTGCTGGATGGGGGAGTGGGGGAGGGGGAGGAGGAGGAGGGGAAGAGGGGATGGGAGGAAGAGGGGAGGAGGAGGAGAGGAGTAGGAGGGGATAGATTAGAAAATATAATATAAGAAGGTTAGGAGTGTCCTGGCCAAGGTGTGGTTGCTGGGGGTCGAGGCTCAGACTCCTGGCTCTCCTTTCTTAATTGCGTACGACCAGTTTCATTGATTTCTTGCCTCGTGAACCCTGACATAACTATCTCCCCACATTACTGACCTCCAGAGCTGAAGAAACACTTCCTAATATCCCAGTGACTCGTATGATACTTTGATTTGCTGTCGTGTCGTCTTGTTCTCTCATCTGCACCTCTCTCAGTGTGCCACTTTCTTCTCTATCAAACCATCTAGGTATCTTGCACGTTCTTGTCGTGTCTCCCCTGGTTCTTCTAAAGCCAAGTTCTGACCTTCCCCCGAAGGTCAGTAGTCTCACCTCCACGAATAGTGTTAAGTGTGGGCTTTAAGGTACGTAAGTAGAGTTGTAGAGGTGTGAGCAAAGCTCACACCTCTACAACACAACTATCATCAAAGATTTGTTAAGTTATACCATGAATTAAGGAAAGATCCTGGACTTCACCTTCCGAAACAGACAAAATGTGATAGTAATTATGGACAAGGTAGATTATAGTGAAAAAATGAACACGTTATTAGAAGACAGGGGAACTTAGGTGTCTCTTAAGCAGGTGCTGCGTACTCTGTGAGTGTTCCAACATGTACCATACATAAGGTTCTCAGTGATTCTTTGTTAGTCTTCCTGAACGCTGTTTTCAGGTTTGCTGGTTGTGCTGGTGCTGTTGCTGCTGGTGTCGTGAAGTCCACCGCAGGTGATATGTTCGTTACTGTGCTTACCTTAAGACCCTTCTCACTGCTCCACCTTTGTAGCCTGTGTTGCTATGATAGATCAGGCTGTTGGTGCCCGCCGCCTGCAGTCCACCATATGCACTACAGGCCGGCTGATCACGAGATGATCGGGAATTGCCAACAGACCTCTGGTGTGTTGGTAATTTCCCTTATGCACGATGAGAGGATGTTGAAGAGTCGTGGTCCCTTTACACCGTCTACCAAGTCTCCTGCTTTCATCTGGAATATACTCTTTCTGCAATTTGTAAACAATTCCTCCGGAATTCTCTGGGGCATATTGTGTCTTTCTCGTCTATGTTCTAGGGAGTACAGTTCTAGGGAGTACAGTTCTAGGGAGTACAGTTCTAGGAAGTACAGTTGTAGGAAGTACAGTTCTAGGAAGTACAGTTGTAGGAAGTACAGTTGTAGGAAGTACAGTTCTAGGAAGTACAGTTGTAGGAAGTACAGTTCTAGGAAGTACAGTTCTAGGAAGTACAGTTCTAGGGAGTACAGTTCTAGGGAGTACAGTTCTAGGGAGTACAGTTCTAGGGAGTACAGTTCTAGGAGGTACAGTTGTAGGAAGTACAGTTCTAGGAAGTACAGTTGTAGGAAGTACAGTTGTAGGAAGTACAGTTCTAGGAAGTACAGTTCTAGGAAGTACAGTTCTAGGAAGTACAGTTCTATGAAGTACAGTTGTAGGAAGTACAGTTCAAGGAAGTACAGTTCTAGGAAGTACAGTTGTAGGAAGTACAGTTCTAGGAAGTACAGTTGTAGGAAGTACAGTTGTAGGAAGTACAGTTCTAGGAAGTACAGTTGTAGGAAGTACAGTTGTAGGAAGTACAGTTGTAGGAAGTACAGTTGTAGGAAGTACAGTTCTAGGAAGTACAGTTGTAGGAAGTACAGTTCTAGGAAGTACAGTTGTAGGAAGTACAGTTGTAGGAAGTACAGTTGTAGGAAGTACAGTTGTAGGAAGTACAGTTGTAGGAAGTACAGTTCTAGGAAGTACAGTTCTAGGAAGTACAGTTCTCACAGTAATATTTACTAACTCTTTCCAACTTGTATCACTCGCTGCTAGTCCTGTCTTTGTTAGAGTTTTTACAACACATTATTAATGTCCTCTTTATTCCTGTTTTCCATTTATACACTTCACTCATATCCCCTTAAATTATGTGCCTTTCCAGAGAGTGCAAGTTTAGTGCCTTTTGTGTCAGCTCCTCTTCATAATGCTGGAGGATTAGTGTGGAGTGGCACCTCTGAAGATGGGGTCAAGTGCCTGACCATGTTGAGTATCATTAGTGTTGACTGATAAGTCTCACTAGTACGGCCACCAGGTGCGCCGGGTCACCATCTGGTCAAGACCCGGGTCGTGACAAGACCGACGAACCTACCACAGTCCACCCACCACCTGACACACCTTGACACCCACCACCTGACACACCTTGACACCCACCACCTGACACACCTTGACACATGACTAATGTTATCTGACCTGTGAACATTCTCTGTTTATCTTCAATGTTAGTAATTTCGCCTAGTTTGTTGATACACAAAAGTGTTCCAGTCGGTAGATAGATAAACAGATAGATAGAAAGAGAAGGAGAGAGAGAGAGAGAGAGAGAGGAGAGAGGAAGGAGAGAGAGAGAGAGAGAGAGAGAGAGAGAGAGAGAGAGAGAGAGAGAGAGAGAGAGAGAGAGAGAGAGAGACAGGTGGGGAGTTGCGGAAGTGTGTGGGGGGGTTATAGGGGGTGCCCACTTAGGAAAAGAGAGGGCTGGAGGGCAGGTGAGGTGATGGGAGGGGAGGTGAGGGCAGGTGAGGTGATGGGAGGGGAGGTGAGGGCAGGTGAGGTGATGGGAGGGGAGGGCAGGAGGGGAGAATAGGAAGGGTGACTTACTGGTCATGGAGTGATTGTCGGTTATATTGTAATGACCCTGTTACAATAGGAGGTCCATGTGCGTGCGTGAGTGTGTGTGTGTGTGTGTGTGTGTGTGTGTGTGTGTGTGTGTGTGTGTGTGTGTGCACTCACCTTGTTATACTCACTTAGTTGTGGTTGCAAGGATCGATTCACAGCTCCTGGCCCCGCCTCTTCACTGGTCGCTACTAGGTCACTCTTCCTGCTCCATGAGCTTTTTCATACCTCTTCTTAAAGCTATGTATGGATCTTGCCTCCACTACATCACTTCCCAGACTATTCCACTTCCTGACAACTCTGTGACTGAAGAAATACTTCCTAACATCCCTGTGATACATCTGAGTCTTCAACTTCCAATTGTGACCGCCTGTTGCTGTGTCCCATCTCTGGAACATCCTGGAACGACATATAAAATACAGTATTTTATATGTCGTTATCATATCCCCCCTATCTCTCCTGTCCTCCAGTGTCGTCACGTTGATTTCCCTTAATCTCTCCTCGTAGGATATCCCCCTTAGCTCAGAGATTATTCTTGTTGCAAACCTTTGCACTTTCTCTAATTTCCCTACGTGCTAAGCTAGGTGTGGGTTCCAAACTGGTTACAAATCTCACTCCTTGAGTGAGATTTGTAGTCTCTGGTCCCCTAGATTGAACTCCGTCTGCGGTCTTCTTTGCCCTTCCCAAATCTACATGACTATGCTCGTGGTGGGGTTGAAGTCTAGTAGCCAATTTCTGGACCAGGCCTGGAGCCTGTCCAGATCCCTTTGTAGTTCTGCCTGGTCTTCGTCCGATTGAATTCTGCTCATCAACTTCACATCATTTGCAAACAGGGACACTTCTGAGTCTATTCCTTCAGTCATGTCGTTCACATATACAGAAACAGCACCAGTCCTAGGACTGACCCCTGTGGAACCCCGCTAGTTACAGGTGCCCACTCTGATATTTAGTCACGTACCATGACTCTATGATGTCTTCCCGACAGGTATTCCTTGATCCATTGCAGCGCCATCCTTGGTATACCTGTCTGGTCTTCCAGCTTGTGCAATAATCTCTTATGTGAAACTGTGTGAAAAGCCTTATTACAGTCCAAAACCCCAATCTACCAACCCCTCTCTTGTCTTACTGCTGTCACCCTGTCTTAGAACTCCAGTAGGTTTGTGACACAGGAAATCCCATCCCTGAAACCGTGCTGGTTGTCGCTGATAAGCTCATTCCTTTCTAGGTCCTCCACCACTCTTCTCCTGATAATCTTCTCCATGACTTTGCATACTATACATGTCAGTGACACTGGTCTGTAGTTTAATGCTTCGTGTCTGTCTCGTTTTTTTTAAAAAATTGGGACTACATTTGCTGTCTTCCATACCTTAGATAGTTGCCCTGCTTTGACAGATGTACTGAAGACTGTTGTTAGAGGCACGCATAGCATCTCTGCTCCCTCTCTCAGGACCCATGGAAAGATGTAATCCGGCCCTATCGCCTTTGAAGTATCTAGCTCGCATAGCAGCCTCTTCACTTCTTCCTCGGCTGTATATGTATTGTGTCCAACACTTGGTGGTGTACCCCACCTCTCCGTCTTTCTGGAGCCCCTTCTGTCTCCTTTGTAAACACCTCTTTGAATCTGATGTTGAGCTCCTCACATATTTCTCGGTCGTTTCTTGTGATCTCCCTCCTTCCTTCCTCAGTGTTCCCGGGCCCGACCCATGGCCCATCACAGGATACAGGAACTCCTGATGTGGCTGTATAACAGCTTCGGGTCAGATCTCGCTTTCGCTGTTAAATCATTTTCGTATTATCGTTGGGCCTCCCTTCTTACTGCTCTCTCTAGCACACTTGGTTTTGGCCTCTCTATACCTTTGAGTGAACCAAGGGCTCATCCTGGTCTTTTCGTTATTTATGCTACCCTTGGGTACAAACCTCTTCTCATCTTCCCTGCATATTGATGTCACATATCCCATCATTTCATTTTCTGGCTTCCCTGTCAGTGGTCTGTCCCACTGAACCTCGAGCAGGAAATTCTTCATGCCCGTGTAGTCCACTCTCTTGTAGTTTGGCTTCATCCGTCCTGCCCTTCCTGCTTCCCCTTCCAATTGTAAGTCTACTATGTATTCAAAGCTCAGAACCACGTGGTCACTGTCCCCGAGGGGTCTTTAATGTGTGATATCCTCAATTTCTGCACTACTCAAGGAGAATATTAGGTCCAATCATGCTGGTTTGTCCTCTCCTCTCTCTCTCTGGGAGTGTCCCTTACGTGTTGATGCATGAGGTTTTCCAGTACCACCTCCATCATCTTAGTCCTCCACGTTTCTGGGCCGCCATGTGGCTCCAGGTTCTCCCAGTCAATTTCTTTGTGATCTGAAGTCACCCACAATCAGCAGCTTTGTCCTGCTTGCGTGAGCCCTTCTGGCCATTTCAGCCAGTGTGTGTGTGTGTGTGTGCGTGTGTGTGTGTGTGTGTGTGTGTGTGTGTGTGTGTGTGTGTGTGTGTGTGTGTGTGTGTGTGTGTGTGTGCGTGTGTGTGTATGTGTGTGTGGGTGTGATGTATGTGCGTGTGCGTGCGAGTGTGTGTGTGTTTGTTTGTGCGTGCGTGTGTGTGTGAGTGTGTGTATCCTTGCTGACCAGGAGCTGAAACTTGACCCCTGCAACCACACACACCACACACACACACACACACAAACAACAAACACACACACACACACATCACACACACACACACACACACAACACACACTCACCACACACACACACACAACACTACACACACACACACACACACACACACACACACACACACACACACACACACACACACACACACACAACACACACATACACACACACACACAAACACACACAACACACACACACACACACACACACACATACACCACACATACACACACAAACACACACACAACAACACACACATACACCAACACACACAACACACACACAACACACTACACACACACATACACACACACACACACACACACAACACACACACACACACACACACACACACACACACACACACACACACACACACACAACACACAACACACACAACAACACACACACCACACAACAAACACAGCACACAACACATAATACACACACACACACCACCAACACACGACACACTCACACACCACAGCACACTTACACAAACACGTGCTCAGGAACACGTCATGTTTAATACGTACACGGTGCGGAAATCAGTAAATAGTACACGCGGCATCGGGCATGCAGCGTGTGCTTGGACACGAGCGGGCAAGTGTCTACACGTGTTCATAAACACGTGTGCGTGGCATGTGTGTGAACACGTTCATGTGCATATATGTGTATTGTATGTGTACAAGTACGCGTATGTGCGGAAAATGCGTACACATATACATGCGCATGCGCGTGTCGTATGTGTACATGTGCACGTGTGTGCAGAAAATGTGTGTACATATGTGTGTACACTGTACTCACCGTATTGATCTCTCAGGGTGTCGAGTCGCAGCTCTTGAACACCAGCCTCAACATTCTATGTTACCTTGTACCAAAACCATCTATGTTACCTAGTACCAGGACCATCTATGTTACCTTGTACCAGGACCATCTATGTCACCTTGTACCAGGACCATCTATGTTACCTAGTACCAGGACCATCTATGTTACCTTGTACCAGGACCATCTATGTCACCTTGTACCAGGACCATCTATGTCACCTTGTACCAGGACCATCTATGTCACCTTGTACCAGGACCATCTATGTTACCTTATACCAGGACCATCTATGTTACTTTATACCAGGACCATCTATGTTACCTTATACCAGGACCATCTATGTCACCTTGTACCAGGACCATCTATGTTACCTTATACCAGGACCATCTATGTCACCTTGTACCAGGACCATCTATGTTACCTTATACCATGGACCCATCTATGTTACCTTGTACCAGGACCATCTATGTTACCTTATACCAGGACCATCTATGTTACCTTATACCAGGACCATCTATGTCACCTTGTACCAGGACCATCTATGTTACCTTATACCAGGACCATCTATGTCACCTTGTACCAGGACCATCTATGTTACCTTATACCAGGACCATCTATGTTACCTTGTATCCAGGACCATCTATGTTACCTTATACCAGGACCATCTATGTTACCTTGTACCAGGACCATCTATGTCACCTTGTACCAGGACCATCTATGTTACCTTATACCAGGACCATCTATGTTACCTTGTACCAGGACCATCTATGTTACCTTATACCAGGACCATCTATGTTACCTTATACCAGGACCATCTATGTCACCTTGTACCAGGACCATCTATGTTACCTTATACCAGGACCATCTATGTTACCTTATACCAGGACCATCTATGTTACCTTGTACCAGGACCATCTATGTTACCTAGTACCAGGACCATCTATGTCACCTTGTACCACGACCATCAATGTTACCTTATACCAGGACCATCTATGTTACCTTATACCAGGACCATCTATGTTACCTTATACCAGGACCATCTATGTCACCTTGTACCTGGACCATCTATGTCACCTTGTACCAGGACCATCTATGTCACCTAATACCTTCTGCCTCTCCTCTCAATGCTTCTCTCACAGCTTCATGACAAGCCAGACTGCGAAGCATTGAAGGTTTTCAAGCTTCTGGAGAAGCTTAATAAGTATATGGCTAGGGGGTTGCAGGCTGGTGCTGCCTGGTCTGTGACCGGCTGACCTGGGCAGTGTACAGAGTACTAAAGGATTCTTTGTTAACATTCCTGAATGCTGTTCTTAAGAATTGCTAGCCTGGGCTAATATCTGGAGATAGCTGAGCACGGTTGTGTTTCAGCTCGTGGTCCGCCCTTTAAATACTCTTGTGTGTGTGTGTTTTTTTAATGAGGCGTTTTTGTGTGCATGTGTGTGTGTACCTATGCACGTGCAGGTGTGTGGTTGTAGGCAGCGGCGTGTGCGTAAGGGCGTATGTACACTTTTTTTTCACAGCATGCCGTCATGAATGCGCCGGAGGTGCACACATGTGCGTGTGTTGCGCGCACATGTATAATTCATGTGCAGGGCGTCTGTGATTTTGGAGGACAGGTGAGCAACACACACACACGACCCTCCTATTGTCCCTGACCCCTCCCCCTCACCCCTCCCCTCACCCCTCCCCCTCACCCCTTCCCTCACCCCTGGCCCATATCCCTCCCCCTTACACCTACCTTTCAGTTCTCCCCACCACCCCTCCGCATAACTCCTCCACACCCCTCCCCATCACCTCTCCCCATTAAACCTCACCACCTGTCTCCACCACCCGTTAATCTGATCAACATCACCTTGATGTTTAACAACCTCCCTAAAGCATATATATATTATATATATATATATATATATATTTATATATATATATATATATATATATATATATATATATATATATTATATATATATATATATATTATATTATATATATTATATATATATATATATATTATATGATGCAAAATAACCACAGGTGGAGTTGAATAATAGCTCTAGGCCTTTCATGTTGCAATCAAGGCATCAGGAGCTTGCAATGTTGCAGAAATGGAGCAAGAAATCCAGGAAGATCCGTTCATGGGGACGACTCTCTGAAGACAGCTGTTACACCCACCCATGTTACACCCACCCATGTTACACCCACCCATGTTACACCCACCCATGTTACACCCACCCATGTTACGCCCACCCATGTTACACCCACCCATGTTACACCCACCCATGTTACACCCACCCATGTTACACCCACCCATGTTACGCCCACCCATGTTACACCCACCCATGTTACACCCACCCATGTTACACCCACCCATGTTACACCACATGTTACACCCACCCATGTTACAGCCCACCCATGTTACGCCCACCCATGTTACACCCACCCATTTACACCCACCCATGTTCCACCCGCCCATGTTACACCCACCCATGTTACACCCACCCATGTTACACCCACCCATGTTACGCCCACCCATGTTCCACCCAGCCCATGTTACACCCACCATGTTACACCCCCCCATGTTACACCCACCCATGTTACACCCACCCATGTTACGCCCACCCATGTTACACCCACCCATGTTACACCCACCCATGTTCCACCGCCCATGTTCACCCACCCATGTTACACCACCCATGTTCCACCCCCATGTTACACCACCCATGTTACACCCACCCATGTTACACCCACCCATGTTACACCCACCCATGTTTACACCACCCATGTTACACCCACCCATGTTACACCCACCCTGTTCCACCCACCCATGTTACACCCACCCATGTTACACCCACCCATGTTACACCCACCCATGTTCCACCCACCCATGTTACGCCCACCCATGTTACACCCACCCATGTTACACCCACCCATGTTACACCCACCCATGTTACACCCACCCATGTTACACCCACCCATGTTCCACCCACCCATGTGTTACACCACCCATGTTACACCCACCATGTTCCACCCACCATGTTACACCCACCTATGTTACACCCACCCATGTTACACCCACCCATGTTCCACCCACCCATGTTACACCCACCCATGTTCCACCCACCCATGTTACACCCACCCATGTTACACCCACCATGTTCCACCCACCCATGTTCCACCCACCCATGTTACACCCACCCATGTTCCACCCACTCGTTCACCCGCCCACTCCACACACCTTCCACCACCAGCCTGAGATTCAGTTACCCCACCTGCCTTCATATCCCCTCTCCCCCTTCCCCTTCCCCCTCCCCTTCCCCTTCCCCCTACCCCTTCCTCCTACCCACTTCCTCTCCCTCTCCCGTCCCCCTTCCCCTCCCCCTCTCTTATAACACGCGTCACATACACACTTCAACGGTTCACTTGTTTGCAATCAACCATTTGCGCTTTGCAGGGGACGGGGTAGAGCTTTAGCTCCTGGCCCCCGCCCTTTTCCACCTGCATTTTACCTATATTTACACTTCTTGACGTTCTGCTCCGAGTATCTCGTACGTTCTGATCATATCTCCCCTGGTTCCTCATTAGTCTTGAATTTTATCTTAGTTCGTTCTTCTAGCCTCCGGGACTAGTCTTGTTGCGAATCTTAGGTCTTTCTTAAGTCGAGTCAACCTGTCTCTAGTACTCTAATACAGTGAGATATACACACCTCTCAGTGTATATACACATATATACACACCTCTCAGTGTATATACACAGATATACACACCTCTCAGTGTATATACACAGATATACACACCTCTCAGTGTTATTACATAGATATACACACCTCTCAGTGTATATACACATATATACACACCTCTCAGTGTATATACACAGATATACACACCTCTCAGTGTATATACACAGATATACACACCTCTCAGTGTATATACATAGATATACACACCTCTCAGTGTATATACACATATATACACACCTCTCAGTGTATATACACAGATATACACACCTCTCAGTGTATATACATAGATATACACACCTCTCAGGTATATTACACAGATATACACACCTCTCAGTGTATATACACAGATATACACACCTCTCAGTGTATATACACAGATATACACACCTCTCAGTGTATATACACAGATATACACACCTCTCAGTGTATATACACAGATATACACACCTCTCAGTGTATATACATAGATATACACACCTCTCAGTGTATATACACAGATATACACACCTCTCAGTGTATATACACAGATATACACACCTCTCAGTGTATATACATAGATATACACACCTTTCAGTGTATATATACAGATATACACACCTCTCAGTGTATGTATACAGATATACATACCTCTCAGTGTATATACACAGATATACACACCTCTCAGTGTATATACACAGATATACACACTTCTCAGTGTATATACACACCTCTCAGTGTACATACACAGATATACACGCCTCTCAGTGTATATACATAGATATACACACCTCTCAGTGTATATACACAGATATACACACCTCTCAGTGTATATACACAGATATACACACCTCTCAGTGTATATACACAGATATACACACCTCTCAGTGTATATACACAGATATACACACCTCTCAGTGTATATACACAGATATACATACGTCTCAGTGTATATACACAGATATACACACCTCTCAGTGTACATACACAGATATACACACCTCTCAGTGTACATACACAGATATACACACCTCTCAGTGTACGTACACAGATATACACACCTCTCAGTGTACGTACACAGATATACACACCTCTCAGTGTACGTACACAGATATACACACCTCTCAGTGTACATACACAGATATACACACCTCTCAGTGTACATACACAGATATACACACCTCTCAGTGTACATACACAGATATACACACCTCTCAGTGTACATACACAGATATACACACCTCTCAGTGTACATACACAGATATACACACCTCTCAGTGTACATACACAGATATACACACCTCTCAGTGTACGTACACAGATATACACACCTCTCAGTGTACATACACAGATATACACATCTCTCAGTGTACATACACAGATATACACACCTCTCAGTGTACATACACAGATATACACACCTCTCAGTGTACATACACAGATATACACATCTCTCAGTGTACATACACAGATATACACACCTCTCAGTGTACATACACAGATATACACACCTCTCAGTGTACATACACAGATATACACACCTCTCAGTGTACATACACAGATATACACATCTCTCAGTGTACATACACAGATATACACACCTCTCAGTGTACATACACAGATATACACATCTCTCTAGTGTACATACACAGATATACACACCTCTCAGTGTACATACACAAGATATACACACCTCTCAGTGTACGTACACAGATATACACACCTCTCAGTGTACATACACAGATATACACATCTCTCAGTGTACATACACAGATATACACACCTCTCAGTGTACATACACAGATATACACACCTCTCAGTGTACATACACAGATATACACATCTCTCAGTGTACATACACAGATATACACACCTCTCAGTGTACATACACAGATATACACACCTCTCAGTGTACATACACAGATATACACACCTCTCAGTGTACGTACACAGATATACACACCTCTCAGTGTACATACACAGATATACACACCTCTCAGTGTACATACACAGATATACACATCTCTCAGTGTACATACACAGATATACACATCTCTCAGTGTACATACACAGATATACGAAAGAGCCCAAAAGGATTGCAGATAGTAGATCTGGCAAGCAGCAAGTCGACAGGCGGGGCCGGGAGCTGAGAGTCGACCCTTGCAACCACATACTGTGAGCACATACACACACA
This sequence comes from Cherax quadricarinatus, assembly GCF_026875155.1. Classification (NCBI taxonomy): domain Eukaryota; kingdom Metazoa; phylum Arthropoda; class Malacostraca; order Decapoda; family Parastacidae; genus Cherax; species Cherax quadricarinatus. The sequence goes on along the minus strand of NC_069428.1, from coordinate 30,035,189 downwards.
CACACACACACACACACACACACACACACACACACACACACACACACACACACACACACACACACAGATGAATCACAGGGATGTTAGGAAGTATTTCTTTAGTCACAGAGTTGTCAGGACATGAAACAGTCTGGGAAGTGATGTAGTGGAGGCAGGATTCATACATTGCTTTAAGAAGAGGTATGATAAAGCTCATGAAGCAGGAAGAGTGACCTAGTAGCGACCAGTGAAGAGGCGAGACCAGGAGCTGTGAGTCGACCCCTGCAATTACAACTAGGTGAGTACACAGTGTGTGCACTCTGGCGTGACGTGCACATGGACCAGTCAGGTTGTGTAGTGTGCACCACAGCCATGCTGTACACGGAGGTATGTACTGTGCTCTGCTGGTGTCTGTGCAAATGTAGTGATGTGTATAGTGATCTAGTGTTGTATACAGATTTGTACACTGCTCTGAAGGTTTGTATAGTTGTTTATACAGAGGTCTAGTAATGTGTATAGATTTTAAAGATGTGTATAGAGGTGTTACACATAATAATACTGGTGTTACATGAACACAGTAACACTGGTGTCACACACACACAATAACACTGGTGTCATACAATAACAGTGGTGTCATACAATAACAGTGGTGTCATACAATAACAGTGGTGTCATACAATAACACTGGTGTCATACAATAACAGTGGTGTCATACAATAACAGTGGTGTCATACAATAACAGTGGTGTCATACAATAACAGTGGTGTCATACAATAACACTGGTGTCATACAATAACAGTGGTGTCATACAATAACAGTGGTGTCATACAATAACAGTGGTGTCATCTGAACATAAAAATTCAATAACCCGGATTCAAAGAATAAAAGAAATATCGTCCCCACAATACCATCACACAACAATAACTCATTCCAGCTACAGAATACACCACAATATTTAATGTAATTGTAAATTGTTATTGACACGCCAATTGTACCGTCGCTTCTCGTATATTATAGCGGGATTTCTTTTTTTTTACCTGTCACCCGGTGCCTGATTTGGTCAATCATCTGGCGAAGATGGATTTACGATTCACGAACTCTTCTAAAGAATGCAGATTTACTGCTGAGAAGTCTCGCGTTTTATAGGGCTTGATACGACTCTCAAATACTCGCTCTTATTCTTGATGTGGTTTACAGGGCTTAATGCGGTGTCCTGCTACTGAAACTTCTTGTTGTGGTTTATAGGGTTCGACACGGCTTGCGCCGTATCGAACCTCACCGCTCAAACGCAAGATGCTAAAGGAGGATATCTATTATAAATTGGATTTGTGTGAGTGTTTTTGTTGTCACAAACGGATTAGTTGGCTATGAACACACTAAAACGGTATTGGATATTATGTTAGTTATCGTTTTGGAAGTTGTGTGTGTGTGTACATGCGACTAGTTTACACAACTCTAGTAGCTGGAGGCGCTTACCTAGTCTTATTATCCTAAGATGACTTTTTTTCTGGAAAAGTATCGTCAACCAGTGGCTTTATCCCCGTATTACAGAGACAACTGAGGAAGATATGAAGAAGGAATTTGAAGTAGTCAGTTCCGCAGCCTAGGAAATTCTGTCGGTTATCTGAACAATTTATAATAATCCAGTGTTATATCAAGTTAGTCTGACGAGAAGATTGCTGGTTATCCTTAATTAGTGTGACAAGTTGGTTAGTTAGGAGGACTAGGAGGAGTCATTATGAACAGTATACAATACCGACA
>NC_069428.1:29990949-30025949 GCF_026875155.1 Cherax quadricarinatus | reverse complement strand
AACTAACATCATGGTGTGTCTCCACCATGACTTACCTGACACACCTAACATCATGGTGCGTCTCCACCATGACTTACCTGACACAACTAACATCATGGTGCGTCTCTCACCATGACTTACTGACACACCTAACATCATGGTGCGTCTCCACCATGACTTACCTGACACAACTAACATCATGGTGCGTCTCCACCATGACTTACCTGACACACCTAACATCACGGTGTGTCTCCACCATGACTTACCTGACACAACTAACAACATGGTGTGTCTCCACCATGACTTACCTTACACAACTAACTTCATGGTGCGTCTCCACCATGACTTACCTGACACAACTAACATCATGGTGTCTCCACCATGACTTACCTGACACAACTAACTTCATGGTGTGTCTCCACCATGACTTACCTGACACAACTAACATCGTGGTGTCTCCACCATGACTTACCTTACACAATAACTTCATGGTGTGTCTCCACCATGACTTACTGACACAACTAACATCATGGTGTCTCCACCATGACTTACCTGACACAACTAACTTCATGGTGTGTCTCCACCATGACTTACCTGACACAACTAACATCATGGTGCGTCTCCACCATGACTTACCTGACACAACTAACATCATGGTGCGTCTCCACCATGACTTACCTGACACAACTAACATCATGGTGTCTCCACCATGACTTACCTTACACAACTAACATAATTAAATCCCTTAATTGAAAATTAAATCCCTTAATTGATAATTAAATCCCTTAATTGATAATTAAATCCCTTAATTGATAATTAATCCCTTAATGGATAATTAAATCCCTTAATTGATAATTAAATCCCTTAATGGATAATTAAATCCCTTAATTGATAATTAAATCCCTTAATTGATAATTAAATCCCTTAATTGAAAATTAAATCCCTTAATTGATAATTAAATCCCTTAATTGATAATTAAATCCCTTAATTGATAATTAAATCCCTTAATGGATAATTAAATCCCTTAATTGATAATTAAATCCCTTAATGGATAATTAAATCCCTTAATTGATAATTAAATCCCTTAATTGATAATTAAATCCTTAATTGATAATTAAATCCCTAAATGGATAATTAAATCCTTTAATGGATAATTAAATCCCTTAATTGATAATTAAATCCCTTAATTGATAATTAAATCCCTTAATTGATAATTAAATCTTTTAATTGATAATTAAATCTTTTAATGGATAATTAAACCCCTTAATGGATAATTAAATCCCTTAATTGATAATTAAATCCCTTAATGGATAATTAAACCCTTAATTGATAATTAAATCCCTTAATTGATAATTAAATCTTTTAATTGATAATTAAATCCCTTAATTGATAATTAAATCCCTTAATTGATAATTAAATCCCTTAATGGATAATTAAATCCCATAATGGATAATTAAATCCCTTAATGGATAATTCAATCCCTTAATGGATATTTAAATCCCTTAATTTATAATTAAATCCCTTAATTGATAATTAAATCCCTTAATTCATAATTAAATCTCTTAATGGATAATTAAATCCCTTAATTGATAATTAAATCCCTTAATTGATAATTAAATCCCTTAATTGATAATTAAATCCCTTAATTGATAATTAAATCCCTTAATGGATAATTAAATCCCTTAATGGATAATTAAATCCCTTAATTGATAATTAAATCCCTTAATTGATAATTAAATCCCATAATTGATAATTAAATCCCTTAATTGATAATTAAATCCCTTAATGGATAATTAAATCCCTTAATGGATAATTAAATCCCTTAATGGATAATTAAATCCCTTAATTGATAATTAAATCCCTTAATGGATAATTAAATCCCTTAATGGATAATTAAATCCCTTAATTAATAATTAAATTTCTTAATTGATAATTAAATCCCTTAATTGATAATTAAATCCCTTAATTGATAATTAAATCCCTTAATGGATAATTAAATCCCTTAATTGATAATTAAATCCCTTAATGAATAATTAAATCCTTTAATAGATAATTAAATCCTTTAATAGATAATTAAATCCTTTAATTGATAATTAAATCCCTTAATGGATAATTAGATCCCTTAATTATTAATTAAATCCCTTAATTGATAATTAAATCCCTTAATGGATAATTAAATCCCTTAATGGATAATTAAATCCCTTAATTGATAATTAAATCCCTTAATTGATAATTAAATCCCTTAATTGATAACTAAATCTTTTAATTGATAATTAAATCCCCTAATGGATAATTAAATCCCTTAATTGATAATTAAATCCCTTAATTGATAATTAAATCCCTTAATTGATAATTAAATCCCTTAATGTATAATTAAATCCCTTAATGGATAATATAAAGAGCGTTGTGTAAATTACTCAGTAATACTCACAAGTCGCGGTCTTTAATATTATACCTGAGTATACCTGGAGAAGATTTCGGGGGTCAACGCCCCGGCGGCCCGGTCTGTGACCAGGCCTCATGGTGGATCAGGGACTGATCAACCAGACTGTTACTGTTGGCCGCGCATAAACCGAAGTACGAACCACAGCCTGGTTGATCAGGTACTGACTATAGTTGCCTGTCCAGGCAACTATAGTCAGTACCTGACTTCAAGACCTGACTTCAAGACCCCTGGCTGTCATCAAGACAGCCAGGGGTATTAAAGACAGCCAGGGGTCTTGAAAACATCCAGGGGTCTTGAAGACAGCCAGGGGTCTTGAAGACAGTCAGGGGTCTTGAAGACAGCCAGGGGTCTTGAAGACAGCCAGGGGTCTTGAAGACAGCCAGGGGTCTTGAAGACAGCCAGGGATCTTGAAGACAGCCAGGGGTCTTGAAGACAGCCAGAAGTCTTGAAGACAGCTAGGGGTCTGGAAGACAGCCAGGGGTCTTGAAGACAGCCAGAGGTCTGGAAGACAGCCAGAAGTCTTGAAGACAGCCAGAGGTCTGGAAGACAGCCAGGTATCTTGAAGACAGCCAGGGGTCTTGAAAACATCCAGGGGTCTTGAAGACAGTCAGGGGTCTTGAAAACGTCCAGGGGTCTTGAAGACAGCCAGGGGTATTGAAGACAGCCAGGGGTCTTGAAGACAGCCAGGGATCTTGAAGACACCAAGGGGTCTTGAAGACAGCCAGGGGTCTTGAAGACAGCCAGGGGTCTTGAAAACATCCAGGGGTCTTGAAGACAGCCAGGGGTCTTGAAAACATCCAGGAGTCTTGAAGACAGCCAAGGGTCTTGAAGACAGCCAGGGATCTTGAAAACATCCAGGGGTCTTGATGACAGCCAGGGATCTTGAAAACATCCAGGGGTCTTGAAGACAGCCAGGGATCTTGAAGACAGCCAGGGATCTTGAAGACAGCCAGAGGTCTGGAAGACAGCCAGAAGTCTTGAAGACAGCCAGAGGTCTGGAAGACAGCCAGAAGTCTTGAAGACAGCCAAAGGTCTTGAAGACAACCAGGGGTCTTGAAGACAGCCAGGGGTCTTGAAGACAGCCAGGGGTCTTGAAGACAGCCAGGGGTCTTGAAGACAGCCAGGGGTCTTGAAGACAGCCAGGGATCTTGAAGACAGCCGGAAGTCTTGAAGACAGCCAGAAGTCTTGAAGACAGCCAGAAGTCTTGAAGACAGCCAGAAGTCTTGAAGACAGCCAGGGATCTTGAAGACAGCCAGAAGTCTTGAAGACAGCCAGAAGTCTTGAAGACAGCCAGGGATCTTGAAGACAGCCAGAAGTCTTGAAGACGGCCAGAGGTCTGGAAGACAGCCAGAAGTCTTGAAGACAGCCAGGAGTCTGGAAGACAGCCAGAAGTCTTGAAGACAGCCAGAAGTCTTGAAGACAGCCAGAAGTCTTGAAGACAGCCAGAAGTCTTGAAGACAGCCAGAAGTCTTGAAGACAGCCAGAAGTCTGGAAGACAGCCAGAAGTCTTGAAGACAGCCAGAAGTCTTGAAGACAGCCAGAAGTCTTGAAGACAGCCAGAAGTCTTGAAGACAGCCAGAAGTCTTGAAGACAGCCAGAAGTCTTGAAGACAGCCAGAAGTCTTGAAGACAGCCAGGGATCTTGAAGACAGCCAGAAGTCTTGAAGACAGCCAGAAGTCTTGAAGACAGCCAGAAGTCTGGAAGACAGCCAGAAGTCTTGAAGACAGCCAGCTGTCTATTGGTAATCCCTGTCATGTATGCAGTGAGGTAACTGATATAATAAGTGAAAATCATTATTTATGTAATGTTTCCAATGGATTTCTTAAGTGTTAACAAGCACAAGGTAAACAAGACTATCTTATTATCAGTGAAGAGTTAAATTGATCCATCATTACGCTAAGGTTTTAAGTCGTGTGTATGTAAGTCGTGTGTATGTAAGTCGTGTGTATGTAAGTCGTGTGTATATAAGTCGTGTGTATGTAAGTCTTGTGTATGTAAGTCTTGTGTATGTAAGTCTTGTGTATGTAAGTCTTGTGTATGTAAGTCTTGTGTATGTAAGTCTTGTGTATGTAAGTCTTGTGTATGTAAGTCTTGTGTATGTAAGTCTTGTGTTTGTAAGTCGTGTGTATATAAGTCGTGTGTATGTAAGTCTTGTGTATGTAAGTCGTGTGTATATAAGTCGTGTGTATGTAAGTCTTGTGTATGTAAGTCTTGTGTATGTAAGTCTTGTGTATGTAAGTCGTGGGGTATATAGTCGTGTGTATGTAAGTCTTGTGTATGTAAGTCTTGTGTATGTAAGTCTTGTGTATGTAAGTCTTGTGTATGTAAGTCTTGTGTTTGTAAGTCGTGTGTATATAAGTCGTGTGTATGTAAGTCTTGTGTATGTAAGTCTTGTGTATGTAAGTCTTGTGTTTGTAAGTCGTGTGTATATAAGTCGTGTGTATGTAAGTCTTGTGTATGTAAGTCTTGTGTATGTAAGTCTTGTGTTTGTAAGTCGTGTGTATATAAGTCGTGTGTATGTAAGTCTTTTGTATGTAAGTCTTGTGTATGTAAGTCTTCGTGTTTGTAAGTCGTGTGTATATTTAAGTCGTGTGTATGTAAGTCTTGTGTATGTAAGTCTTGTGTATGTAAGTCTTGTGTTTGTAAGTCGTGTGTATATAAGTCGTGTGTATGTAAGTCTTGTGTATGTAAGTCTTGTGTATGTAAGTTTGTGTTTGTAAGTCGTGTGTATATTAAGTCGTGTGTATGTAAGTCTTGTGTATGTAAGTCTTGTGTATGTAAGTCGTGTGTATGTAAGTCGTGTGTATGTAAGTCGTGTGTATGTAAGTCCCTTTTGTATGTAAGTCTTGTGTATGTAAGTCTTGTGTTTGTAAGTCGTGTGTATATAAGTCGTGTGTATGTAAGTCTTGTGTATGTAAGTCTTGTGTATGTTAATGTCTTGTGTATGTAAGTCTTGTGTATGTAAGTCTTGTGTATGTAAGTCTTGTGTATGTAAGTCTTGTGTTTGTAAGTCGTGTGTATATAAGTCGTGTGTATGTAAGTCTTGTGTATGTAAGTCTTGTGTATGTAAGTCTTGTGTATGTAAGTCTTGTGTATGTAAGTCTTGTGTATGTAAGTCTTGTGTATGTAAGTCTTGTGTTTGTAAGTCGTGTGTATATAAGTCGTGTGTTATGTAAGTCTTGTGTATGTTAAATCTTGTGTATGAAGTTCTTGTGTATGTAAGTCTTGTGTTATGTAAGTCTTGTGTATGTAAGTCTTGTGTATGTAAGTCTTGTGTATGTAAGTCGTGTGTATATAAGTCGTGTGTATGTAAGTCTTGTGTATGTAAGTCTTGTGTATGTAAGTCTTGTGTATGTAAGTTTGTGTGTATATAAGTCGTGTGTATGTAAGTCGTGTGTATGTAAGTCGTGTGTTTATAAAGTCGTGTGTATGTAAGTCGTGTGTATGTAAGTTTTTGTGTATGTAAGTCGTGTGTATGTAAGTCTTGTGTATGTAAGTCGTGTGTATGTAAGTCGTTTTGTATGTAAGTCTTGTGTATGTAAGTCTTGTGTATGTAAGTCTTGTGTATGTAAGTCGTGTGTATGTAAGTCGTGTGTATGTAAGTCGTGTGTATGTAAGTCGTGTGTATGTAACAACTCCATCAGTTTAACGTCTAACGAATCATAACATTTATTCAAGATTTTAAAGTCTCAGGGGCATTTAATGAGTGATTTAAGGCAAGTTATCGTTCAAGAATTTTAAAGTGAGTCAGCGTGAGGCTGGTTCCTGGTCAGACACCTGTGTGCTAGCTGCTTCTCACTGGTCAGACACCTGTGTGCTAGCTGCTTCTCACTGGCCAGACACCTGTGTGTTAGCTGCTTCTCACTGGTCAGACACCTGTGTGCTAGCTGCTTCTCACTGGTCAGACACCTGTGTGTTAGCTACTTCTCACTGGTCAGACACCTGTGTGCTAGCTGCTTCTCACTGGCCAGACACCTGTGTGTTAGCTGCTTCTCACTGGTCAGACACCTGTGTGCTAGCTGCTTCTCACTGGTCAGACACCTGTGTGCTAGCTGCTTCTCACTGGTCAGACACCTGTGTGCTAGCTGCTTCTCACTGGCCAGACACCTGTGTGTTAGCTGCTTCTCACTGGTCAGACACCTGTGTGCTAGCTGCTTCTCACTGGTCAGACACCTGTGTGCTAGCTGCTTCTCACTGGCCAGACACCTGTGTGCTAGCTGCTTCTCACTGGCCAGACACCTGTGTGCTAGCTGCTTCTCACTGGTCAGACACCTGTGTGCTAGCTGCTTCTCACTGGTCTGACACCTGTGTGCTAGCTGCTTCTCACTGGCCAGACACCTGTGTGCTAGCTGCTTCTCACTGGCCAGACACCTGTGTGCTAGCTGCTTCTCACTGGCCAGACACCTGTGTGTTCGCTGCTTCTCACTGGTCAGACACCTGTGTGTTCGCTGCTTCTCACTGGTCAGACACTTGTGTGCTAGCTGCTTCTCACTGGTCAGACACTGTGTGCTAGCTGTTCTCATTGGTCAGACACCTGTGTGCTAGCTGCTTCTCACTGGTCAGACACCTGTGTGCTAGCTGCTTCTCACTGGTCAGACACCTGTGTGCTAGCTGCTTCTCATTGGTCAGACACCTGTGTGCTAGCTGCTTCTCACTGGTCAGACACCTGTGTGCTAGCTGCTTCTCACTGGTCAGACACCTGTGTGCTAGCTGCTTCTCACTGGTCAGACACCTGTGTGCTAGCTGCTTCTCACTGGCCAGACACCTGTGTGCTAGCTGCTTCTCACTGGTCAGGGCACCTGTGTGTTAGCTGCTTCTCACTGGTCAGACACCTGTGTGCTAGCTGCTTCTCACTGGTCAGACACCTGTGTGTAGCTGCTTCTCACTGGTCAGGGCACCTGTGTGTTAGCTGCTTCTCACTGGTCAGACACCTGTGTGTAGCTGCTTCTCACTGGTCAGGGCACCTGTGTGCTAGCTGTTCTCACTGGTCAGACACCTGTGTGCTAGCTGCTTCTCACTGGTCAGACACCTGTGTGTTCGCTGCTTCTCACTGGTCAGACACCTGTGTGTTCGCTGCTTCTCACTGGCCAGACACCTGTGTGTTCGCTGCTTCTCACTGGCCAGACACCTGTGTGCTAGCTGCTTCTCACTGGTCAGACACCTGTGTGTTCGCTGCTTCTCACTGGTCAGACACCTGTGTGTTCGCTGCTTCTCACTGGCCAGACACCTGTGTGTTCGCTGCCCTTCTCACTGGTCAGACACCTGTGTGTTCGCTGCTTCTCACTGGTCAGACACCTGTGTGTTCGCTGCTTCTCACTGGCCAGACACCTGTGTGCTAGCTGCTTCTCACTGGTCAGACACCTGTGTGTTCGCTGCTTCTCACTGGTCAGACACCTGTATGCTAGCTGCTTCTCACTGGCCAGACACCTGTGTGCTAGCTGCTTCTCACTGGTCAGACACCTGTGTGCTAGCTGCTTCTCACTGGTCAGACACCTGTGTGCTAGCTGCTTCTCACTGGCCAGACACCTGTGTGCTAGCTGCTTCTCACTGGTCAGACACCTGTGTGTTCGCTGCTTCTCACTGGCCAGACACCTGTATGCTAGCTGCTTCTCACTGGCCAGACACCTGTGTGCTAGCTGCTTCTCACTGGCCAGACACCTATGTGTTCGCTGCTTCTCACTGGCCAGACACCTATGTGTTCGCTGCTTCTCACTGGCCAGACACCTATGTGTTCGCTGCTTCTCGCTGGCCAGACACCTGTGTGTTCGCTGCTTCTCACTGGAGAGACACCTGTGTGTTCGCTGCTTCTCGCTGGCTAGACACCTATGCGCTAGCTGCTTCTCACTGGCCAGACACCTATGTGTTCGCTGCTTCTCACTGGCCAGACACCTATGTGTTCGCTGCTTCTCACTGGCCAGACACCTGTGTGTTCGCTGCTTCTCACTGGCCAGACACCTGTATGCTAGCTGCTTCTCACTGGCCAGACACCTGTGTGCTAGCTGCTTCTCACTGGCCAGACACCTGTGTGCTAGCTGCTTCTCACTGGCCAGACACATGTGTGCTAGCTGCTTCTCACTGGTCAGACACCTGTGTGTTCGCTGCTTCTCACTGGCCAGACACCTGTATGCTAGCTGCTTCTCACTGGCCAGACACCTGTGTGCTAGCTGCTTCTCACTTGCCAGACACCTATGTGCTAGCTGTTTCTCACTGGCCAGACACCTGTGTTCTAGCTGCTTCTCACTGGCCAGACACCTGTGTGCTTGCTGCTTCTCACTGGCCAGACACCTGTGTGCTAGCTGCTTCTCACTGGCCAGACACCTGTGTGCTAGCTGCTTTCTCACTGGCAGACACCTGTATGCTAGCTGCTTCTCACTGGTCAGACACCTGTGTGCTAGCTGCTTCTCACTGGCCAGACACCTGTGTGCTAGCTGCTTCTCACTGGCCAGTCACCTGTGTGCAAGTTGCTTCTCACTGACCAGACACCTGTGTGCTAGCTGCTTCTCACTGGCCAGACACCTGTGTGTTCGTTGCTTCTCACTGGCCAGACACCTGTGTGTTCGCTGCTTCTCACTGGCCAGACACTTGTGTGCTAGCTGCTTTTCACTGGCCAGACACCTGTGTGTTCGTTGCTTCTCACTGACCAGACACCTGTGTGTTCGTTGCTTCTCACTGACCAGACACCTGTGTGTTCGCTGCTTCTCACTGGTCAGACATCTGTGTGTTCGCTGCTTCTCACTGGCCAGACACCTGTGTGCTAGCTGCTTCTCACTGGCCAGACACCTGTGTGCTAGCTGCTTCTCACTGACCAGACACCTGTGTGTTCGCTGCTTCTCACTGGTCAGACACCTGTGTGTTCGTTGCTTCTCACTGACCAGACACCTGTGTGTTCGTTGCTTCTCACTGACCAGACACCTGTGTGTTCGTTGCTTCTCACTGACCAGACACCTGTGTTTTCGCTGCTTCTCACTGGCCAGACACCTGTGTGTTCGCTGCTTCTCACTGGCCAGACACCTGTGTGCTAGCTGCTTCTCACTGGTCAGTTTACTAAGTTGATTTAGATGCAGGTACACATATAGTTCAATGTGATAATGGTAAGTAATATCGACAAGTTGATAATTAAGACACATGTGCAGCAGTTAGGTATCTTTATTCCGAAACGTTTCACCTACACAGTAGACTTCTTCAGTCGAGTACAGAGAAGTAGTTTTGAGGCGGTCCTATAGTGTCCTATAGGGAGGAGCTGCTGACCACAGGGAGGAGTACAAGATCAACAAGTACAAGGACTTAAGCCAACAGTATCAATTTGTCCCAGTGGGATCAGAGACCTTGGGATCATGGGGGAAAAATGCCACACGTTTCCTTAAAGAATTGGGTTCCAGACTCATCGACACCACCAGGGACCCAAGAGCAGCCACTTTCATGTTCCAGCGCCTCAGCGTCGCCATCCAGAGGGGAAATGCTTGCTGTATACTGGGCTCGCGTCCGGCTTCGGAGGAGATGGAGGAGATTCATAACCTTAGATATATTGTACCAATGTATTCATGTTTGTGTTTTCTATCAATGTATTCTGTCTATTAATAAAGTACATATATAATATAAATTATATATATTTTATTATTTTATTTTTTTTATTATCACACTGGCCGATTCCCACCAAGGCAGGGTGGCCCGAAAAAGAAAAACTTTCACCATCATTCACTCCATCACTGTCTTGCCAGAAGGGTGCTTTACACTACAGTTTTTAAACTGCAACATTAACACCCCTCCTTCAGAGTGCAGGCACTGTACTTCCCATCTCCAGGACTCAAGTCCGGCCTGCCGGTTTCCCTGAACCCCTTCATAAATGTTACTTTGCTCACACTCCAACAGCACGTCAAGTATTAAAAACCATTTGTCTCCATTCACTCCTATAAAACACGCTCACGCATGCCTGCTGGAAGTCGAAGCCCCTCGCACACAAAACCTCCTTTACCCCCCTCTCTCCAACCTTTCCTAGGCCGACCCCTACCCCGCCTTCCTTCCACTACAGACTGATACACTCTTGAAGTCATTCTGTTTCGCTCCATTCTCTCTACATGTCCGAACCACCTCAACAACCCTTCCTCAGCCCTCTGGACAACAGTTTTGTTAATCCCGCACCTCCTCCTAACTTCCAAACTACGAATTCTCTGCATTATATTCACACCACACATTGCCCTCAGACATGACATCTCCACTGCCTCCAGCCTTCTCCTCGCTGCAACATTCATCACCCATGCTTCACTCCCATATAAGAGCGTTGGTAAAACTATCTCTCATACATTCCCCTCTTTGCCTCCAAGGACAAAGTTCTTTGTCTCCACAGACTCCTAAGTGCACCACTCACCCTTTTCCCCTCATCAATTCTATATATATATATATATATATATATATATATATATATATATATATATTTTATATATATATATATATATATATATATATATATATATAATATATATAATATATTATATATATATATATATATATATTATATATATATATATATAATATTTTATATATATATATATATATAAGCGAAAATTTGTGTATGTGGGAGGGTTGTGTGGGTGGGCGGGGAGAATCGCGAGGGTGGGTCGTGAGGGTGGATCGTGACTTGTGGGTGGCGAGGGGTGGGTCGTGAGGATGGGTCGTTAGGGGTGGGTCGTAAGGGGTGATTTGTGACGGTGGGTCTAGAGGGTGGGTCGCAAGAGGTGGGTCGCAAGGGGTCGGTCGTAAGGGGTGGGTCGTATGAGGTGGGTCGTAAGTGGTGGGTCCAGAGGGTGGGTCGCGAGGGGTGGGTGGTGATGGTGGGTGGCTGGTAGTGGTATAGTCTTGCGTCAATATTGGCAGCATCGACCTTCTGGCAACACCAGCTGCCAGCTTCCCACGCTGCCACCACCACACCACTCTAACCTCACCCTTAACTTCCCCTTTCACAAAAACCACACTAGCTTGCCACCCTCTCCACCAGACATCCAACAAAAACACGCCATTAGCACTCTTATCATCCTCTAAACATAAAGACCAAATTTCCATGCACTCTACAGTTTATTCAAACACTCCCAACAGAACAAGGAGTCTTACGCTTTACGACAGAGGGACTTAACGTCGATAGTTCCCTGCTAGGAGGCTGAGAAGGACGTCTCAGCTGACAATTTGAGACAATTTAGTGGTGCACGACGGTAATGGCGGGCGTAAGAGCCGTGGCTTAGCTAGAAAAACTGGCCATTAATATTTGGCCGTGGTTGCCGGTGCCTTAACAACGTCAGGGCAAGCCAGGGGGGGGGATGGGTGGGCTGGCTTGGCTTAGCCACATTAACCCGTTTATTATCACCATCTTGGAGTCTCTGGCAGCGTTTTTGTTATTGTTCAGTAGCGGACCTTTGTCTTGTCTTACCTCGCTAGTATTGTTGTGGGGGGGGGGGGTCTCGTTAGCACTGCGTTAATGAGGCGTGTGACAATTAACGAGTATCATGGGCGATTGTGTAACTTACCTATGATTGTACTCACCCAACTGTGGTTGCAGGGTTCGAATCACGGCTCCCAGCCTTCCTGCTGGCTACTATTGCCTTCACTCTGACAGCTGTCTTACCTGTGTGTCACCAGGTGATATGTACCTTCATATATATGTAATGAGAGAGATAACACAAGGTCTCTAACAAGGTTATCTACCAGTGGAGCTAAACTAGAGATACTTCTGCCTTCTACAACACTAGTCACAGACTTAGTATGAAAACGACGGTTTGAAAAGCCGGATTTAAAGCTGGGCCGCATTTTTTTTTTCATAAATAATAATCAAAAATTTTGTAAGTGTTGACACTCGAGTATGGAACCTACGTACAAGTGTATTCATAATTTCATGTGAAGGCTGCATCTATTTCCTAGAAGGGCCGCATGTGGCCCCTCGGGCCACAGGTTGGCGACCCCTGCCCTAGAGATATGATAGAATAATGTATCAGTGTATCAGAGTACTGTATCAGAAGTCACTTTCTCTCTCTCTCTCTCTCTCTCTCTCTCTCTCTCTCTCTCTCTCTCTCTCTACCTTTGTTCTGGTTAAAATATATCTGTTCTTAGGCTAGATCATAACAATATCATTGTGAGGCTTCGTTTAACCTCCCACAAGAGGATTCTCAGCTATATGCAAGATATGCAACTGATTACAACCCCCGCCCCCACCTCCCTGATCAGGTCCACGTCAGGGTGTCAGGGCTCATCTTGTAAAAATCTGAAATGAATTTCCTATAGACAGGTTAGGTTAGGTCAGGTTTGTCAGGAAACAGGACAAATGTTACCCGAAGTGGGTCATTGATGATGACCAGCTGCTGGAACTATACCAGGGACCTGACCAGCCAGTGGTGGCTGCCATAGATGATGACCAGCTGCTGGAACTATACCAGGGACCTGACCAGCCAGTGGTGGCTGCCATAGATGATGACCAGCTGCTGGAACTATACCAGGGACCTGACCAGCCAGTGGTGGCTGCCATAGATGATGACCAGCTGCTGGAACTATACCAGGGACCTGACCAGCCAGTGGTGGCTGCCATGGTCTTGGCTACACTGGAAGACAACCTGTCCTACACTGACTCTGGGAAAGCCCTTTGGAAAGTGTGACCACGGGGTAATTGCGCAGAAAATGCGTGCGAAAGAAATGAGTGGAAATGTGGACAGATGGATATTTAACTTCCGAACCAAGAGAACACAAGGAATAATATGTTGAAAAATGGTATAAAACACCGTCAGGTTGATAATTAAGACACATGTGCAACAGTTAGGTGTGTTTATTGTTGGATAGTTTCACCTACACAGTAGCCTTCTTCAGTCTGGTACAAAAATGTTGGCAGAAACACCAGAGATGTGAAGACGATATAATCAGTCCATCACCCTTGAAGACGTAGTTTTGAGGTGGTCAGTCCCTCTGCCTGGAGAAGAATTTTGCTCCATAGTTTGGAACAATATGATATCGTCTTTACATCTGTATTGCTTCAGCTCATTCTTCTGTACTCGACTGAAGAAGCCTACTGTGTAAGCGAAACGTTTCAACAATAAAGATACCTAACTGATGCACAAGTGTCTTAATTATCAACAAGAAGTAATAGCAAACAGAGAGAAATTTGTGGCTGCTACAGTGAGGTGTGTTGTTCCTCAAGGCACGGTGCTCTCCCTACTCCTCTTTCTCATTCTCATATCTGACACAGAGACATAAACCACAGCACTATATTATCTTCGCAGAGAGTGTCATCCACAGAAGACACAGCGAGCCTTCAGGCTGATATAAACCAAGTCTTGTAGTGGGCTACTGACAACAATATGATGTTTAATGAGGCCAAATTTCAATTATTATGTTATGGAAAAATGGAGGAAATAAAAACAAGATCGGAGCACAAGACAAACTTGAATCATTTACAGTGTAAAGTTGCTGGCACCACAGAGATAAAACACACCAAAAACTGTATAAGATACTCGTGGTGCTGGTGGTGGGGGGGGGTAACCCCGTCATGAATGAAAGGAGGGTGTTGGAGAGTTGTGGTCCCTTTACACTTGCTGTGTTCCCTCCGCGTACTCGTCGCTTCCCTGCTTTTCACCAGAGGGAGCCTGCACTGTCTGCCAAGTCTTTTGCTGTCATCCGTAGCGATTTCGGTGTGCAGATCTGGGAGCAGTCCCTCCAGAATCTTCCAGGTGTAGATTATGATGTATCTTTCTCGCCTACATTCTAAGGAGTACAATTCAAGGGACTTCAGGCGCTTGATGCTGAAGGTTCTCAGTGCATTTTCCAGTTCTGCCAATATTCCAGCCTAGAAAGAACGAATGACCCGAAGAGCATCATCACTGCCTTGTTATCTCTTGTTTTGAAGGTTCTAGTTATCCAACTTATCATTTTCCTTGCAGTTGCAATAACAATATTGTTACTCATTTTAATTGTGAGATCTTCTGTCATTATGACTCCCAGGTTTCTCCATAATTAATACCAGTGTTCCAGAATTTGTACCAGTGTTCCAGAATTTGTACCAGTGTTCCGTCTCGAAACTGTTACTAGTTCAGTCACAAAAGAAAGAGCTAAACCCGTAAGAGTTATCCGGAAGGAAGGAAGGGGATAACTAATAAAATTCCACCTCCACGTCTTTGTCGGCTCACAACCGAAGGCCTGAGGGTCGATCCCGGAGCGGGTAGGGAGGCGAGATGACTCCTGACACCTGCTGTGCCCTATTCACCTCTTACCTCATTTCCTAGTAATTTCAAGTTACTTTTCCACTATATATCTGCCAGAAACTATTCACCATTGTTTCAAGAATCTTCTGTAACCTTGTTACCTCACACCAAGACACTCCTTAATATCTGTTGATGTGTATAACAAGGTCTCTCGCCCCTCCAGTCTCTGTGTCTCTCGCCCCTCCAGTCTCTGTGTCTCTCGCCCCTCCAGTCTCTGTGTCTCTCGCCCCTCCAGTCTCTGTGTCTCTCGCCCCTCCAGTCTGTGTCTCTCGCCCCTCCAGTCTCTGTGTCTCTCGCCCCTCCAGTCTCTGTGTCTCTCGCCCCTCCAGTCTCTGTGTCTCTCGCCCCTCCAGTCTCTGTGTCTCTCGCCCCTCCAGTCTGTGTCTCTCGCCCCTCCAGTCTCTGTGTCTCTCGCCCCTCCAGTCTCTGTGTCTCTCGCCCCTCCAGTCTCTGTGTCTCTCGCCCCTCAGTCTCTGTGTCTCTCGCCCCTCCAGTCTCTGTGTCTCTTGCCCCTCCAGTCTCTGTGTCTCTCGCCCCTCCAGTCTCTGTGTCTCTCGCCCCCAGTCTCTGTGTCTCTCGCCCCCCCAGTCTCTGTGTCTCTCGCCCCTCCAGTCTCTGTGTCTCTCGCCCCTCCAGTCTCTGTGTCTCTCGCCCCTCCAGTCTCTGTGTCTCTCGCCCCTCCAGTCTCTGTGTTTTGCTGAGTGAGTTATGGTGTTATTTTCTAGTTCTTGTCCTCACTGATCACACTACTCTCCCCTGACCTCCCTGACTGTCTACCCAGTCATCTCTCCCTAAATCAGGGAATGGGTGGGGGTTCTAACCCCACCCATGGTAAGTGAGTCCTCAAACTCACAGGCCAGTGCGTTAACCACTCGACCAACTGACTCCAATAAGATTCATCCAGCAAGGTATAGTTCTGTACACCATAGGAAGGTTAGCACGGGCCACCACCAGAACATCCACGCTGCAGCGTGGCTGCTCTGGGAGTCATCTGTAAAAATCTGCCTTTGCGGTCACAGTGGTGGCCTATGTTAACCTTCCTATGGTATACAGAAATATACTTTGTTGGATGAATCTTATTGGAGTCAGTTGGTCTAGTGGTTAACGCACTGGCCTGTGAGTTTGAGGAATAACTTGCCCTGGGTTCTAACCCCACCCATTCCCTGATTTTTATGCAATATTCTAATTATGACCTCATTAATCTCCTCTCCACTCTCTGAATCTCTCACGGATACAATCATATCACCGTAATATCGCATCATCTACAAATTTTACCATTTCTTGGCTGTTAGTCCCAGTTCTAGATTAGAAATATTAAAAAACAAGACTTGACCAAGACCCTACCCATGAGGGACCCCACTCGTCACGCTTCACCAATCAGACACTCAGATATTTAAAACAACTCTGTGTTTCTTGTCAGTAAAGTAACCAGTGATCCAGGAGACCTTTAAGTAGCAAGGTCCGATGTTGTGCTCAGTCGAGTACCTAGGAGTCGAGGCACACTACAGTCGTAAGGGACTTGGTATTTCTAACTATCGTAAAAACAGGTTGAAATCTCCACTATGTCTAGTAGACAGCAAACAATCTCAGTGCGAGAACCACGTTCGTGATGTTATTACTTGATTATAACTTTTAAGAAAGGTAACGATGTTGTTCCTCATCTCCCCAGAGGGGAGAGAGAGAGAGAGAGAGAGAGAGAGACGGGGGGAAGGAGAGTAGGGGAGGGAGAGTAGGGGAGGGAGAGTAGAGGAGGGGAAAGAGGGGAGGGACGGGGTACAATGACAGTCATGGAACACATCAAATATTCATTAGCGGCGTCACGGGTCGTTGAGGATTGTACCAGGTGTCGTTGTTCATTGTCAGAGTCAACACAGGTGAGAACCCTCACACTTGTCACCACCCTTACTCACTCACCTCATTCACTCATTTACTCACCTCACTCATTCACTCACTCCGTCACCTCATTTAGTCAGTACTAAGTCACAACTGACCCACAATACCGTGTCTGAAATAATTCTCAACTGACCCACAATTTAGCGAGACCACAGACGAGGTTTTGGTCCTTCCCGGACCGTCATCATTCCACAAGACAGGTCAGGCCAGGCCAGGCCAGGCCAGGCCAGGCCAGGTCACATCTACTGCTATTCTACTTTCTACTAGATGTGCTAACTAGCCTCACTAGGCTCAGATAGTCTTCTAGTTTATGATGGTGTTCTATCGTTCTATTGTTATCTATTTTATATTGTCTGCCTTCGCGAACTGCCCAGAACTGTCTTCAGACGTCAACAAGACACCAGAGCTGTCTCCAGACATCACTAAGACGCCACAAATTTCTTCAGATGTCGGTAAGACTCCCGAACTGTCTTCAGACGTCGGTAAGACTCCTGAAGTGTATTAAGACGTCAGTAAGACGCCACACCTCTCTCTCCAAAGCCAATAAGAAGCCACAACTCTCCAAACATTAATATAACGCTAGAACTGTCTACAGACTTCAATAAGACGACAGAACTGCCTCCAGACCTGAGACAGCTTCAACGAGATCGTCAATATCAGCCAGCAGCCGCTACAGCTCCCAGGAGATTAGATCAAGAGAGCCAGGCGGTCAGGCAGCAGCTGCTGCTCAAGCAACACACCTTCCCTTCAGTGTTCTCTCCTCCCCCGTGGCTCTGGCACCTTCCCAGGCATCCACTGCTTTCACCTCAGACTCCCCAGCCTCACCAGGACTCAACCTAGCATCTAGCTGCGTCTGGCACCTCTTAGCTGCGCCTGGTACCTCCTAGCTGCACGGAGACTCCTCTTGGCATTATTCCTGGTACCTTCTAGGTTACACTGGCATCTTTTAGAAATCTCTGTCCCTCACCTGACACTCTTCTAGAAGTATTTTCTACCCTCTCCCAGGTTCCTATCAGCACTCTCTCTCTTGTTATCCTGCCTCAGATCCTTTACAGGATATGAGTCCTTCATTCCATCCCTGTGTTTTTAGAGGCGTGCAGACAGCACAGTTCAGATGACCTTAATACTTGCGTCCCATCCTTCGGAGTCTAGATATTTTTTTTTTGTATATTAATATATAAGCCTGTAGTTTTACGCCTCCTGTCTATTTTTTTTTTCAAAATTGGTTCAGTTATGAACAAAAAGACACAATGCCGTGACTAAACAAAAACACAAATTACCCGCACATAGGAGAAAGAGAAAAACTCATGACGACGTTTTGGTCCGACTTAGACCATTTACAAGTGACACTGACAGAAGAGAGTGAGGGAGCCAGTATATATAGTCGAGGAGGACAGGGACGGGACCAAGAGAGGAAGAAAAAGATGTAGTGGCAGTGGTAATACTGGTAGTG
The DNA here is from genome assembly GCF_026875155.1 of Cherax quadricarinatus. Lineage (NCBI taxonomy): Eukaryota > Metazoa > Arthropoda > Malacostraca > Decapoda > Parastacidae > Cherax > Cherax quadricarinatus. The sequence continues at coordinate 30,007,947 of NC_069428.1, read as the reverse complement.
GAAGTAGTAGTAGATGTGACAGTGGCAGTAGAAGGTAGGGGCAGTAGTTTTTGCCACAAGAGATAGAAAGAGGAGAGAAAGGAGTAGTAGTAGTAGTAGAAAAGGTAGAAGGAAGAAGCAGAAATAGTGACTATCAGTTTTTTGACTCAGAATTGTCCACTCATCGCAATTCGTTCTCTGGTCTTGGCTATCATTCCGATTTCATAAACTCTTCTTTCTCATGTGTTAAACGGACTTTCTTCTCTCCCTAATTCTCTACTCCTGTGAAATCTCCTGTTCTCTTCCTTCCCTATATTTCCAGCTTTTGTAATCTCAACAACTCTCTCCATTCCTTACACATCAAACCTACTTGTCGCCAAACTAACACTCTTCGCAGTAATCTAGTTCGTACCTCTGCTGCTGTTGGTGCTTCTGGAGTCTACACTATTTCCTGCACCTCTTGTCTTCTTCAATACTTTGGAGAAACTGGCTGCTCTCTTTCTGACGGACTTAAAGAGCAGAAAAACAGTGTTAGGCTTGCCGACACTAGTAATGTTCTTTTCTATTATGACAGAGATCACAGTCATCCTATAGACTGGTCCTCTGCCAAAACTGTCTCTCCTACTTTTAGCCTTCACAGTCGTCGTCTTGTTGAAGCATCTCTTATACACAGCTTTCCTAGTATGATTCTGAATCTTAGTTGTGGCTGTGTCTCTGCAGATGCCTTCCTTTCTCTTTACATTATCAAATGATCCAAGCTTCAGAACACCCGTGACTTGACCTGATCGTTTCTTCTCTCCGTCTCTTCTCCTTTCCTATTTTTCCTTATTTCTTTGTTTTTTTTTCTTCTGCCCAGTATGTACTGTCATTCAGTCCCTCCCCTCCATTGTGTTGTTGGTCCTACCCCTTGTAGGTCCTTAGCTCTGATGCAGTGCTCGTTGTAGGTCCTTAGCTCTGATGCAGTGCTCGTTGTAGGTCCTTAGCTCTGATGCAGTGCTCGTTGTAGGTCCTTAGCTCTGATGCAGTGCTCGTTGTAGGTCCTTAGCTCTGATGCAGTGCTCGTTGTAGGTCCTTAGCTCTCCTGTAGTGCTCCTTTTTCTTGTCCTTAGACTGAGCCTACTTCTACTCTGCTACCTCTACCATTCCTTACTACTATTACTGCTTCTATCTTTTCTACTACTATTACTACTATTGTCTCCTTTCTCTCCCTTTTCTATCTCTTGTGGCAAAAATTGCTCCCCCTACTTTCTACTGCCACTACTACATCTACTACTACTTCCACTACCAGTATTACCACTACCACTACATCTTTTTCTTCCTCTCTTGGTCCCGTCCCTGTCCTCTTCGACTATATATATACTGGCTCCCTCACTCTCTTCTGTGTACAGGTTATCTGTGTATTGTTCAATTATAGCTGTTTACCCCTGTCCGCCAGCTGTCTGTCTGCTTTTCAGTGATTTTATATATTGTGAGTTAACCAAGTATTTATCTTTGAGTTTCTAAGCTATTTTGTTACTTAGTATTGATCCACAATCCAGTTCAACCTTAACTGTATAATAAGAGGAACTACAGTGTCGGACGATGGTGACCCCGTGTCATTGGTGATGTGGATGTCTGACACGTGGTTTGACCTGGACTGAAGCTTGGTTTGACTTGGATTGACGCGTGGTTTGACCCTGTGCCAGCAGATGGAGCGTGGAGAGGCAGCGTGCCGTGTGTGCGGCGACAAGGCTTCGGGGAAGCACTACGGTGTTCCTTCGTGTGATGGCTGCAGAGGATTCTTCAAGAGATCCATCAGACGTTACCGTAACAAGTGAGTCTGGCTTCTCTCACTCTTGCTGCTACTGTTACTGTTACACCTGCTGTTACTACTACTACTACCACAATTACTACTACTATTACTACTACTGTTGCTACTACCACTACTACCACCACCGCAATTACTACTAATAATAACAGTAGAACCACCACAATTACCACTACTACTACTACTACAGTTATTATTATTATTATTATTATTATTATTATTATTATTATTATTATTATTATTATTATTATTATTATTACTACTACTACTACTACCACTAATACTAGCACCATAGATAAAACTATCACCACCTCTACAACTATTACGACTATAACTACTACCATCTCTACTCCCTCAGGACTCTAGACTACGTGTGTAAGGAAGCTGGCACTTGTGTGGTAGACGTTACTAGGAGGAACCAGTGCCAGGCCTGTCGTTTCAAGAAGTGCCTAGATGTCAACATGAAGAAAGATGGTAAGTAGCACTCTGACGTCACTAGGAAGACGGTAAGTGGCACTCTGACATCACTAGGAAGATGGTAAGTGACACTGACGTCACTAAGATGGTAAGTGGCACTCTGACGTCACTAGGAAGATAGTAAGTGGCACTCTGACGTCACTAAGAAGATGGTAAGTAATACCCTGACGTCACTAGGAAGATTGTAAATGGCACTCTGAGGTCACTATGAAGATGGTAAATGGCACTCTGACGTCACTATAAAGATGGTAAGCGGCACTCTGTAGAATTTATCTGAAAGCATTAAAATAATAATAATAATAATAATAATAATAATAATAATAATAATAATAATAATAATAATAGTAATAATAATAACAATAATAATAATAATAATAATAATAATAATAATAATAATAATAATAATAATAATAATAATAATAATAATAATAATAATAATATCCCAGCACTCTCTGCCCTACACTAGTTTTACTAAAAACTCACTCCCAGGGAGTAGGTACACACATGTGTATGGTGGGTTGTATGTTGGTGCCACATACACACCTTAACACTTGTTAACATGACATTAGCTGTCACTAACATGTGTGTGTGTGTGTACTCACCTAATTGTGGTTGCAGGGGTCGATTCATAGCTCCTGGCCTCGCCTCTTCACTGGCCGCCACTATGTCCACTCTCTCCCTGCTCCATGAGCTTTATCATGCCTCTTCTCAAAGCTATGTAAGGTACTTGCCTTCACTGTGTCACTTTCCAGACCGTTCCACTTCTAGACAACTCTGTGACTGAAGAAATACTTCCTAACATCCCTGTGACTTCCAATTGTGACCCCTTGCTGCTGTGTCCTTTCTCTGAAACATTCTGTCCCTATACACCTTGTCAATTCCTCTCAGTATTTTATATATCGTTATCATGTTCTTCCCTATCCCTCCTGTCCTCCAGTGTCGCCAGGTAGATTTTCCTTAACCTCTCCTCGTAATTCATTACTAAGGTGTCGGAACGCTATTCTTAGGTTTGCCAGTAGCTTATATGCTGCAGCAATTATTTGGCTGATGTGCGCATAAGTAAATTTGCTTGGTATTATACTCGCCCCAAGATCCTTTTCCTTGAGTGAGGTTTGCAGTCTTTGGCCACCTAGCTTGTTCATGACTTGGCACATGGTGGGGTTAAACTCCAGGAGCCAGTTGCTGGACCAGGCTTACTTACAGCCTGTCCAGATCCCTTTGTAGTCTTACCTGATCCTCATTCAATTGAATTCCTCGCATTAGCTGCACATCGTCTGCAAACAGGGACACCTCTAAATCTATCCTTCCGACATGTCATTCACATATACGAGAAACAGCACTGGTCCTAGTACTGACCCTTGTGGAACCCCTCTCGTTACAGTGAAGTGACTTTCCTGTTATACCTGCCTGCTCCTTCAGTTTTCACACTAATCTCTTGTGTGGAACTGTGTGGAGAGCTTACAGTCCAAGAGTTAGCAGTCCACTCACCCCTCTCTCTTTCTTATGTCTTACTTCCATCACCTATCGGTAAAACTCCAGTAGGTTTGTGACACAAGATTTCCCTTCCCTGAAACCGTGCTGGTTGTCGTGTATACTTTTCTAGATGCTCCACCACTCTTCTGGTAATCTTCTCAATGACTTTGCATACTATACATGTCAGTTACACTGGTCTGTAGTTTAATTCTGCTTGTCTGTCTCTTTTCTTAAAAACTGGGACTACGTTTGCTGTCTTCCACACCTCAGGTAGTAGCCCAGTTTCGAGATATGTTGAAGATTGTTGTTAGTGGCACACACAGCGCCTCTGCTTCCTCTTTCAGGGCCTATGGAGAGATGTCCGGCCCCACCACCATGGAGGTATCTAGTTTACTCAGCAGCTTCTTCACCTCCTCGTCGGTTATTTATATTGTGTCCAGCACTTGACGGTGGATCCCACCATTCCGGATTTCTGGAGCCTCTTCTGTCTCCTCTATAAATACTTCCTTTATAAATCTCGTATTGAGCTCTTCACATAATTCTCGGTCGTTTATTGTGATTTTCCCTCCTTCCTTCCTCAGCCTGATTACCTGATCCTAGACTTTTGTTTTCCTCCTGATGTGGCTATACAATAGCTTTGAGTCAGATTTAGCTTTCGATGCTATGTCGTTTTCGTACTCTCGTTGGTCGCTGGGCCTCCCTCATTATCTGTGCATATTCGTTCCTGCTTCTTCGACTAATCTCCTTATTTTCCTGGGTCTTTTGTCTTCTATACATTTTCCATTCTCTAACACAGTTTTGGTCTCTCTACACCTCTGGGTGAACCATGGGTTCATTCTGGTCATCCCATTATTTCTGTCTCCTTGCATTGTGTTGTCAAGTATTTCATTATTTCATTTACTGTGTGTGTGTGTGTATGTGTGTGTGTGTTGTGTGTGTGTGTACCTAACACTACAGGACAGTGTAGCCACACCAGAGTTGGTGACAGGCTGTGAGACAGTGTTGCCAGCTAGCAGCAGGTGGCTGCTCTCAGCAGTGTTCCCAGACAAGAGGGGCGGCGCCCCTCCAACAAGACACATCCATCCCGCTTGCATAACTTAGTACCCCGTGGCGGGGCCCAGGAGTACATATACTCTACATGCAGAGTACATAATGAGTACATAGCGAGTACACAGGACAAGAGGACAGCTAGGAGAGGCTCCTTGCTCCATACTGAGGCTACCTCTGAGAGACTAGCAAGTCTGGTCGCCTCTAAGGCAGTGTGAGTGCGTGGGATGAGAATGGTATAGCTGAAGGCTCTCTCCCTACCCTCCTCACTGCCACCACCAACTAATCTAAAGGGAAGAAAACATGAGTGTTCGCATATTTAATAGAAGACGGGGGAAGCAGAGACGATACAAGTACTAAGTGAAACTACCACTACAACTAGCACTTCCTATACTACTAGCACTACCACTACAACTACTATTATCACTAGCACTACTACTAGGAATACTACTGGTAGCAATACCACTGGTACTAGCACGATCACTACTACTAGCACTACCACTACGACTAGCAATACTACCATTACTAGCACAACCACTACTACCATCACTACGACTACTACTAGCAATACCACCACTACTAGCACTAACACCATTACTAGCACTACTACTGCTAGCACTATCACTACTACTAGCATTACTAGTACCACTACTACTAGCACTACCATTACTCCTGGCATTACTACTAGCACTACTACTAGCACTACCACTTCTACTAGCACTACCATTACTAATAACAATACTACTACTACCACTATTATTAGCACTGCCATAGCTACTAGCACTACCACTACTACTAGCACTACTACTGCTACCACTGCCACTACGACTAGCACTACCATTACTACTAGCACTACCACTAGCACTACTACTGCTAGCACTACCGCTACTACTATCACGATCACTACTACTAGCAATACCACTACTACTAGCACGATCACTGCTAGCATTACCACTACTAGCATCATTAACACTACTACTAACACAACCAGTACTACTAGCACTACCATTACTAGCTCTAAGACGATTAATAGCACTACCACTACTAACAATTAGACGACTACTAGCACTACCACTACTAACATTAAGACGACTACTAGCACTACCACTACTAAGACTATTACGAGTAGTAGCACTACCACTGCTACTAGCACTACCACTACTAACATTAAGACGACTACTAGCACTACCACTACTAACATTAAGACGACTACTAGCACTACCACTAATACCAGCACTGCAACCACTACTAGCACTACCACTACTACTAGCAATACACCATTACTAGCAATATCACTACTACTAGTACTACTACCACTAGCATTACTACTGCTAGCACTACAAAACTAGTACTAGCACTAATAGTACTACTACTAATGCCACTACTATTGCAACTAGAGCTGCCACTACTACTAGCACTATCACTACTACTAATACAACTACTACTAGCACTACCACCACCACTACTACTAGCACTACCACTACTACTACGTGCACTACTACTACTACTAGTAGTAGTGCTAGTAGTAGAAGGGAATGTAAAAGAAGGAAGGAAGGAGGGAGACATAAATAAGGAGGGAGGTGAGCAAGGATAGAAGGAAGGAAGGAAGGAAGAAAGGAAGGAAGGAGGGGAAGGAAGGAGGGAAGGAAGGAAGGAAGGAAGGAAGGAAAAGGAAGGAAGGAAGGAGGAAGGAGGAGGGAAGGAAGGAAGGAAGGAAGGAAGGAGAGAGGAAGGAGGGAAGGAGGAGGAAGGAAGGAGAAGGAAGGAAGGAAGGAAGGAAGGAATAAGGAAGGAAGGAAGGGGGAAGGAAGAGGAAGGAAGGAAGGATGGAAGGAAGGAAGAAGGAGGAAGGAAGGAAGGAAGGAGGAAGGAAGGAAGGGGAAGAAGGAAGGAAGGAAGGAAGGAAGGAAGGAAGGAAGGAAGAGGAAGGAAAGAAGGAAGGAAGGAGGAAGGAGGAAGGAAGGAAGGAAAGAAGAAGGAAGGAAGGAAGGAAGGAAGGAGGAGGAAGGAAGGAAGGAAGGATGGAAGGGGGAAGGAGGAAGGGAAGGAATGAAGGAATGAAGGAAGGAAGGGGGAAGGAAAGAAGGATGGAAGGAAGGAAGGAAGGAAAGAAGGAAGGAAGGAAGGAAGAAAGGAAGGAAGGGGGGGAAGAGGAAGGAAGAAGGAAAGGATGGAAGGAAGGAAGGAAGGGGAAGGAAAGAAGGAAGGAAGGAAGGATGGAAGGATAAGCTGGAAGGATGGAAGGAAGAAAGGAAGGAAGGAAGGAGGAAGGAAGGAATGAAGGAAGGAGGAAGGAAGGAAGGAAGGAAGGAAGGAAGGAAGGAAGGAAGGGAGGAAGGAAGGAAGGAATGAATGAAGGAAGGAAGGAAGGAAAGAAGGAAGGACGATAGGAATGAAGGAAGGAAGGAGGAAGGAAGCATAGAAGGAAGGAGGGATGAAGGAGGAGGAGGAAAGGAAGGAAGGAAGGAAGGGAGAAGGAAGGGAAGAGGAAAGGAAGAAGGAAGGGAGGAAGGAAGGAAGGAAGAAGGAAGGAAGGAAGGAAGGAATGAAGGAAGGAAGAAGGAAGGAAGGAAGGAAGGAGGAAGGAATGAAGAAGGAAGGAAGGAAGGAGGGAGGAAAGGAAGGAAGAACGGAAGGAAGGAAGGAAGGAAGGAAGAAGGAGGAAGAACGGAAGGAAGGAAGGAAGGAAGGAAGGAAGATGAATGAAGGAGGAAGAAGGAGGAGAAAGGAAGGAAGAACGGAAGGAAGGAAGGAAGGAAGGAAGAAAGAAGGAACGGAAGGAGGAAGGAAGGAAGGAAGGGAAGGGGGGGAAGGGGGGGGGGGGGGGAAAGGGGGGGGTTTAGTACCTGGGGTGGGAAAGAAGGGGGAGGCCCGGGTAGAAAGGGGGGGTGGGGCCCCCCCGGGGAAAAAGGGGGGAAAAAATTAGCCGAAAAGCCGGGAAAGGGGCCTTACCCCCCGAAAGGGGGGCCCGGGGGTTTTTGGGGGGGGGGGTTCCCCAAGGGGGTTGGGCCCCGGGGTTTAAAAATTTTTGGGGGGGGGGGTTTTTAAAAAAAAAAAAGGGGGGGGGGGGCCCCCCCAAAAAAAAAAAATGGGGGGGGGGTTTTTCCCGCTTTTTTTTTTTCGGGGGGGTTTTTTTTTGGGGGGGGGGGGCCCCCCCCCCCCCCCCCCAAAAAAAAAAAACCCACAAAAAAAGGAAAGGGAAAAAAAGGAAGGAAAAAAGGGAAGAATAAGGGAAAAAGAGGGGGAGAAAAGGGGGAAAAAAAATAAGAAGAAGAAAGGATAGTATAAAATAAAAGGTGATTATAATTTTTATATTGTTTTGTATTTTGTGTGGTGTTTTGTTTTGTGTTGTGTTGTGGTTTTATTTATTGTTTTTTTTTTGTTTTTTTGTATTTGTTGTTATTTTTTATTGTTGGGTTTTGGAGGGTTTTATGTGTTTTGTTATGGTTAATGGTTTAAATTTGTTTTTTTTTATTAGTTTTGGGTTGGTTTTTGTAGATTTATTTTGTTATTGTTTGTTTTTTATGTTTTTTTTTGGGGGGGTTTGTTTTTTTTTTTTTTTTTTTTTTTTTTTTTTTTTTATTGCCGGCCCTTGCCTCCGGCCTCGCATTCTCCGTCCCCGGCGGGGGTAAAACCTTCCTTCCTCCTTCCACGATCCTTCCTCCGCCGCAATCCTTCCTGCCCTTCCTTCCCTCTCTCGAGTCTTCGGTTTAGGGTGGGAACGGATGCCTTCCTCCAGTCATTCCTCCTTCCCATCCTTGCCAGCGAGGAGACCAGGCATTACGCATCTCTGATTTCCTTCCTCCTCCTTCCTCTCTACCCACCCTATCCAACTCCCAAGAGAAAGGAAAAGAAGAAGGAAGAGAAAGAGGGAAGAAGAAGAAGGAAGAGAAAAAAGGAAGAGAAGGAGGAAGAAGGATAGGAGGAAGAGGAAAGAAGAAGAAGGAAGGATAAAGGAAGTAAGAACTAAGGAAGAGAGAAGAAGGAAGAACGGAAGGAAGGAGAAAGGATATGAAGAACGGAAGTGAAGAGGAGTATAAACATAATAGTGCATTAGCACATATGTTCAGTACTTGTGATTGGATTTGAGTTGTATATGTGTTTGTAGTTGTGATGGGGTGTTGGTGTTAGTGTGTGTGGCGATTTGTGTTTTTATGATGTTGATGTGTGTGATGTGTGTGTGTTGTGTGTGGTGTGTGTTATGTTGGATGTGTGTGTATGTGTGTGTGTGATTTGTGTGTATGTTAGATGTTAGATGAGTAGATAGTAGATAGTGATGTAGTGGTGTGATATGTAGTGGTAGGTTGTGGATGTGTGTGTAGTGTTGTTGTTGATGTTGAGTAGTGTGTGAGATAGTGTGTGTGTGAGTGGTGTATGTATGTGAGTGTTGTAGGGTGTGTAGTGTAGTGTGATGATGTGAGTGTATGTAGTGATGTTGTGTGTAGGTGTTTGATTGTGTGTTGTGATGTGGTGTATGTGTATGTGGTTGTGTGTAGGATGATGTGTGTGTGGTGTAGTGTGTATGGATGTGTTGTGTGTGTGGTGTTTGTGTGTGATGTTTGGATAGTGATGTGAGTTGTGTGTATTGTGTGTGTGTGTGTAGTGTTGTGGGGTGTGTGTGTGTGATGTGTTGTGAGTAGTGTTTGATGTGTGTTTGTATGTGTGTGAGTGTTGAGTGATGTGAGTGAGGTGTGTAGGTGTGAGTAGATGTGATGAGTGTTTGTGTGTGTGTGAGTGTAGTGTGTGTGTGATGTGTGTGTTGATAGTGTGTGTGTGTGTGTTTGTGTGTTGTGGTGTGTATGTGTGTGTGTGTAGTGTGTGTGTATTTGATGTGTGTGTGTGTGTGTGTTGTGTGAATTGTGTGTGTGTGTATCGTGATGATGGTGTGGATGATGATGTGATATTGTGTGTGGTATGTGTGTAGTGTGTAGTGTGTGTGTGTGTGTGTGTGTTGTGTGGAATTGTAGGTTGTTGTGATGTGTGTGTGATGTGAGTGTGTGTGTGTGTGATGTGTGTTGTTGTTTGTGTGGTATGTGTGTAGATTATGTGTGTGTTATGTGTAGTTGTGTGATGTGTGTGTGTGTTGTAGATGTGTAGTGTTGTGTGTATGTGATGTATGTGTGTGTGTGTGTGTATGTGTGTGTTGTGTGTGTGTGTGTTTGTGTGTGTATGATAGATGTAGTTAGTTGTGTTGATGTGTTGTGTTAGTATGTGTGTTATGTGATTGTGATGTAGTTGTATGTGTGTGTGTATGTGTGTTTTGTGTGGAGTGTGTGTGTGTGTTGTGTGTGTGTGTGTGTGTTGTGTGTGTAGTGTGTTATAGTGTGTGTAGTGTTGTTAGTTGTGTGTGTGTGTTGTGTGTGTTATGTGGAGTTGTGTGTGTGTGTGTGTGTTGTGTGTGTGTGTTATGTTGTGTGTGTGTGTGGTGTGTGTGTGTGTGTGTGTGTGTGTGTGTGTGTACTCACCTAGTTGAGGTTGCAGGGTCGAGTCCGAGCTCCTGGCCCAGCCTCTTCACTGATCGCTACTAGGTCACATCTCCCTGAACCGTGGCTTTATCATACCTCTGCTTAAAGCTATATGGATCCTGCCTCCACTACATCGCTTCCCAAACTATTCCACTTACTGACTACTCTGTGGCTGAAGAAATACTTCCTAACATCCCTGTGATTCATCTGTGTCTTCAACTTCCAACTGTATCCCCTTGTTACTGTGTCCAATCTCTGGAACATCCTGTCTTTGTCCACCTTGTCAATTCCTCTCAGTATTTTGTATGTCGTTATCATGTCCCCCCCTATCTCTCCTGTCCTTTAGTGTCGTCAGGTTGATTTCCCTTAACCTCTCCTCGTAGGGCATACCTCTTAGCTCTGGGACTAGTCGTGTTGCAAACCTTTGCACTTTCTCTAGTTTCTTTACGTGCTTGGCTAGGTGTGGGTTCCAAACTGATGCCGCATACTCCAATATGGGCCTAACGTACACGGTGTACAGGGCCCTGAACGATTCCTTATTAAGGTGTCGGAATGCTGTTCTGAGGTTTGCTAGGCGCCCATATGCTGCAGCAGTTATTTGGTTGATGTGCGCTTCAGGAGATGTGCCTGGAGTTATACTCACCCCAAGATCTTTTTCCTTGAGCGAGGTTTGTAGTCTCTGGCACCCTAGACTGTACTCCATCTGCGGTTTTCTTTGCCCTTCCCCAATCTTCATGACTTTGCACTTGGTGGGATTGAACTCTAGGAGCCAATTGCTGGACCAGGTCTGCAGCCTGTCCAGATCCCTTTGTAGTTCTGCCTGGTCTTCGATCGAATGAATTCTTCTCATCAACTTCACGTCATCTGCAAACAGGGACACCTCAGAGTCTATTCCTTCCGTCATGTCGTTCACAAATACCAGAAACAGCACTGGTCCTAGGACTGACCCCTGTGGGACCCCGCTGGTCACAGGTGCCCACTCTGACACCTCTCCACGTACCATGACTCGCTGCTGTCTTCCTGACAAGTATTCTCTGATCCATTGTAGTGCCTTCCCTGTTATCCCTGCTTGGTCCTCCAGTTTTTGCACTAATCTCTTGTGTGGAACTGTGTCAAACGCCTTCTTGCAGTCCAAGAATATGCAATCCACCCACCCCTCTCTCTCTTGTCTTACTGCTGTCACCATGTCATAGAACTCCAGTAGGTTTGTAACACAGGATTTCCCGTCCCTGAAACCATGTTGGCTGCTGTTGATGAGATCATTCCTTTCTAGGTGTTCCACCACTCTTCTCCTGATAATCTTCTTCGTGATTTTGCGTACTATACATGTCAGAGACACTGTTCTGTAGTTTAGTGCTTCATGTCTATCTCCTTTTTTAAAGACTGGGACTACAATTGTTGTTTTCCATGCCTCAGACAATCTCCCTGTTTCGATAGATGTATTGAATATTGTTGTTAGGGGTACACAAAGCGCCTCTGCTCCCTCTCTCAGGACCCATGGGGAGATGTTATCTGGCCCCATTGCCTTTGAGGTATGTAGCTCACTCAGAAGCCTCTTCACTTCTTCCTCGGTTGTGTGTACTGTGTCCAGCACTTGGTGGTGTGTCCCACCTCTCCGACTTTCTGGAGCCCCTTCTGTCTCCTCTGTGAACACTTCTTTGAATCTCATGTTGAGTTCCTCACATACTTCACGGTCATTTCTTGTTGTCTCTCCTCCTTCCTTCCTTAGCCTGATTACCTGGTCCTTGACTGTTGTTTTCCTCCTGATGTGGCTTTATAACAGTTTTGGGTCAGATTTGGCTTTCGCTGCTATGTCGTTTTCATATTGTCTTTGGGGCTCCCTTCTTATCTGTGCATATTCGTTTTTGGCTCTACGACTGCTCTCCTTATTCTCCTGGGTCCTTTACCTTTTATATTTCTCCCTAGCACACTTGGTTTTTGCCTCCCTGCACCTTTGGGTGAACCATGGGCTCATCCTGGCTTTTTCATTATTCCTGTTACCCTTGGGTACAAACCTCTCCTCAGCCTCCTTGCATATTGTGTGTGTGTGTGTGTGTGTGTGTGTGTGTGTGTGTGTGTGTGTGTGTGTGTGTGTGTGTGTGTGTGTGTGTGTGTGTGTGTGTGTGGGTGTGTGTACTCACCTAGTTGTGGTTGCTGGGTCGAGTCATAGCTCCTGGCCATGCCTCTTCACTGACCGCTACTGGGTCACTCTCCCTGCACCATGAGCTTTATCATACCCCTGCTTAAAGCTATGTATGGATCCTGCCTCCATTACATCGCTTCCCAAACTATTCTACTTCCTGACTACTCTGTGACTGAAGAAATAATTCTTAACATACCTGTGATACATCTGTGTCTTCAATTTCCAACTGTGTCCCCTTGTTACTGTGTCCAGTCCCTGGAACATTCTGTCTGTCCACCCTGTCAATTCCTCTCGGTATTTTATATGTCATTATCATGTCCCCCCTATCTCTTCTGTCATCCAGTGACATCAGGTCGATTTCACTTAACCTCTCCTGGGAGGACATACCTCTTAGCTCTGGGACTAGTCTTGTTGCAAACCTTTGCACTTTCTCTAGTTTCTTTACGTGCTTGGCTAGATGTGGGTTCCAAACTGGTGCTGCATACTCCAATATGGGCATAACGTACACGGTGTACAGGGCCCTGAACGATTCCTTATTAAGATGTCGGAATGCTGTTCTTAGGTTTGCTAGGCGCCCATATGCTTCAGCAGTTATTTGGGTGATGTGCGCTTCAGTAGATGTGCCTGGTGTTATACTCACATAAGAACATAAGAATGGAGGAACACTGCAGAAGGCCTACTGGCCCATGCGAGGCAGGCCCTTATCAAAACGACTACTACCTAAAGCTTCCCTAGAAATAACTCCCGTACCCAATGACACCAATCAAACCCAGCCCCTCCCACTCATATATTTGTCCAGTCTCTTCTTAAAGCTACCCAAGGTCCTAGCCTCTATCACCCCACTGGGAAGACTGTTCCACACATCTACAACTCTGTTAGAAAACCAGTACTTGCCTATGTCCTTTCTAAATCTAAATTTATCCAACTTAAATCCATTATTCCTGGTTCTTACCTGGTTCGACACCCTCAGTACTTTATTAATATGTCCCTTGATATCTCCCCTCATTCTACGCCTCTCCAGAGAGTGGAGATTTAAGGCTTTGAGTCTATCTTCATACGTGAGGTTCCTTACACAGTAAATCATTTTAGTCATTCTTCTCTGTATGTTCTCTAATGAGTCTATATCCATCCTGTAGTAAGGGGACCAAAACTGAGCAGCATAATCTAAATGAGGCCTCACTAGTGATGTATAGATATTTTTCCTTGAGCGAGGTTTGCAGTCTCTCGCCCCCCTAGACTGTACTCCATCTGCGGTCTTTTTTGCCCTTCCCCAATCTTCATGACTTTGCACTTGGTGGGGATGAACTCCAGGAGCAAATTGCTGGACCAGGTCTGCAGCCTTTGTAGTTCTTCCTGGTCCTCGTCCGATTGAATTCTTCCCATCAACGTCACATTATCTGCAAAGAGAGACACTTCGGAGTCTGTTCCTTCCGTCATGTCGTTCACAAATACCAGAAACAGCACCGTTCCTGTGGCACCCAGCTCGTTACAGGCTCCCACTCTGACACCTCGCCACGTACCATGACTCGCTGCTGTCTTCCTGACAAGTATTCCCTGATCCATTGTAGTGCCTTCCCTGTTATCCCTGCTTGGTCCTCCAGTTTTTGCACTAATATCTTTTGTGGAACTGTGTTAAACGCCTTCTTGCAGTCCAAAAAAATGCAATCTACCCACCCCTCTCCCTCTTGTCTCAATGCTGTCACCCTGTCATAGAACTCCAGTAGGTTTGTGTAGGTGTGTGAGAGTGTGTGTGTGTGTATGTATGTGTCTGTGTGTGTATGTGTGTGTGTATGTGTGTGTATGTGTGTGTGTATGTGTGTGTATGTGTGTATGTGTGTGTACTGACCTAACTGTGGTCGAGACTCAGCTCCTGGCCCCGCCTCTTCAATGACCGCTACTGGGTCCTCCATCTCCCTGCTCCATGAGCTTTATCATACCTCTTCTTAAAGCTATGTATGGTTCCTGCCTCCACTACATCATTTGCCAGACTTTTTCACTTCCTAATAACTCTGTGGCTGAAGAAATACTTCCTAAGATCCTTCTGGCTCATCTGAGTCTTCAACTTCCAATTGTGACCCCTTGTTCCTGTGTCCCATCTCTGGAACATCCTGTCTCTGTCCACCTTATCTATTCCATGCAGTATTTTGTATGTCGTTATCATGTCTCCCCTGACCCTCCTGTCCTCCAATGTCGTCAGACCGATTTCCCTCAACTTTTCTTCGTAGGACATTCCCTTTAGCTCTGGCACCAGCCTTGTTGCAAACCTTTGCACTTTCTCTAATTTCTTGACGTGCTTGATCAGGTGAGGGTTCCAAACTGGTGCTGCATACTCCAGTATGGGCCTGACGTACACAATGTATAAAGTCTTGAATGATTCCTTACTGAGGTATCGGAACGTTATTCTCAGGTTTGCCAGGCGCCCATATGCTGCAGCAGTTATTTGGTTAATGTGGACTTCCGGAGTTGTACTCGGTATTATACTCACCCCCAGATCTTTCTCCTTGAGTAAGTTTTGCAGTCTTTGGTCGCCTAGCCTATACTCTGTGTGTATGCGTATGTGTGTACTTCCCTAGTTGTAGTCACCTAGTTGTGGTTGCGGGGGTCGAGTCACAGCTCTTGGCACCGCCTCTTCAACTGGCCGGTACCCGGTCAGTTGAAGAGTTGGGGCCAGGAGCTGTTATTCGACCCCCGCAACCACAACTAGGTGAGTGCACACATACGCACACACACGGAGTATAGGCTAGGCATGTGTGTATGTGTGTGTGTGTGTGTGTGTGTATGTGCACGCCATTCCTTAGGGCCCAGTGACATGCTTCAGGGCTCAGTAGCATGCTTCAGGGCCTAGTGACATACCTCAGGGCCCAGTGACATACATCACGGCCCAGCGCCGTGCCTCAGGGACCATTTCCATACTTCAGGAACCAGTGCCTCTCCCGGGGTTTAGCCCCGTGGAGAGAGAGAGAGAGAGATCTAAGGTTAGTTCTCAATGGAACGGAATCAGCAAGACATCCTCTTGGGGCAAGTGTTCCACAAGGAAGCGTGCTGGGACCATTGTTATGGAATGTCTACTTCAACGACCTTCTTCATCTCATCTCAGAATCACATGCACATGCAGACGACTGTACACTGACATTCACTTATCCAAGAGAAGAAATGCCAGCTGCTCTAAGCTACATCAATCACCAGCTAAGAGCTATATCAGCTTGGGGAAATAGATGGCAAGTAACATTTGCACCTGAGAAAACGCAAATGATGATCGTCTCTAGGCACCATGATGGTAATGCTGGTGCAGTAGTAAGGATGAATGGGAGGGTGTTGGCACCTGGAGAAGAAGTTGATATCCTTGGGGTGAAATTTGACTCCAAACTAACCATGAAGAACCATGTTGTAAATCTTGCAAACAAGGCAGCCAGGAAGCTTACATCACTTCGGCGTATCTCGCATCTGCTTGACAGTAGGGGTTGCAAGATCCTGTACGAGGCGCAAGTACGCTCACACCTTGAGTATGCTCCACTTTCTTGGTTTGCCTGCCCTCCCTCTCATCTTCGACTGCTTGACAGAGTAGAGAACAGAGCAAGACGTCTCATCTCTCGTCTGGACCCATCCTGGATAGATCTGTCATTTCAGCAGAGCCTTCAACATAGGAGGGATGTGGATGTACAAGGCAATATCGTCAAAGTACCACACTTGGATCCACTTAGAGGACAGCGTGAAACAAGCTTTTATGCCACAAGACGGGCAGAAAGCAGCAACTTCACTCTGGCTGTACCCTTCTCCAGAACATCACTCCATCTGAGGTCTTATATACCCAGGATGACTCGAGTATGGAACACATTTGTACAGCATAATGATGTCAACGAGATAAAGTCCGTTGATCAAATGAAAATGCTGGCCCACAGATGGCTCCAACTTCATCCTGTTCTGTACTTGTATGTCTCATAACAATAAAAATGCTTTCAAATGAGCTGATGTAGGTAACAGCTCTTAGCTTGCCAATAAAGTTAGGAATCATTAACCTGTAAATAGCTTGTCAATAAAACTAGGGATCCTTAACCTTGTCAAACCCTGTATAAAAGAGAGAGAGAGAGAGAGAGAGAGAGAGAGAGAGAGAGAGAGAGAGAGAGAGAGAGAGAGAGAGAGAGAGAGAGAGAGAGAAAAGGGTCACACACATACACTCAGCAAGAGTGATGGACCTGTCCAGCTGGGATGGTTGCTTTAGCGAGTTTCAAGCCTGTCGACTACACGAAGATCGTTAAGACTTGCATGTCATCTATGTACCAACCACTCAAGGTAAATATAATCCTTAAATTTAGGGATTATAGTGACCTCAGTCATATGACCGAGGAGTTCTGTTGGCTTATCAGTCCTAGGACAAATTAAAACAACCACACAGTGGCTTCATCAGTCTTATACAAAGCAGGAAGTACAAGGACAGGATAAAGTTTGAGGTAATCAGTAGTCCCTCACCCTGGAGTCGATGTGGTCAGTCTAACAATCTTGTAGAAAGTACAGCAGAGGGCCGTAGTAGCGGCTTATATACTGTAGTGAGGTGAGGCGGAGCAGGAAGAGGCGGGGTCATAGTGGTACCATCCACTATGACAGGATAA
>NC_069428.1:29970949-29985949 GCF_026875155.1 Cherax quadricarinatus | reverse complement strand
TGTGAATCATGGTGAATCTTGATGAATCATGGTGAATCTTGATGAATCATGGTGAATCTTGATGAATCATGGTGAATCTTGATGAATCATGGTGAATCTTGATGAATCATGGTGAATCTTGATGAATCATGGTGAATCTTGATGAATCATGGTGAATCTTGATGAATCCAGCCCAGGTCAGGTATTTCTTCAGTCTGAGGAACTGATCACCTCCAATTAATTCTCTGTCCTCCGCCGCCTCTCACTGATTCATTATCAACTGATTCTTCTACCGTGTGTATTGGATTAGTAAAGCCGTTGGTGGGCGAAACATCTCCACTGTAAGCATACCCAGGTGTTGCACATGTTTCTTCATCTTCAGGATTGGGAGGAGCAGAAGGAGGAGGAGGAGGAAGAGCAGGAGGAATAGGAAGAGGAGGAGGAGGAGGAGGAGGAGGAGTAGGAAGAAGAGGAGGAGGAGGAAGAGGAGGAGGAGGAGGAGGAGTAGGAAGAAGAGGAGGAGGAGGAAGAGGAGGAGGAGGAAGAGGAGGAGGAGGAAGAGGAGGAGGAGGATGAGAGGAGGAGGAGGAGAGAAGGAAGAGGAGGAGGAGGAAGAGGAGGAGGAGGAAGAGGAGGAGGAAGGGGAGGAGGAGGAAAAGGAGGAAGAGAAGGAGGAGGAGGAAGAGGAGGAGGATTAGGAAAAGGATGAGGAGGAGGAAGAGGTGGAGGAGGAGGAAGAGGAGGAGGAGGATGAGGAAGAGGAGGAGGGTAATGTCAAAAGCAAGAGACTCAACACTTCCTTCCCGCAGATGTTATCACGTCTTGCTAAGTAGACAAGTGTTTGTTTATTGTTACTTGTGGAGTGTCTGAGACTAGCCTCTGAGTGAGTGCCCTGAGTACTAAGGTGGTGCCTAGTACAGCCTGAGTGAGTGCCCTGAGTACTAGCACTGAGTGAGTGCCCTGAGTACTAGCACTGAGTGAGTGCCCTGAGTACTAGCACTGAGTGAGTGCCCTGAGTACTGCCACACTGATGTCTTGTTCCTCTTGCAGCTGTGCAACACGAGAGGGCGCCAAGGTCTTGCCAGAAGCGGCCCATGTTTGCTCCAGACATGCCAGGGGCGGCAGGATTCCCCCCAGTGTCGGTGGGCGGCGGGACCGGCTTGCCACCGCTGCCACCCTACTACCCGGCTCTGCTGTCACCCATGCCCTTTAAGCCGCCCTTCCTGCCGATGACACCATCCATGGCGCCCCTCAACCTACACTTCAGCCATAACTCTGCCTTCAAGCCTAATCTGGCCATCCTGGGCGGCGAGCTGCGCCGCCCGTATACAGACACCGCCCTCCATCACTCTCCCTCGCCGCCCATCGACTCCAAGCCTCCAATAAACGAGTGTCTGGAGTATAAACTTCCTCCTGGGGAGCGGCTGGAGTTCAAGCCGCCACTCAGCGAACGCCTCGGTTTGAAGCCGCCAATCGCTGAGCGTCTTGAGCTGAAGCCACCAACGGTCGATCACCGGCAGCCAATAAGCAGCCTGGCGGAGATCTGCCGGGCGACCAATGGCGGCTCGGCCTTCAGACCCCCGCGACGCCCTTCTCCTTCGCCGCCTCCCAGCAGTGGTGGCCAGGCAGAAGTCTCCAGCTCCGACCTCGCCAGGAACAATGTTCACGCCTCCTGTACCACCGCAGCCATCATCCGCTACAACAACAACAAACAACAACAATAATAACAGCAACAACAATAATAACAGCAACAACAATAATAACAGCAACAACAACAACAACAACAACAGCGACAGTGTTAACAATAACAACGTTAACCTATTTTCTTCAGACAATGGTACTAAAGTTAATGGTGAGTTTTTTGTTATATTCTGTTTGTCCTAAATTACTACTACTACTACTACTACTACTACTACTACTACTACTACTACTACTACTACTACTACTACTACTACTACTACTACTACTACTACTACTACTACAACCACCTATACTACTACTACTATACTACTACTACACTACTACTACTACTACTACTATTACTACTGCTTACTACTACTACTACTACTATTACTACTACTACTACTACTACTATTACGACTACTACTACTGCTACTACTACTACTACTACTACCACTTCTCCTACTACTACTACTATTACGACTACTACTACTACTACCACTTCTACTACTACTACTATTACTTATTACTCTACTACTACTTACTACATACTACTACTTACTACTCACTCTACTACTACTACTACTACCACTTCTACTACTACTACTATTACTACTACTACTACTACTACTACCACTTCTCACTACTACTACTACTACCCATTCTACTACTACTTACTACTACTACCTACTACTACTACACTATCTCTACCTACTACTACTACTACTACCACCACTTCTACTACTACTACTATTACTACTACCGCTACTACTACTACTACTATTACTACTACCGCTACTACTACTACTACTACTACTGCTATTACTACTACCGCTACTACTACTGCTACTACTATTAATACTACTGCTACTACTACTACTACTATTACTACTACCGCTACTACTACTACTACTACTAGTACTACTACCACCACCACTGCTATTACTACTACTACTACTATTACTACTACCGCTACTACTACTACTACCACCACCACCACTGCTGCTACTACTACTACTACTACTACTACTACCACCACCACCACTGCTACTACTACTACTACTACTACCACTTCTCCTACTACTACTACTATTACTACTACCGCTACTACTACTGCTACTATTACTACTACCGCTACTACTACTACTACTATTACTACTACCGCTACTACTACTACTACTATTACTACTACCGCTACTACTACTACTACTGCTACTACTATTACTACTACCGCTACTACTACTACTACTACTACCACCACCACCACTGCTACTACTACTACTATTACTACTACCGCTACTACTACTACTACTTACTACTGCCACCACCACCACTGCTACTACTACTACTATTTACTACCACTGCTACTACTACTACTGCTGCTTCTACTACAACTACTACTACCACCACCACCACTGCTACTACTACTATTACTGCTACTACTACTACTGCTACTACTACCACCACTGCTGCTGCGTCTGCTACTATTACCACTACTAATACTACTACAACTATTTACTATTACTGCCACAACTCTATTTCTTCTACTGCTACTATTATTATTACTGCTGTTACTGCTACTGCTACTGTTACTGCTACTGCTACTGATACCACCACTACTACTACTACTAATACTACTACTACTACTGCTACTGTTACTGCTACTGCTACTGCTTCTGCTACTGCTACTGTTACTGCTACTGCTACTGCTACTACTACTGTTACTGCTACTGCTACTGATACCACTACTACTACTACTACTACTACTACTACTGCTACTGCTACTGCTACTGCTACTGCTTCTGCTACTGCTACTGTTGCTGCTACTGCTACTGCTACTACTACTGTTACTGTTACTGCTACTGATACCACTACTACTACTACTACTACTACTACTACTACTATTACTACTACTATACTACTAATAATAATAATAATAATAATAATAGCAATAATAATAGCAATAATAATAATAATAATAATATAATAATATTATTATATTATTATTATTATTATTATTATTATTATTATTATTATTATTATTATTATTATTAATTCATAAACATTTTTATTGTTATATTTTTAAATATCTACAACGCAGCCATAATCTTAATTTATTAAAAACATAAACATAACATATGCCTAATAATAATAATAATAATAATAATAATAATAATAATAATAATAATAATAATCTTTATTGTACAAGTACATGATACATCTTACACAGACCATAGCTGACATCAGTGACATACTACTGTGTAGAAAACCGCTTGTTATGCTGAACATTTCTGGCAAATTAGGTCAGTTTTGTCCCAGGATGCGACCCACACCAGTCCACTAACACCCAGGTACCTATTTTGATTATCAAATGGTATACAATACCGACAGGTTGGTAGGTAAGACACATAGGCAACAGTTAGGCAACTTTATTCCGAAACGTTTCGCCTACACAGTAGGCTTCTTCAGTCGAGTACAGAAAGTAGGCAGGAGCAGTAGAGATGTGAAGACGATGTAATCAGTCCATCACCCTTGAAGTCGTAGATTTGAGGTTGTCAGTCCCTCAGCCTGGAGAAGTTCTGTTCCATAGTCTGGAACTATCTGAAGATCAGGCTGAGGGACTGACAACCTCAAATCTACGACTTCAAGGGTGATGGACTGATTACATCGTCTTCACATCTCTACTGCTCCTGCCTACTTTCTGTACTCGACTGAAGAAGCCTACTGTGTAGGCGAAACGTTTCAGAATAAAGTTTCCTAACTGTTGCCCAGGTACCCATTTTACTGATGGTTGAACAGGGACAGGAACAGCAAGTGTCCTATGGAGACACGTCTCTAATGTTTTCCAGCCGTACCGAGATTCGAACTCCGGACCTCAGTGTGTGAGCTGAGTGCGCTACCGATCAAGGCACTGCCGCCAACAACAGTGTAAACACTGCCACCAACAACAGTGTAAACACTGCCACCAACAACAGTGTAAACACTGCCACCAACAACAGTGTAAACACTGCCGCCAACAACAGTGTAAACACTGCCGCCAATAATAGTGTAAACACTGCCGCCAACAACAGTGTAAACACTGCCGCCAATAATAGTGTAAACACTGCCACCAACAACAGTGTAAACACTGCCACCAACAACAGAGTAAACACTGCCACCAACAACAGTGTAAACACTGCCACCAACAACAGTGTAAACACTGCCACCAACAACAGTGTAAACACTGCCACCAACAACAGAGTAAACACTGCCACCAACAACAGTGTAAACACTGCCACCAACAACAGAGTAAACACTGCCACCAACAATAGTGTAAACACTGCCACCAACAACAGTGTAAACACTGCACCAACAACAGTGTAAACACTGCCACCAACAACGTGTAAACACTGCCACCAAACAACAGTTTTAAACACTCCCACCAACAACAGTGTAAACACTGCCACCAACAACAGAGTAAACACTGCCACCAACAACAGTGTAAACACTGCCACCAACAACGTGTAAACACTGCCACCAACAACAGTGTAAACACTGCACCAACAACAGTGTAAACACTGCCACCAACAACAGTGTAAACACTGCCACCAACAAAAACAGTGTAAACACTGCCACCAACAACAGTGTAAACACTGCCCAACAACAGAGTAAACACTGCTACCAACAACAGAGTAAACACTGCCACCAACAAAGTGTAAACATGCCACCAACAACAGTGTAAACACTGCCGCCAACAACAGAGTAAACACTGCCACCAAACAACAGTGTAAACACTGCCACCAACAACAGGGGTAAACACTGCCACCAACAACAGTGTAAACACTGCCACCAACAACAGAGTAAACACTGCCACCAACAACAGAGTAAACACTGCCCCCAAAACAACAGAGTAAACACTCCCACCAACAACAGAGTAAACACTGCCCCACAATAGTGTAAACACTGCCACCAACAACAGAGTAAACACTGCCACCAACAAATAGTTTTAAACATGCCACCAACAACAGAGTAAACACTGCCACCAACAAATAGTGTAACACTCCCCACCAACAACAGAGTAAACACTGCCACCAACAATAGTGTAAACCACTGCCACCAAAACAGATTTAAACACTGCACCAAAAATTAGTGTAAACACTGCCCCCAACAACAAAAGTAAACACTGCCACCAACAATAGTGTAAACACTGCCACCAACAACAGAGTAAACACTGCCACCAACAATAGTGTAAACACTGCCACCAACAACAGAGTAAACACTGCCACCAACAATAGTGTAAACACTGCCACATCTATAAACACTGCCACCAACAACAGTGTAAACACTGCCACCAACAACAGTGTAAACACTGCCACCAACAACAGTGTAAACACTGCCACCAACAATAGTGTTAACACTGCCAACATTCCGACAGATAAGTCAGAGTCCGCCCACACTCCGCCCACGGCTGCCTCTGCGCCCACACCATCACCAGCCAGCACGCCCACGTCGTCTTCTTCCACGCCCACCCCGCCCACCACCACCGCCCACACTACAGCAGCACCGCCCATCACCGTTGACCCGGGAGCTCTGGTTATCACCCCAACAGACAACGTCTACGAGAACGCTGCCAAGCTCCTGTTTCTTGGTGTGAAGTGGGCGCGATCCATCCCTTCCTTCATGCAGGTGGGTTGTTGCTTCCTTCATGCAGGTGGGTTGTTGCTTCCTTCATGCAGGTGGGTTGTTGCTTCCTTCATGCAGGTGGGTTGTTGCTTCCTTCATGCAGGTGGGTTGTTGCTTCCTTCATGCAGGTGGGTTGTTGCTTCCTTCATGCGGTGGGTTTGCTTCCTTCATGCAGGGGGGGGGTTTATTGCTTCCTTCATGCAGGTGGGTTGTTGCTTACTTCATGCAGGTGGGTTGTTGCTTCCTTCATGCAGGTGGGTTATTGCTTCCTTTATGCAGGTGGGTTGTTGCTTCCTTCATGAGGTGGGGTTTTTTACTTCTTCATGCAGGTGGGTTGTTACTTCCTTCATGCAGGTGGGTTGTTACTTCCTTCATGCAGGTGGGTTGTTGCTTCTTTCATGCAGGTGGGTTGTTACTTCCTTCATGCAGGTGGGTTGTTACTTCCTTCATGCAGGTGGGTTGTTACTTCCTTCATGCAGGTGGGTTGTTACTTCTTTCATGCAGGTGGGTTGTTACTTCTTTCATGCAGGTAGGTTGTTACTTCCTTCATGCAGGTGGCTTGTTACTTCTTTCATGCAGGTGGGTTGTTCTTCCTTCATGCAGGTGGGTTGTTACTTCTTTCATGCAGGTAGGGTTTTTACTTCCCTTTATGCAGGTGGGTTGTTACTTCCTTCATTTCAGGTGGGGTTTTTACTTCCTTCATGCAGGGGGGGTTGTTTACTTCCTTCATGCAGGGGGTTTTTTTACTTCTTTCATGCAGGTGGGGTGTTACTTCCTTCATGCAGGTGGGTTGTTTTCTTCTTCATGCAGGTGGGTTGTTACTTCCTTCATGCAGGGTGGCTTGTTACTTCTTTTATGCAGGTGGGGGTTTTTACTTCCTTTCATGCAGGTGGGTGTTACTTCCTTCATGCAGGTGGGTTGTTACTTCCTTTGCAGGTGGCTTGTTACTTCTTTCATGCAGGTGGGTTGTTACTTCTTATGCAGGTGGGTTGTTACTTCTTTTATGCAGGTAGGTTTTTTATTCTTTTCATGCAGGTGGTTGTTACTTCTTTTATGCAGGTGGGTTGTTACTTCCTTCATGCAGGTGGGTTGTTACTTCTTAAAGCGGTGGCTTGTTACTTCTTTCATGCAGGTGGTTGTTTTCTTCCTTCATGGGAGGTGGGTTGTTACTTTTTTCATGCAGGTAGGTTGTTACTTCTTTTATGCAGGTGGCTTGTTACTTTTTTCATGCAGGTGGGTTGTTACTTCTTCAAAGCAGGTGGGTTGTTACTTCCTTCATGCAGGTGGTTGTTACTTTTTCATTGCAGGTGGGTTGTTACTTCCTTCATGCAGGTGGGTTGTTACTTCTTTCATGCAGGTAGGTTGTTACTTCTTTCATGCAGGTGGCTTGTTACTTCTTTCATGCAGGTGGGTTGTTACTTCCTTCACGCAGGTGGGTTGTTGCTTCCTTCATGCAGGTGGGTTGTTACTTCCCTTTATGCAGGTGGGTTGTTATTCCTTCACGCAGGTGGGGGTTTTTGCTTCCTTATGCAGGTGGGGTTGTTACTTCTTTCATGCAGGTGGGTTGTTATTCCTTCATGCAGGTGGTTGTTACTTCCTTCATGCAGGTGGGTTGTTTATTCCTTCAGCAGGTGGGTTTTTGCTTTCCCTTTATGCAGGTGGGTTGTTACTTCTTTCATGCAGGTGGGTTGTTACTTCTTTCATGCAGGTGGGTTGTTACTTCTTTCATGCAGGTGGGTTGTTACGTCCTTCATGCAGGTGGGTTGTTACTTCTTTCATGCAGGTGGGTTGTTACTTCCTTCATGCAGGTGGGTTGTTACTTCCTTCATGCAGGTGGGTTGTTACTTCCCTTTCATGCAGGTGGGTTGTTACTTCCTTTATGCAGGTGGGTTGTTACTTCCCTTCATGCAGGTGGGTTGTTACTTCCTTCATGCAGGTGGGTTGTTACTTCTTTCATGCAGGTGGGTTGTTACTTCCTTCATGCAGGTGGGTTGTTACTTCCTTCATGCAGGTGGGTTTTTTACTTCCCTTTTATGGGTGGGCTGTTACTTCCTTCATGCAGGTGGGTTGTTACTTCTTCATGCAGGTGGGACGTTAATTCCTTCATGAGGTGGGTTGTTACTTCTTTCATGCAGGTGGGTTGTTACTTCCTTCATGCAGGTGGGTTGTTACTTCCTTCATGCAGGTGGGTTGTTACTTCTTTCATGCAGGTGGGCTGTTACTTCCTTCATGCAGGTGGGTTGTTACTTCCTTCATGAAGGTGGGTTGTTACTTCCTTCATGCAGGTGGGTTGTTGCTTCTTTCATGCAGGTGGTTTGTAACTTCCATCATGCAGGTGGGTTGTTACTTCCTTCATGCAGGTGGGTTGTTACTTTTCCTTTTTGCAGGTGGGTTGTTACTTCCTTCATGGGAGGTGGGTTGTTACTTCCTTCATGCAGGTGGGTTGTTACTTCCTTCATGCAGGTGGGTTGTTACTTCTTTCATGCAGGTGGGTTGTTACTTCTTTCATGCAGGTGGGTTGTTACTTCCTTCATGCAGGTGGCTTGTTACTTCCTTCATGCAGGTGGGTTGTTACTTCTTTCATGCGGGGGGTTTTTTACTTCTTTCATGCAGGGGGGGTTGTTCTTCTTTCATGCAGGTGGGCTGTTACTTCCTTCATGCAGGTGGGTTGTTACTTCCTTCATGAAGGTGGGTTGTTACTTCCTTCATGCAGGTGGGTTGTTACTTCCTTCATGCAGGTGGGTTGTTACTTCTTTCATGCAGGTGGGTTGTTACTTCCTTCATGCAGGTGAGTTGTTACTTCCTTCATGCAGGTGGGTTGTTACTTCTTTCATGCAGGTGGGCTGTTACTTCCTTCATGCAGGTGGGTTGTTACTTCCTTCATGAAGGTGGGTTGTTACTTCCTTCATGCAGGGGGGGCTGTTTTCCTTCATGCAGGTGGGTTGTTTATTCCTTCATGAGGTGGGTTGGGTTACTTCTTTCATGCAGGTGGGCTGTTACTTCCTTCATGAAGGTGGGTTGTTACTTCCTTCATGCAGGTGGGTTGTTACTTCCTTCATGCAGGTGGGTTGTTACTTCCTTCATGCAGGTGGGACGTTACTTCCTTCATGCAGGTGGGTTGTTACTTCCTTCATGAAGGTGGGTTGTTACTTCTTTCATTCAGGTGGGCTGTTACTTCTTCATGAAGTGGTGTGTTGCTTCTTTCATGAGGTGGTTTGTTAAATTCATCATGCGGTCGGTTGTTACTTCCTTCATGCACGTGGGTTGTTGCTTCTTTCATGCAGGTGGTTTGTAACTTCCATCATGCAGGTGGGTTGTTACTTCTTTCATGCAGGTGGGTTGTTACTTCCTTCATGCAGGTGGGTTGTTACTTCCTTCATGCAGGTGGGACGTTACTTCCTTCATGCACGTGGGTTGTTGCTTCTTTCATGCAGGTGGTTTGTAACTTCCATCATGCAGGTGGGTTGTTACTTCCTTCATGCAGGTGGGTTGTTACTTCCTTCATGCAGGTGGGTTGTTACTTCCTTCATGCAGGTGGGTTGTTACTTCCTTCATGCAGGTGGGTTGTTACTTCCTTCATGCAGGTGGGTTGTTACTTCCTTCAAGCAGGTGGGTTGTTACTTCCTTCATGCAGGTGGGTTGGGTTAAATTCTTCATTTCAGGTGGGTTGTTATTCCTTCATGCAGGTGGGTTGTTACTTCCTTCATGCAGGTGGGTTGTTACTTCCTTCATGCAGGTGGGTTGTTACTTCCTTCATGCAGGTGGGTTGTTACTTCCTTCATGCAGGTGGGTTGTTACTTCCTTCATGCAGGTGGGTTGTTACTTCCTTCATGCAGGTGGGTTGTTTTCGTCTTCATGCAGGTGGGTTGTTACTTCCTTCATGCAGGTGGGTTGTTACTTCCTTCATGCAGGTGGGTTGTTACTTCTTCTTTCAGGTGGGTTTTAATTCCTTTATGCAGGGGGTTGTTTTCTTCTTCATGCAGGTGGGTTGTTACTTCCTTCATGCAGGTGGGTTGTTACTTCCTTCATGCAGGTGGGTTGTTACTTCCTTCATGCAGGTGGGTTGTTGCTTCCTTCTGCGGGTGGGTGTTACTTTCCTTCATGCAGGTGGGTTGTTACTTCCTTCATGCAGGTGGGTTGTTGCTTCCTTCATGCAGGTGGGTCGTTACTTCCTTCATGCAGGTGGGTTGTTACTTCCTTCATGCAGGTGGGTTGTTACTTCCTTCATGCGGTGGGTCGTTTTCTTCCTATGCAGGTGGGGTGTTACTTCCTTCATGCAGGTGGGTTGTTACTGTTACCAAGCCTCAGTAAAGGTCATTACTTGTGTCAGAGTTGGGAGTCAGGTTATGTTGTCTTCTTTGTGGAGATTTATCTTTCCATGACTTGATAATGCTCACAAAAGGGCGAAACGTTACTTATTTGTGGCTGCAGGGATCGATTTACACGCTTTGGGCCCGCCTCTTCGTTAATGTTCCCTTCCTGACAAAATGAGAAATACTTCCTAAATCCCCATGACTATTGAGTCTTCGCTTACAACTGTGACCCTTTTTGCTGTGTTACTTTCTGGAACTCCGTTTCTGTCCACCTTGTCACTTAATCCAGTTTTTTATATGTTGTTGATGTTTCCTCCTACCCATTTGTTCTTAACCCTTCCTGTAGACACGCCCTTAGCTCCGGAAAGTCTTTGTTGCAAACCTTTGCCCCCTTTTTCTATTTTCTTGACGTTTTTTCACAGGTGTTGGTTCCAACTGGTGTGCGTATCCAGTATTTGGCCTGACGTACCGGTTTTCAGGAGTCCCTTTAACGATTTTTACTGAGGTATCGGTAAGCTATTCTTAGGTTTGTGCGGTGTGTTGTACTCACCTAATTGTAGTTGCAGGGGTTGAGTCATAGCTCCTGGCCCCGCCTCTTTACTGGTCGATACTAGGTCACTTTCTACCTGCTCCATGAACTTCATCATACCTTTTCTTAAAGTTATGTTAAGATCCCGCCTCACTACATCATTTCCGATTAATTTCCACTTCCTGCAACTCGATGACTGAAGAAATACTTCCTAACATCCACGTGACGCATCAGAGTCTTCATCTTCCAGTAGTGAGCCTTTTTTGTTGTGCTCCATCTCTTGAACATCCTGTGTCTGTCCACCTCGTCGATTCATCTCCGTATTTTATGTTATTATCATGTCCCCCCCCCATCCCTCCTGTCCTGTACTCACCTAGTTGTACTCACCTAGTTGTACTCACCTAGTTGTACTCACCTAGTTGTACTCACCTAGTTGTACTCACCTAGTTGTACTCACCTAGTTGTACTCACCTAGTTGTACTCACCTAGTTGTACTCACCTAGTTGAGGTTGCGGGGGTCGAGTCCGAGCTCCTGGCCCCGCCTCTTCACTGATCGCTACTAGGTCACTCTCCCTAAACCGTGAGCTTTATCATACCTTTGCTTAAAGCTATGTATGGATCCTGACTCCACTACATCGCTTCCCAAACTATTCCACTTACTGACTACTCTGTGGCTGAAGAAATACTTCCTAACATCTCTGTGATTCATCTGTGTCTTCAACTTCCAACTGTGTCCCCTTGTTACTGTGTCCAATCTCTGGAACATCCTGTCTTTGTCCACCTTGTCAATTCCTCTCAGTATTCTGTATGTCGTTATCATGTCCCCCCTATCTCTCCTGTCCTCCAGTGTCGTCAGGTTGATTTCCCTTAACCTCTCCTCATAGGACATACCTCTTAGCTCTGGGACTAGTCTTGTTGCAAACCTTTGCACTTTCTCTAGTTTCTTTACGTGCTTGGCTAGGTGTGGGTTCCAAACTGGTGCCGCATACTCCATATGGGCCTAACGTACCGGTGTTCAGGGTCCTGAACGATTCCTTATTAAGATGTCGGAATGCTGTTCTGAGGTTTGCTAGGCGCCCATATGCTGCAGCAGTTATTTGGTTGATGTGCGCTTCAGGAGATGTGCCTGGTGTTATACTCACCCCAAGATGTTTTTCCTTGAGTGAGGTTTGTAGTCTCTGGCACCCTAGACTGTACTCCGTCTGCGGTGTTCTTTGCCCTTCCCCAATCTTCATGACTATGCACTTGGTGGGATTGAACTCCAGGAGCCAATTGCTGGACCAGGTCTGCAGCCTGTCCAGATCCCTTTGTAGTTCTGTGTGTGTGTGTGTGTGTGTGTGTGTGTGTGTGTGTGTGTGTGTGTGTGTGTGTGTGTGTGTGTGTGTGTGTGTGTGTTGTCTTTGTGTGTGCGTGTGTATGTGCGTTTGTGTGTGTGTGTGTGTGTGTGTGTTTGTGTGTGTGTGTGTGTGTGTGTGTGTATGTGTGTGTATGTGTGTGTGTGTGTGTGTGTGTGTGTGTGTGTGTGTGTGTGTGTGTGTGTGTGTGTGTGTTTTGTGTGTGTGTGTGGTGTGTGTGTGTGTGTGTGTGTGTGTGTGTGTGTGTGTGTGTGTGTGTGTGTGTGTGTGTGTGTGTGTGTGTGTGTGACTGTATGTGTGTGTGTGTGTGTGAGTGTATGTGTGTGTGTGTGTGTGTGAGTGTATGTGTGTGTGTGTGTGAGTGTGTGTGTGTGTGTGTGTGTGTGTGTGTGTGTGTGTGTGTGTGTGTGTGTATGTGTGTGTGTGTGTGTGTGTGTGAGTGTGTGTGTGAGTGTGTGTTTGTGTGTGTGTGTGTGTGTGTGAGTGTATGTGTGCTCACCTAATTGCTCACCTAATTGTGGTTGCAGGGGTCGAGACTCAGCTCTGGCCCCGCCTCTTCACTGATCGCTACTGGATCCTCTCTCTCTCTGCTTCCTGAGCTTTGTCATACCTCTTCTTAAAACTATGTATGGTTCCTGCCTCCACTACTTCACTTGCTAGGCTATTCCACTTGCTGACAACTCTATGACTGAAGAAATACTTCCTAACGTCCCTGTGACTCGTCTGAGTCTTCAGCTTCCAGTTGTGACCCCTTGTCCCTGTGTCCCCTCTTGGAACATCCTGTCTCTGTCCACCTTGTCTATTCCCCGCAGTATCTTGTATGTCATTATCATGTCTCCCCTGACCCTTCTGTCCTCCAGTGTCGTCAGTCGATTTCCCTTAACCTTTCCTCTTACGACATTCCCTTGAGCTCTGGGACTAGCCTTGTTGCAAACCTTTGTACTTTCTCTAACTTCTTGACGTGCTTGACCAGGTGTGGGTTCCAGATGGTGCTGCATACTCCAGTATGGGCCTAACATACACAGTGTACATGTCTTAAAAACGATTCCTTTTTAAAGGAAATCAACGCTTTTCCTCGGGTTTTCCCACCCGCCCGTTGCTCCCAAGCGGTTTTTTTGGTTGATGTGTGCCCCCGGGTGATGGCTCGGTTTATGGTCACCCCAAGGCTTTCCCCTGAGTGGGGT
This sequence comes from Cherax quadricarinatus, assembly GCF_026875155.1. NCBI lineage: Eukaryota > Metazoa > Arthropoda > Malacostraca > Decapoda > Parastacidae > Cherax > Cherax quadricarinatus. Next base: position 29,972,247 of record NC_069428.1, on the reverse strand, counting down.
CTGTAGCTTTGCCCAAATTTAGCCTATACCTTTTCTGCGGCCCCCCCTTTGGGCCCCCCCCCCCCAATCTTCATGTTTTTCCTTTGGCGGGGATTGAATTAGAGAAGCCAGTTCGGGACCACGTGTCCAGCCTGTCCAGGCCCTTTTGAAAGTCCTGCCATAAATCCTCGCCCCATTTAATTCCCTTCTCATCAATTTAAACGTCATCTCCCGAACAGGGACATTAAAGAGTCTTTTCCCTTTCCCCAACAGTCTTTCACATATATAAAAAAAGCACGGGGGTCCCAAGCCTCCCCCTGGGGGACCCCCTCGTAACGGGCCCCAAACTGGGGAAACCTTTTCACGTCCATGATTTTCGTTGCGGGCCCTTCCCTGCCCGGGATTCCTTACCCCATTGCAGGGCCCTCCCCCTTTTAGGGTGCGCCTGACCCCCCCAAATTTCTGCACTAATCTCTTGGGGGGAACTGTTCAAAGGCCCCCTGCAGTCTAGGAAAACGAAATCAACCCCCCCTCTCTCTCTGTTTTTCCCCTTCGTTACCTTCCCCAAAAAACTCCCAGGGGGTTTTGTGAAACAAATTTCCCTTTTCCCAAAAACCCATGCGGTTTTCATTTTTTAACCCTTTTTCCCTTTCCGGGTGTTGGGCCCACTCTCCCCCCTAAAATTTTCTCCATACTTTGCACACAATAAAAGCAAAAGACACAGGTCTGATTTAGTGCCTCGTTCTGTTTCCCTTTTTTAAAAATATGGGGACTACATTAGTTTCCCCTTCCCCTTTTCCTCCGGGTAGTTGCCCATTTTTCCCAAGGGATTTTTTTGAAGATTGGGGTTTAAGGGGAAACCAAAAGCACATCTGCTCCTTCTCTAAAAACCCGGGGGAAAAGTTGTCCGGCCCACCCCAACCTTTGGGGTGTCAAGGTATTTAAGATCTTCTTCACCTCCTCCTCATTTGTTCGTTTTGTCATCCATCATTTTTTGGCATATTCCCTTTTTGATTTCCCCCTTCGTGCGGGTTTTTCCCCACAGCCCTTCCGTCTCTACTGTAAAAACCCTTTCCCTTTAAAACTCCCTTTTTCACTCCTCCATACCTCCTGATCAATTTTTTGTGAGTTCCCAAACCCTCTGTCCTTAAACTGATCACCTGGTCTTTGAAATGTTGTCTTCCCCCCCGATGTGGCCCACACAACAGTTTCGGGTCAAATCTTGATTTTCGATGCTTTGTCATTTTCAACCCTTTGTGGGCCCCCCCTCCTTACCTGTGGGGTATTCCCTTTCCCGGCTCTGGGGGACTATCTCCCTA
>NC_069428.1:29920949-29960949 GCF_026875155.1 Cherax quadricarinatus | reverse complement strand
ATCCGAATGTTTTAAAAAAACAATATCTTGGTACAAATAACAGAAATACCTTATGATCTCTTCAAAAGTGTAAGTTTGGACTCTCGACGTCCATGAACACTGTGACTCTGGGGACTTTGTACGTCCTGAACTGTGTACTCTGGAGACTGTACATCTGAATAGTTGTACTTGGAGAATTTGTACATTGCTGACAGGTGTTACACTCTGGAGATTTTGTACATCCTGAACATGTGTACTCTGGAGACTTTGTACATCCTGAACATGTGTACTCTGGAGACAGGTTATGAGAGAGTAGTTACTAGTTGTTGTACTCTACACAACCACCAGTCTTGTCTTGGACTGGTAGTGCGCAAGTCAACAGTCACTCTCCAGGTGACTCTCCAGGTGACTCTCCAGGTGACTCTCCAGGTGACTCTCCAGTTAGTGATCCTCAACTGTCAATCATTCAGTCAGGTAAAACTTATCTTTAACTGATAAAACAGTCATCATCCTGTCAGTGTTATCATCCTAAGAGACAGTATATCATTCCTCTGTCATCCCCCAGTCAGTGAATCATTCATACTGTATCATCCCTAGTCAGTGTATCATCCCTATTGTATCATCCCCTAGTCAGTGTATCATTCCTACTGTATCATCCTAGTCAGTGTATCATTCCTACCGTATCATCCTAGTCAGTGTATCATTCCTACTGTATCATCCTAGTCAGTGTATCATTCCTACTGTATCATCCCTCAGTCATCCTCCCTCACATACAACTCTCACATACACAAGAGTAGGTCGCCTTGCCTCACTAGCTAGTGTATGCTGTATATAATAAAAAAATACATTGTGTGCTGAATGATGCTTCTTTTATTAATCCTACAACAACAACAACAGTAATAATAATAATAATAATAATAATAAGAAGAAGAAGAAGAAGAAGAAGAAGAAGAATAATGTAAAAAATATAAGAGATAACAATATAAGAGTCAAACAGTATTGACTGATTCCAAAAACGGAACTGTTGTTAAGTAACAAGGCATCGCTGCTCGGAAACAGGGTATCGCTGCTCGGAAACAAGGCATCGCTGCTCGGAAACAAGCCATCGCTGCTCGGAAACAAGGTATCACTGCTCGGAAGCAAGGCATCACTGCTCGGAGACAAGGAATCGCTGCTCGGAAGCAAGGCATCGCTGCTAGGAGACAAGGTTCGCTGCTTGGAAACAAGGCATCGCTGCTTGGAAACAAGGCATCGCTGCTCGGAAACAATTCATTGCTGCTCGGAAAGAAGGTATCACTGCTCGGAAACAAGGCATAGCTGCTAGGAAACAAGTTATCGCTGCTCGGAAACAAGCCATCGCTGCTCAGAAACAAGGTATCGCTGCTCGGAAACAAGGCATCGCTGCTCGGAAACAAGGCATCGCTGCTCGGAAACAAGGCATCGCTGCACGGAGGCAAGGCATCGCTGCACGGAAGCAAGGCATCGCTACTCGGAAAAAAGGTATCGCTGCTCGGAAACAAGGTATCGCTGCTCGGAAACAAGCCATCGCTGCTCGGAAACAAGGTATCGCTGCTCAGAAACAAGCCATTGCTGCTCGGAAACAAGGTATCGCTGCTCGGAAACAAGGCATCACTGCTCAGAAACAAGGAATCGCTGCTTGGAAACAAGGAATCGCTACTCGGAAACAAGGCATCGCTGCTCGGAAACAAGGCTTCGCTGCTCGGAAACAAGGCTTTGCTGCTCGGAAACAAGCCATCACTGCTAGGAAACAAGGCATCGCTTCTTGGAAACAAGGCATCGCTGCTCGGAAACAAGGCATCGCTGCTCGGAAACAAGCCATCACTGCTAGGAAACAAGGCATCGCTTCTTGGAAACAAGGCATCGCTGCTCGGAAACAAGGCTTCGCTGCTCGGAAAACAAAGCCATCACTGCTAGGAAACAAGGCATCGCTTCTTGGAAACAAGGCATCGCTGCTCGGAAACAAGGCATCGCTGCACGGAAGCAAGGCATCACTGCACGGAAGCAAGGCATCGCTGCTCGGAAAAAAGGAATCGCTGCTCGGAAGCAAGGTATCGCTGCTCGGAAACAAGGCATCGCTGCTCAGAAACGAGGCATCGCTGCTCGGAAACAAGGCTTCTCTGCTTGGAAACAAGGCATCACTGCTCGGAAACAAGGCATCGCTGCTCGGAAACAAGGCATCGCTGCTGGGGAAACAAGGCATCGCTGCATGGAAGCAAGGCATCGCTGCACGGAAGCAAGGCATCACTGCTCGCAAAAATGGTATCGCTGCTCGGAAACAAGGTATCGCTGCTCGGAAACAAGGCATCGCTTCTTGGAAACAAGGAATCGCTGCTCGGAAACAAGGCATTGCTGCTCAGAAACAAGGCATCGCTGTCAGAAACAAGGCTTCGCTGCTTGGAAACAAGGCATTACTGATCGGAAACAAGGCATCGCTGCTCGGAAACAAGGCATCGCTGCTCAGAAACAAGGCATCGCTGCTCGGAAACAAGGCATCGCTGCTCGGAAACAAGGCATCGCTGCTCGGAAACAAAGCATTGCTGCTCAGAAGCAAGGCATCGCTGCTCGGAAACAAGGCATCGCTGCTCGGAAACAAGCCATCGCTGCTCGGAAGCAAGGCATCGCTGCTCGGAAAAAACGAATCGCTGCTCGGAAGCAAGGTATCGCTGCTCGGAAACAAGGCATCGCTGCTCAGAAACGAGGCATCGCTGCTCGGAAACAAGGCTTCTCTGCTTGGAAACAAGGCATCACTGCTCGGAAACAAGGCATCGCTTCTTGGAAACAAGGCATCGCTGCTCGGAAACAAGGCATCGCTGCACGGAAGCAAGGCATCACTGCACGGAAGCAAGGCATCGCTGCTCGGAAAAAAGGAATCGCTGCTCGGAAGCAAGGTATCGCTGCTCGGAAACAAGGCATCGCTGCTCAGAAACGAGGCATCGCTGCTCGGAAACAAGGCTTCTCTGCTTGGAAACAAGGCATCACTGCTCGGAAACAAGGCATCGCTGCTCGGAAACAAGGCATCGCTGCTGGGGAAACAAGGCATCGCTGCATGGAAGCAAGGCATCGCTGCACGGAAGCAAGGCATCACTGCTCGCAAAAATGGTATCGCTGCTCGGAAACAAGGTATCGCTGCTCGGAAACAAGGCATCGCTTCTTGGAAACAAGGAATCGCTGCTCGGAAACAAGGCATTGCTGCTCAGAAACAAGGCATCGCTGCTCAGAAACAAGGCTTCGCTGCTTGGAAACAAGGCATTACTGATCGGAAACAAGGCATCGCTGCTCGGAAACAAGGCATCGCTGCTCAGAAACAAGGCATAGCTGCTCGGAAACAAGGCATCGCTGCTCGGAAACAGGCATCGCTGCTCGGAAACAAAGCATTGCTGTCAGAAGCAAGGCATCGCTGACTCGGAAACAAGGCATCGCTGCTCGGAAACAAGCCATCGCTGCTCGGAAGCAAGGCATCGCTGCTCGGAAAAAAGGAATCGCTGCTCGGAAGCAAGGTATCGCTGCTCGGAAACAAGGCATCGCTGCTCAGAAACGAGGCATCGCTGCTCGGAAAACAAGGCTTCTCTGCTTGGAAACAAGGCATCACTGCTCGGAACAAAGGCATCGCTGCTCGGAAAAACAAGGCATCGCTGCTGGGGAAACAAGGCATCGCTGCATGGAAGCAAGGCATCGCTGCACGGAAGCAAGGCATCACTGCTCGCAAAAATGGTATCGCTGCTCGGAAACAAGGTATCGCTGCTCGGAAACAAGGCATCGCTTCTTGGAAACAAGGAATCGCTGCTCGGAAACAAGGCATTGCTGCTCAGAAACAAGGCATCGCTGCTCAGAAACAAGGCTTTGCTGCTTGGAAACAAGGCATTACTGATCGGAAACAAGGCATCGCTGCTCGGAAACAAGGCATCGCTGCTCAGAAACAAGGCATCGCTGCTCGGAAACAAGGCATCGCTGCTCGGAAACAAGGCATCGCTGCTCGGAAACAAAGCATTGCTGCTCAGAAGCAAGGCATCGCTGCTCGGAAACAAGGCATCGCTGCTCGGAAACAAGCCATCGCTGCTCGGAAGCAAGGCATCGCTGCTCGGAAAAAAGGAATCGCTGCTCGGAAGCAAGGTATCGCTGCTCGGAAACAAGGCATCGCTGCTCAGAAACGAGGCATCGCTGCTCGGAAACAAGGCTTCTCTGCTTGGAAACAAGGCATCACTGCTCGGAAACAAGGCATCGCTGCTCGGAAACAAGGCATCGCTGCTGGGGAAACAAGGCATCGCTGCTGGGGAAACAAGGCATCGCTGCATGGAAGCAAGGCATCGCTGCACGGAAGCAAGGCATCGCTGCTAGCAAAAATGGTATCGCTGCTCGGAAACAAGGTATCGCTGCTCGGAAACAAGGCATCGCTTCTTGGAAACAAGGAATCGCTGCTCGGAAACAAGGCATTGCTGCTCAGAAACAAGGCTTCGCTGCTCAGAAACAAGGCTTCGCTGCTCGGAAACAAGGCTTCGCTGCTTGGAAACAAGGCATTACTGATCGGAAACAAGGCATCGCTGCTCGAAAACAAGGCATCGCTGCTCGGAAACAAGGCATCGCTGCTCGGAAACAAGCCATTGCTGCTCGGAAACAAGGCATAGCTGCTCGGAAACAAGGCATCGCTGATCGGAAACAAGGCATCGCTGCTCAGAAACGAGGCATCGCTGCTCGGAAACAAGGCTTCTCTGCTTGGAAACAAGGCATCACTGCTCGGAAACAAGGCATCGCTGCTCGGAAACAAGGCATCGCTGCTTGGGAAACAAGGCATCGCTGCATGGAAGCAAGGCGTCGCTGCACGGAAGCAAGGCATCACTGCTCGCAAAAATGGTATCGCTGCTCGGAAACAAGGTATCGCTGCTCGGAAACAAGGCATCGCTTCTTGGAAACAAGGAATCGCTGCTCGGAAACAAGGCATTGCTGCTCAGAAACAAGGCATCGCTGCTCAGAAACAAGGCTTCGCTGCTTGGAAACAAGGCATTACTGATCATAAACAAGGCATCGCTGCTCGGAAACAAGGCATCGCTGCTCAGAAACAAGGCATCGCTGCTCGGAAACAAGGCATCGCTGCTCGGAAACAAGGCATCGCTGCTCGGAAACAAAGCATTGCTGCTCAGAAGCAAGGCATCGCTGCTCGGAAACAAGGCATCGCTGCTCGGAAACAAGCCATCGCTGCTCGGAAGCAAGGCATCGCTGCTCGGAAAAAAGGAATCGCTGCTCGGAAGCAAGGTATCGCTGCTCGGAAACAAGGCATCGCTGCTCGGAAACAAAGCATTGCTGCTCAGAAGCAAGGCATCGCTGCTCGGAAAAAAGGAATCGCTGCTCGGAAGCAAGGTATCGCTGCTCGGAAACAAGGCATCGCTGCTCGGAAACAAAGCATTGCTGCTCAGAAACAAGGCATCGCTGCTCGGAAACAAGGCATCGCTGCTCGGAAACAAGGCATCGCTGCTCGGAAACAAAGCATTGCTGCTCAGAAGCAAGGCATCGCTGCTCGGAAACAAGGCATCGCTGCTCGGAAACAAGCCATCGCTGCTCGGAAGCAAGGCATCGCTGCTCGGAAAAAAGGAATCGCTGCTCGGAAGCAAGGTATCGCTGCTCGGAAACAAGGCATCGCTGCTCAGAAACGAGGCATCGCTGCTCGGAAACAAGGCTTCTCTGCTTGGAAACAAGGCATCACTGCTCGGAAACAAGGCATCGCTGCTCGGAAACAAGGCATCGCTGCTGGGGAAACAAGGCATCACTGCATGGAAGCAAGGCATCGCTGCACGGAAGCAAGGCATCACTGCTCGCAAAAATGGTATCGCTGCTCGGAAACAAGGTATCGCTGCTCGGAAACAAGGCATCGCTTCTTGGAAACAAGGAATCGCTGCTCGGAAACAAGGCATTGCTGCTCAGAAACAAGGAATCGCTGCTCGGAAGCAAGGTATCGCTGCTCGGAAACAAGGCATTGCTGCTCAGAAACAAGGCATCGCTGCTCAGAAACAAGGCTTCGCTGCTCGGAAACAAGGCTTCGCTGCTTGGAAACAAGGCATTACTGATCGGAAACAAGGCATCGCTGCTCGGAAACAAGGCATCGCTGCTCGGAAACAAGGCATCGCTGCTCGGAAACAAGCCATCGCTGCTCGGAAACAAGGCATCGCTGCTCGGAAACAAGGCATCGCTGATCGGAAACAAGGCATCGCTGCTCAGAAACGAGGCATCGCTGCTCGGAAACAAGGCTTCTCTGCTTGGAAACAAGGCATCACTGCTCGGAAACAAGGCATCGCTGCTCGGAAACAAGGCATCGCTGCTGGGGAAACAAGGCATCGCTGCATGGAAGCAAGGCATCGCTGCACGGAAGCAAGGCATCACTGCTCGCAAAAATGGTATCGCTGCTCGGAAACAAGGTATCGCTGCTCGGAAACAAGGCATCGCTTCTCGGAAACAAGGTATCGCTGCTCGGAAACAAGGCATCGCTGCTCGAAAACAAGCCATCGTTGATCGGAAACCAGGTATCGGTACTCGGACACAAGGCATCGCTGCTCGGAAGAAAGGCATCGCTGCTCGGAAACAAGGCATCGGTGCTCGGAAATAAGGCATCGCTGCACGAAAGCAAGGCATCGCTGCTCGGAAACAATGCATCGCTGCTCGGAAACAAGGCATCGCTGAACGGAAACAAGGCATCACTGCTCGGAAACAAGGCATCGCTGCTCGGAAACAAGGCATCGATGCTCGGAAACAAGGCATCGCTGCTCGGAAACGAGGCATCGCTGCTCAGAAAAAAGGCATTGCTGCTCGGAAACAAGGCATCGCTGCTCGGAAACCAGGTATCGGTACTCGGACACAAGGCATCGCTGCTCAGAAACAAGGCATCCCTGTACAGGAACAAGGCATCGCTGCTCGGAAAAAAGGTATCGGTACTCGGAAACAAGGCATCACTGCTGGGAAACAAGGCATCCCTGCAAGGGAACAAGGCATCGCTGCTTGGAAACAAGGCATCGCTGCTCGGAAACAAGGCATCACTGCTCGGAAACAAGGCATCACTGCTCGGAAACAAGGCATCACTGCTCGAAAACAAGGCATTGCTGCTCGGAAACATGGCATCGCTGCTCGGAAACAAGGCATCGCTGCTCGGAAGAAAGGCATCGCTGCTCGGAAACAAGGCATTGCTGCATAGAAACAAGGCATCACTGCTAGGAAACAAAACATTGCTGCTAGGAAACAAGGCATCAATGCGCGCAAATAAGGCATTGCTGCTCGGAAACAAGGCATCACTGCTCAGAAACAAGGCATCGCTGCTCGGAAACAAGGCATCGCTGATCGAAAACAAAGCATCTATGGTCGGAAACAAGCCATTGCTGCTCGGAAACAAGCCATCGCTGCTAGGAAGCAAGGCATCGCTGCTCGGAAACAAGGCATCGCTGCTCGGAAAAAAGGCATTGCTGCTCGGAATCAAGGCATCGCTGGTCGGAAACAAGGCATCGCTGCTTGGAAGCAAGGCATCGCTGCTCAGAAACAATGCATCGCTGCTCGGAAACAAGGCATCGCTGCTCGGAAACAAGGAATCACTGCTTGGAAGCAAGGCATCGCTGCTCGGAAACAAGGTATCGCTGCTCGGAAATAAGGCATCGCTGCTCGGAAACAAGGCATCGCTGAACGGAAACAAGGCATCGCTGAACGGAAACAAGGCATCACTGCTCGGAAACAATGCATCGCTGCTCGGAAACGAGGCATCGCTGCTCAGAAAAAAGACATTGCTGCTCGGAAACAAGGCATCGCTGCTCAGAAACAAGGTATCCATACTCGGACACAAGGCATTGCTGCTCGGAAAGAAAGCATCCCTGTACAGGAACAAGGCATCCCTGCTCGGAAACAAGGTATCGGTACTCGGAAACAAGGCATCACTGCTCGGAAACAAGGCATCCCTGTATGGGAGCAAGGCGTTGCTGCTCGGAAACAAGGCATCACTGCTCGGAAATGAGGCATCGCTGCTCAGAAACAAGGCATCGCTGCTCAGAAAAAAGGCATCGCTGCTCAGAAACAAGGCATCGCTGCTCGGAAACAAGGTATCGCTACTTGGAAACAAGGCATCGCTGCTCGGAAAAAAGGAATCGCTGCTCAGGAACAAGTCATCGCTGCTCGGAAATAAGGCATCGCTGCTCAGAAACAAGGCATCACCCCTCGGAAACAAGCCATTGCTAGTTGGAAACAAGGAATCGCTACGTGGAAACAAGGCATCGCTGCTCGGAAACAATACATCACTACTCGGAAGCAAGGCATCGCTGCTCGGAAAAAAGGCATCGCTGCTCGGAAACGATGCATCACTGATCAGAAACAAGGCATTTCTGCACGGGAACAAGGCATCGCTGCACGGAAATAAGGCATCGCTGCTCGGAAACAAGGCATCACTGCTCAGAAGCTAGGTATCGCTGCTCGGAAACAAGGCATCGCTGCTCGGAAACAAGGCATCGCTGATCGGAAACAAAGTATCGATTGTCGGAAACAAGGCACTGCTGGTCAGAAACAAGGCATCGCTGCTCAAAACAAGGCATTACTGCTCGGAAACAAGGCATCGCTGCTCGGAAATAAGGCATCGCTGCTCAGAAAAAGGCATCGTTGCTTGGAAATTAGGCATTGCTGCTCGGAAACAACGCATCGTTGCTCCGAAACAAGGCATTGCTGCTCAGAAACAAGGCATCGCTGATCAGAAACAAGGCATTTCTGCACGGGAACAAGGCATCGCTGCACGGAAATAAGGCATTTCTGCTCGGAAACAAGGCATCACTGCTCGGAAGCTAGTTATCGCTGCTCGGAAACAAGGCATCGCTGCTCAGAAACAAGACATCGCTGCTCGGAAACAAGGCATCACTGCTCGCAAATAAGGCATTGCTGCTAGGAAACAAGGCATCGCTGCTCGGAAACAAGGCATCGCTGCTCGAACAAGGCATCGCTGCTCGGAAACAAAGCATCGATGGTCGGAAACAAGGCACTGCTGGTCAGAAACAAGGCATCACTGCTGAAAACAAGGCATCGCTGCTCGAAAACAAGGCATCGCTGCTCGGAAATAAGGCATCTCTGCTCGGAACTAGGCATTGTTGCTCGGAAACAAGGCATTGCTGCTCAGAAACAAGGCATAGTTGCTCCGAAACAAGGCATCGCTGCTCGGAAACAAGGCATCGCTGCACAAGAACAAGGCATCGCTGCTCAGAAACAAGGTATCACTGCTCGGAAACAAGGCATCACTGCTCGGAAACAATGCATCGCTGCTCAAAACAAAGCATCGCTACTGGGAACAAGGCATCGCTGCTCGAAAATAAGGCATCGCTGCTCGGAACAGGGCACCATTGCTCGGAAACAAGGCATTGCTGCTCGGAAACAAGGCATCGCTGCTAAGAAACAGGGCATTGCTGCTCGGAAACAAGGCATCGCTGCTCGGAAACAAGGCATCGCTGCACGGGAAGAAGTCATCGCTGCTCGGAAACAAGGCATCGCTGCTCGGAAACAAGGCATCACTGCTTGGAACAAGGCATCGTTGCTCTTAAATAAGGCATTGCTGATCGGAAACAAGGCATCGCTGCTTGTCAACAAGGTGTCGCTGCTCGGAAACAAGACATCACTGCTCGGAAACAAAGCATCGATGGTCGGAAACAAGACATTGCTGCTAGGAAACAAGTCATCGCTGCTCGGAAACAAGGCATCTCTGCTCGGAAACAAGGCATCACTGCTCGGAAACAAGTCATCGCTGCTCGGAAACAAGGCATCACTGCTCGGAAACAAGTCATCGCTGCTCGGAAACAAGTCATCGCTGCTCGGAAACAAGGCATCACTGCTCGGAAACAAGTCATCACTGCTCAGAAACAAGGCATCGGTGCTCGGAAACAAGGCATCACTGCTTGTCAGCAAGGCATCACTGCTCAGAAACAAGTCATCGCTGCTTGGAAACAAGGTAACACTGTTCGGAAACAAGGCATCGCCGTTCGGAAACAAGGCATCAACGCACGGAAACAAGCATCGATGGTCGGAAACAAGGCATTGCTGGTCGGAAACTAGGCATCGTTGCTCAGAAACAAGGCATCACTGATGGGAAACAAGGCATCGCTGATCGGAAACAACTCATTGCTGCTCGGAAACAAGGCATCGCTGCTCAGAAACAAGGCATCTCTGATCGGAAACAAGGCATCGCTGCTCGGAAACAAGGCATCGCTGCTCAGAAACAAGGTATCACTGATCGGAAACAAGGCAACACTGGCCGGAAACAAGGCAACACTGGTCGGAAACAAGGCAACACTGGTCGGAAACAAGGCAACACTGGTCGGAAACAAGGCAACACTGTTTGGAAACAAGGCATCGCTGCTTGGAAACAATGGATCACTGATAGGAAACAAGGCAACACTGGTCGGAAACAAGGCAACATTGGTCGGAAACAAGGTAACACTGGTCGGAAACAAGGCAACACTGGTCGGAAACAAGGCAACACTGGTCGGAAACAAGGCAACACTGGTTGGAAACAAGGCATCGCTGCTCGGAAACAGTGCATTGCTGGTCGGAAACAAGGTATTGCTGCTCGGAAACAAGGCATCGCTGGTCGAAAACAAGGCAACACTGGTCGGAAACAAGGCACGGCTGGTCAGAAACAAGGCATCGCTGGTGGGAAACAAAGCATTGTTGGTCGGAAACAAGTTATTGCTGGTCGGAAACAAGGCATCGCTAGTCGGAAACAAAGCACTGTTGGTCGGAAACAAGGCATTGCTGGTCGGAAACAAAGCATCGCTGGTCAAAACAAGGCATCGCTGATCGGAAACAAGGCATCGCTGGTCAAAAACAAGGCATCCTTGGTCAGAAACATGGCATCCCATAAAAAATTTTATGGTTGAATTAGAACAAATCTATGCCGTTTTGATTTATTTACAATACGTCAATCGTCAATCGCCAGAAGAGGCAACGCTGGTATGATAATAATAATTGAGAGTTGGACCACTTTGCTGAAAATCTGGACCACCTTGCTGCATATCTGGACCGCTGCACCCTATATCTTGACCACTTTGCTGTTTATATGCAGACCACTTTACCGTATAACTGGACCACTTTGCTATTTATGTCTGAATCACTTTACTGTATATCTGGACAACTTTGCCGCATATGTGGACCACTTTACTGCATATCTGGACAACATCGTATATCTGGACGTCTTTACTGTATATCTGGACCACTTTACAGTATATCTGGACCACTTTACAGTATATCTGGACCACTTTACAGTATATCTGGACCACTTTACTGTATATCTGGACCACTTTACAGTATATCTGGACCACTTTACAGTATATCTGGACCACTTTACTGTATATCTGGACCACTTTACTGTATATCTGGACCACTTTACTGTATTATCTGGAAAACTTTACAGTAATGTCTGGACCACTTTACTGTTTTATCTGGACCACTTTACGTAATTGGACCACTTACAGTATATCTGGACCACTTTACAGTATATCTGGACCACTTTACTGTATATCTGGACCACTTTACTGTATATCTGGACCACTTTGGTGTATTGCTAGACACGGTATTTGCATTACGAGTACCGTTGGTAGTGTTACAGTTAGTGTTAATCTTGTTATGTTTGCTGTTAAGATCATTATAAACTACTGATAACTGACCTTTAATATTGATACACAGCACCGCTGTCCATTAATTATGAAATTGGATTGTAATTGTGTGCTGATGTATAGTGCTTGGTCTCTAAGGTGGGTTGTGTGACCAAGGTGGGTTGTGTGACCAAGGTGGGTTGTGTGACCAAGGTGGGTTGTGTGACCAAGGTGGGTTGTGTGACCAAGGTGGGTTGTGTGACCAAGGTGGGTTGTGTGACCAAGGTGGGTTGTGTGACCAAGGTGGGTTGTGTGACCAAGGTGGGTTGTGTGACCAAGGTGGGTTGTGTGACCAAGGTGGGTTGTGTGACCAAGGTGGGTTGTGTGACCAAGGTGGGTTTGGGGTGACCAAGGTGGGTTGTGTGACCAAGGTGGGTTGTGTGACCAAGGTGGGTTGTGTGACCAAGGTGGGTTGTGTGACCAAGGTGAGTTGTGTGACCGAGGTGGGTTGTGTGACCAAGGTGGGTTGTGTGACCAAGGTGGGTTGTGTGACCAAGGTGAGTTGTGTGACCAAGGTGAGTTGTGTGACCAAGGTGGGTTGTGTGACCAAGGTGAGTTGTGTGACCAAGGTGGGTTGTGTGACCAAGGTGGGTTGTGTGACCAAGGTGGGTTGTGTGACCAAGGTGAGTTGTGTGACCAAGGTGAGTTGTGTGACCAAGGTGGGTTGTGTGACCAAGGTGGGTTGGGGCCCCCAAAGGTGGGTTGTGTGACCAGGTGGGTTGTGTAAACCAAGGTGAGTTGTGTGCCCAAAGGTGAGTTGTGTGCCCAAGGTGAGTTGTGTGCCCAAGGTGGGTTGTGTGCCCAAAGGTGGGTTGTGTGACCAAGTGGGTTTTGTGTGACCAAGGTGGGTTGTGTGACCAAGGTGGGTTGTGTGACCAAGGTGGGTTGTGTGACCAAGGTGGGTTGTGTGACCAAGGTGGGTTGTGACCAAAGTGGGTTGTGTGGCTATGGTGGGTTGTGTGACCCAGGTGGGTTGTGTGACCAAGGTGAGTTGGGGTGCCCAAGGTGGGTTGTGTGCCCAAAGGTGGGTTGTGTAAACCAAAGGTGGGTTGGGGTGACCAAGGTGGGTTGTGTGACCAAGGTGGGTTGTGACCAAAGTGGGTTGTGTGACCAAGGTGGGTCGTGTGACCAAGGTGGGTTGTGTGGCCAAGGTGAGTTGTGTGTCCAAAGTGGGATGTGTGACCAAGGTGAGCTGTATGACTCAGGTGGGATGGGTCACCAAGGTGGGCTGTGTGACCAAGGTGAGTGTGACCCAGGTGGGTTGTGTGACCCAGGTGGGTTGTGTGGCTATGGTGGGTTGTGTGACCCAGGTGGGTTGTGTGACCATGGTGGGTTGTGTGACTAAGGTTCGTTGTGTGACCAAGCTGGGTTATGTGACCAAGGTGGGTTATGTGACCAAAGTGAGTTACGTGACGAGGGTGGGTTATGTGACCAAGGTGGGTTATGTGATCAAGGTGTTGGTTGATGCATCGAGGAGAGCCATCCAGCATAACAAGATATACCAGGAGAACCATTCTGCAAGATAAGATATACAAAGAGAACCATCCTGCATGACAAGATATTCCAGGAGAACCATCCTGCGTGACAGGATATTCCAGGAGAACCATCCTGCATGACAAGATATACCAGAACCATCCTGCATGACAAGATATACCAGGAGAACCATCCTGTAGGAGAATATATACTAAGAGAACCATCAAGCATGACAACATGTTCCAGGAGAACCATCCTGCGTGACAAGATATACCAGAATCATCCTGCATGACAAGATATACCAAGAGAACCATCCTGCACGACAAGATATTCCAGGAGAACCGTCCTGCGTGACAAGATATATCAGGAGAACCATCCTGCATGACAAGATATACCAGAATCATCCTGCATGACAAGATATACCAAGAGAACCATCCTGCACGACAAGATATTCCAGGAGAACCGTCCTGCATGACAAGATATACCAGGAGAACCATCCTTCATGACAAGATATTCCAGGAGAACCATCCTGCATAACAAGATATACCAGGAGAACCATCCTGCATGAGAAGATATACCAGGAGAACCATCCTGCTTGACAAGATATACCAGGAGAACCATCCTGCATGACAAGATATACCAGGAGAACCATCCTGCATGAGAAGATATACCAGGAGAACCATCCTGCTTGACAAGATATACGAAAAGAACCATCCTGCATGACAAAATATTCCAAGAGAACCATCATGCGTGACAAGATATACCAGGAGAACCATCCTTCATGACAAGATATTCCAGGAGAACCATCCTGCATAACAAGATATACCAGGAGAACCATCCTGCATGACAAGATATACCAGGAGAACCATCCTTCATGACAAGATATTCCAGGAGAACCATCCTGCATAACAAGATATACCAGGAGACCCATCCTGCATGACAAGATATACCAGGAGAACCATCCTGCATGAGAAGATATACCAGGAGAACCATCCTGCTTGACAAGATATACGAAAAGAACCATCCTGCATGACAAAATATTCCAAGAGAACCATCATGCGTGACAAGATATACCAGGAGAACCATCCTGCATGATAAGATATGCAAAGAGAACCATCCTGCGTGACGAGATATTCCAGGAGAACCATCCTGCGTGAAAAAATATACCAGGAGAACCATCCTGCATGACTAGATATACCAGAAAAACCATCCTGCATGACAAGATACACCAAGAGAACCATCCTGCATGACAAGATATACCAGGAGAACCATCCTTCCTGACAAATTATACCGAGAGAATCATCCAGCATGACAAGATATACCAGGAGAACCATCCTTCATAACAAGATATACCAGGAGAACCATCCTTCCTGACAAATTATACCAAGAGAACCATCCAGAATGACAAGATACACAAGATATACCAGGAGAACCATCCTGCATAACAAGATATACCAGGAGAACCCTCCTGCGTGATAAGATATACCAGAAGAACCATCCTGCATGACAATATATACCAGGAGAACCATCTTGCATGAAAAGATGTACCAGGAGAACTATCCTGCATGACAAGATATAAGATGAGAACCATCCTACATGATAAGATATGCAAAGATAACCATCCTGCGTGACAAGATAATCCAGGAGAACCATCCTTCGTGAAAAGACATACCAGGATAACCATCCTGCATGACAAGATATACCAGAACCATCTTGCATGACAAGATGTACCAGGAGAACTATCCTGCATGACGAGATATACCAAGAGAACCATCCTGCATGACAAGATATACCAGGAGAAAAATCCTGCAAGACAAGATATACCAGGAGAACCATCCTGCATGATAAGATATACCAGAAGAACCATCCTGCATGAGAAGATGTACGAGGAGAACCATCCTGCATGACAAGATATACCAAGAGAACCATCCTGAAGACACAGACAGTAATAATACAACAGTGTATACAAGTGACCACATTCTGCCCTGGTAACAGCGTCTCCGTTGTCTTATCGTTGACGGTAACAGAGAAGCTGACAAATTTCGTTGAAGCGCTGCCTTGGGCGTGTCAGCTTGACTCTGTGTAGTTCACCTGGTTCGCCAAGGGGGCAGTTAGTTAGTTTAATATGTTTATTATGCACCCCATACCCATCCTGTGGGCGGTAGTCAAAAGATTACAGAGGTACATAATTGGTCCAGGGACTGGACTCCAAAGTTTTGATAGCTGAGCAAGTTACAGAGGTAATGAATTCACAATTTACAAAGGTAATGAACTCACAAATTACAAAGGTAATGAACTCCGGGTAGGTCTAGTCACAATCATGACAAGTTACAAAGGTATTTACAGATTACAGAGGTACGTAATGGATCCAGGGACCGGGCCCCAAAGTTGGATGGCTGAACTAGGTACAAGGTAATGAAACTCACAAGTTACAAAGGTAATGAATACTGTAAAAAATGGTTACTTACGTTTATACATGGCTACATTTATGAACAAATTTTAGAGTAATGAGCAATTCACACTTCCCACCCGGTCACAACTGTAATGAGTTATTGGTGCAAATATTGATTGTGAGTCCACACACAACACACACACACACACACACACACACACACACACACACACACACACACACACAAAACACACACACATAAACACACACACACACACAAGAAGAAAAAGGGAAAAAAACTGAGAGAGTGGTACAAAGGCGAAAGGAGGAAAGAGAGGGGGTGGAGAAGACAGACAGGAGATCCCAGACCCAGGAAGAAGATCAAATACAGCCTCCCTCACAACTTCCTATAGAAGCCTCCCAACCAGGTCAACCCCAGTGCAGCCAAACACTCTTAAATCAAAACACCATGCCACATCCAATGCCCCCACCCACTACATTACAAACTCCACCCCTACAGCAACAACCCATAGTTCCTTGCCAGGTCTCCCATTTTTCCCCAACCCCAATATACCTCCCAGACCACAGTTTAGAAAAGAAGTTGAAGGTGTGGTATACAAATGCACATGGAATAACAAACAAGTATGAGGAGTGGCACGAAAGAAATTTAAAGAGACATCCCAGACATAATAGCACTCACAGAAACAAAAAATCACCAGATAATAACAGATTCAATCTTTCCATCCGGATATCAAATCCTCAGGAAAGACAGAGGGAGGAGAGGGGGAGGGGAGGTTTCACTGCTCATTAAAAACCAGTGGGGTTTTGAGAAAATGGAAAAGGAATGGATGGCAGGGGCGAAAAGGGACTACTAGTAGGAACAATCCAGTTGAGGGACATAAGGTGATAATTGCAGTAATGTACAGCCCACCACAGAACTGCAGGAGGCCAAGAAAAGAAAGATGAGCGCAACAGAGCAATGATCGACACACTAGCCGAGGGGGCCAGGAGAACACACATGGGGGGAGCAAAGTTACTAGTTATGGGTGATTTCAACACAAGAGATTGACTTGGAAAACTGGAGCCCCATGGGGGTCCCGAAACAGGGGAAAAGCCAGATGTTTGGATGTGGTATGGAGAACCTCATGCATCAACATGTTAGAGACACTACCAGAGAGAGAGGAGGAGGATGAACCAGAAAGGGTTTGGGGACCTTGTATTCACCATGAGTTAGTTCGGACATCGAGGGTATCATGTATAAAAGGGGCCCTGGGAGCTAGTGATCATGTGGTTCTGTGCTTCGACTACATAGTTGAGCTCCAAGTGGAGAGAGTGCAGGAATAGGCTGGGAAAAAACCAAACTACAAAAGGGGGAACTACTCAGGCATGAGGAAATTTCCCTTCAAGACTTTTCAGTGGGAGAGGGAACTGACAGGAAAACCAGTACAAGCAATGAGGGACTATGTAGCAACAAAATGCAAGGAGGCAGAGGAGAGGTTTGTTCCCAAGGGAAACAAAAAATAATGGGAAAACAGAACGAGTCCTTGGTTCACCCAAAGGTGTAGGGAGGCAAAAACTAGGTGTACTAGAGAATGGAAAAGGTTTACAGAAGACAGAGAACTCAGGAAAATAAAGAAATCAGCCGAAGAGCCAGAACGAATATGCACAGATAGAAGGGAGGCTCAGAGACAATATGAAAATGACATAGCATAAAAAGTAAAGACTGACCCGAAGCTGTTGTACAGCCACATCAGGAGGAAAACAACAGTCAAGGGACCAGGTAACAGACTGAGGAAGGGTGATGGGGAATTCACAAAAAACCGACCGAGAGGTATGTCAGGAGCTCAACACAAGATTTAAAGAGGTATTTACAGTGGAAACCAGTAGGACTATAAGAAATCAGAACAGGGGGGCACACCAGCAAGTGCTAGATGAGGTACATATAACCAAGGAGGAAGTGAAGAAGCTGCTATGCGAACTTGACACCTCAAAGGCGGTGGGACCAGACAACATCTCTCCATGGGTCCTTAAAGAGGGAGCAGAGATATTGTGTGAGCCATTAACAAAGATCTTCAAACACACCCATTTGATACTGGGCAACTCCCTGAGGTATGGAAAATGGCAAATGTAGTCCCAATTTTTAAAAAGGGAGACAGACATGAGGCACTAAACTACAGACCTGTATCACTAACGTATGCAAGGTCATGGAGAAGATCATCAGGAGGAGAGTGGTGGGGCAAACCCGGAAAGAAACAAGTGTATAATTTACAACCAGCACGGTTTCAGGGAAGTAAAATCCTGTGTCACAAACCTACTAGAGTTTTATGACAAGGTGACAGAAGTAAGACAAGAGAGAGAGGGGTTTGGATCGACTGCGTATTTTTGGACTGCAAGGAAGGCCCTTCGACACAGTTCCCCACAAGAGGTTACTGCAAAAGCTGAGGGACCCGGCACACATAACGGAAAGGCACTGCAATGGATCAGAGAATATCTGACAGAGAGGCAACAGTGAGTCATGGTACGCGACGAGGTGTCAGAGTGGGCGCCTGTGACAAGCGGGGGTTCCACAGGGGTCAGTCCTAGGGGCTGTGCTGTTCTTGGTTTTACGTGAACGACATAACGGAAGGGATAGACTCAGAAGTGACCTTGTTTGCAGATGATGTGAAGTTAATGAGAAGAATCAAATCGGACGAGGATCAGGCAGGACTACAAAAAAGACCTGGAGGCTACAAGCCTGGTCCAGCAACTGGCTCCTTGAATTTAACCCTGCCAAAAAGCAAAGTCATGAAGATCGGGGAAGGGCAAGAAGACCGCACACACAATATAGTTTAGTGGCCAAAGATGAAAACCCCTCACTAAAGGAAAAGATCTGGGGGGTGAGTATAACACCAAACAATCCCCTGAGCCACTCAATAGATAACTGTGCAGCATCGGGCGCCGGGCAAACCTACGGATAGCTTTGATACCTCATAAGGTTCTTTTTAAGACTCTGTATCCCCATTACTCAGGCCCTATGGAGTATGGCACCAGTTTGGAACCAACTAGTCAAGCACGTCAAAAAATTTAGAGAAAGTGCAAAGGTTTGCAACAAAATATCCGAGCTACGGGGATTGTCCTATAAAGAAAGGTTGAGGAAATGGGCCTGACGACACTGGAGGCCAGGAGGGTCAGGGGAGACATATAAACGACATATAAAATACTGCGCGGAATGACGGGGGAACAAAGACGGGATGTTCAAGATGGACCCAGACACAAAGGTCACTTTGGGAAGTTGAAGACTCAGATGAATCAAAGGGTTTTAAAAAAGTATTTCTTCAGTATAGAGTAGTCAGGCCTAAATAGCCTAAAGGGGTGTGTGGTAGAGGCGGCCCATACATATTTTTAAGGCGGTATGATGAGTCTGGGGCAGGGGGAGGGCCCTAGTAGAATCAGCGAAAGGCGGGGCAGGAGCTGTAAATCGACCCCCACCACAATGGGTGAGTAAAAATAGGTGAGTACCACATCACAAACTCAACACACCACGACACAACAAACGGTAAAGAGCAAACCGGTGAAGGGGGCGGGCCAGGAGCAAAGACTGCCCCCTGAAACCCAAAAATGGGTGAGTACAAATGGGTAAGTACCACACACACCCACCCCCACACACACACACACTCATACACATACACACACACACCACACCACACACACACACACACACACCAACCCCAAAACCACAATTTTTAAAAAAGGAGCGACATGAAGCTTTAAACTCAGACCAGTGTCACGACTTTTATATGAAAATCTGGAAAAGATTATCAGGAGAAGAGTGGGGGAAACCTAGAAAGGAATGATCTCATCAAAAAGCAGCCAACATGGTTTCAGGACGGGAAAACCGTGTCACAAATATGGGTTTTATGACATGGTGACAGCATAAGAAAGAGAGAGAGGGGGGGTGGATTGATTTTCTTGGACTGCAAAAAGGCGTTTGACACAGTTTTCCCCACAAGAATTGGGCCCCCGGAGGACCAAGCAGGGGAAAAAGGGAAGGCATACAAGGATCAGGGAAAAATTGTCAGGAAACAGCACGAGCATGGGCGTGGCAGGTGTCAGAGTGGGCACCTTGACCACGGGGGCCCCAGGGGTAGTCCCGGGCCAGTGTGTTTTTGGTATTTGGAAAGACATGAGGAAGGAATGACTCGAGGTGTCCCTGTTTGCAGATGACGTAAGTTTTGGGGAAGAATTCACTCGATCGAAGACCAGGCAAACTACAAAAAGGGTCTGGACAGGCTGCAGACCTGGTCCAGAATTGGCTCCTGGGTTCAAACCCACAAGTGCAAAGTCATGAAGATTGGGGGGGGGCAAAAAAAGGGCCCCGACGGGACGTCTAGGGGGCAGAGCTACAAAACCCCCCCAAAGGAAAAAGATCTTGGGGGGGTTAACACCCGGCACATCCCGAAGCGCCCCACCCTAACCCATAAACTACTGATAAACTGTCCTTTAATATTGCAAACACAGCCACCGTCTGTCCATTAATTTTGAAATTGGATTGTAATTGTGTGCTGATGTATAGTCTTTTCTCTAAGGTGGGTTGTTGTGACCAAGGTGGGTTGTTGTGACCAAGGTGGGTTGTGTGACCAAGGTGAGTTGTGTGACAGGTGAGTTGTGTGCCAAGGTGAGTTGTGTGACCAGGTGAGTTGTGTGACCAACGGTGAGTTGTGTGCAAGGGTGAGTGTGTGACCAAGGTGGGTTGTGTGACCAGGTGGGTTGTGTTTGACAAGGTGAGTTGGTGTGACCAAGGTTGAGTTGTGTGACCAAGGTGAGTTGTGAGACCAAGGTGAGATGTGTGACCCAGGTGAGTTGTGTGGCACCAAGGTGGTTGTGTGACCAAGGTGGTTGTGTGCCAAGGGGTTGTGTGACCAAGGTGAGTTGTGTGACAAGGTGAGTTGGTGACCAAGGTGAGTTGTGTGACAATGGTGGTTGTGTGACCAAGGTGGGTTGTGTGACCAAAGGTGGTTGTGTGACCAAGGTTAGTTGTATGACGAGGTGGGTTGTGTGACCAAGGTGGGTTGTGGGACCAAGGTGGGTTGTGTGACCAAGGTGGGTTGTGTGTCCAGGTGGGTTGTTTGTGACCAAGGTGGGGTGTGTGACCAAGGTGCGTTGTGTGACAAGGTGGGTGTTGTGACCAAGGGGTTGTGTGACCTAAGGTGGGTTGTGTGACCAAGGTGAGTTGTGTGACCAGGTGAGTTGTTGGACCAAGGTGAGTTGTGTGACCCAAGGTGGGTTGTGTGTACCATGGTGGGTTGTGTGCCAAGGTGGTTGTGTGACAAGGTGAGTTGTGAGACAAGGTGTGTTGTTGTGACAAGGTGAGTTGTGTGAACCAAAGGTGGGTTGTGTGACCAAGGTGAGTTGTGTGGACCATGGTGAGTTGTGTGACATCAAGGTGAGTTGGTGTATGACCACGGTGGGTAGTGGGACAAGGTGGGTTGTGGACCAAGGTGGTGTGTGGATCCAAGGTGAGTTGTGATGACCAAGGTGAGTTGTGTGCCCAGGTGAGTTGTGTGACAAGTTGAGTTGTGTGACCATGGTGAGTTGTGTGACCAAGGTGGGTGTGTGACAAGGTGAGTTGTGTGGACCCAAGGTGAGTGTGTGGACAAGGAGGGTTGTGTGACCCAAGGTGGGTTGTGGTTGTGACAAGCGTGATTTGTGTGACCAAGGTGATTGTGTGACCAAGGGTGTTGTGTGACAAGGTGTGTTGTGTGACCAAGGTGGGTTGTGTGACCAAGGTGGGTTGTGTGACCAAGGTGAGTTGTGTGACCCAAGGTGAGTTGTGTGTCCAAGGTGAGTTTTGTGACAATGGTGGGTGCTGCCCAAGGTGGGTTGTGTGACAAGGTGGTTTTGTGACCCAAGGTGGGTTGTGTGGACAAAGGTGTGTTGCGTGACCAAGGTGGGTTGTGTGACAAGGTGGGTTGTGTGACAAGGTGGGTTGTGGACAAGGTGAGTTGTGTGACCAAGGAGGGTTGTTTGCCCAAGGTGTGTTGTGTGACAAAGGTGGGTTGCCCCCCCCCCATGACCAAGGTGGGTTGTGTGACAAAGGTGGGTTGCGTGGACCGAGGTGGGTTGTGTGACCAAGGTGGGTTGTGACCCAAGTTGTGTTGTTTGACCAAGGTGGGTCGTGATGACCAAGGTGGTGTGCTGGCAGCGTGAGTGTGTGTCCAAAGTGGATGTGTGCCAAAGGTGAGGTGTATGACTCAGGTGGGATGGGTCCCAAGGATGGGCTGTGTGACCAGGTGAGTGTGACCCAGGTGGGTTGTGTCGACCCAGGTGGGTTGTGTGGCTATGGTGGGTTGGTGTGACCCAGGGTGGGTTGTGTGACCATGGTGGGTTGTGTGGATAAGGTTCGTTGTGTGACAAGCTGGGTTTTGTGACAAGGTGGGTTATGGGCCACAAAGTGAGTTACGTGATGAGGGTGGGTTATGTGACAAGCGTTGGGTTCTGTGATCATGGTGTTGGTTGATGCATCGAGGAGAGCCATCCCAGCATAACAAGATTACAGGAGAACCATTTGCAAGATAAGATATCCTAAGGAGAACCATCATGCATGGACAACAAGTTCCAAGGAGATCCAGCCTGCGTGGCAAGATTATCAGGAGAACCATCCTGCATGACAAGATATACCAGAATTATCATGCATGACAAGATATTCCAGAAGAACATCTGCGTGAAGGATATTCAGGAGGAAACCATCTGCATGACAAGATTATACCAGGAGAACCCATCCTGCATGACAGATATTCCAGAAGAACCATCTGCGTGACAGGATATTCCGGAGACCCTTCCTGCATGACAGATATACAGAGAAAACCATCCTGTAGGTCGAATATATCCTCAGAGCAAACCATCATGCATGACAAACATATTCAGGAGAACCATCTGCGTGACAAGTATACAGGAGAAATCCTGCTGACAAGATATTACCAGAATCAGCCCTGCATGCCAAGATTTACCATGAGAACCATCCTGCACCGAAAGATATTCCCGGAGAACGTCCTGCATGGGGGAACAAGATATACCAGGAGACCATCCTTCATGACAAGATATTCCATGGAGAACCATCCTGCATAACAGATATACCAGGAGACACCTTCCTGCCTGCCAAGATATACCAGGAGAACCATCCTTGCATGACAACGATATTCTCCAGGAGAACCATCCCTGCTTGAAAGATATACGAACCGAACATCTGCATGAAAATATTCCAAGAGAACCATCAGCGGGACAAGATATACCCAGGAGAACATCTGCATGATAAGATATGCAAAGAGAACCATCCTGCGTGACGAGATATTCCAGGAGAACCATCCTGCGTGAAAAAATAAACAGGAGAACCATTGCATGACTAGATATCCCCAGAAAAAAAACCAACCTGCATGACAAGATACACAAGAGAACCATCCTGCATGACAGATATACCAGGAGAACACCTTCCTGGACAAATTATACCGAGGATCATCCCGCATGACAAGATATACCAGAGGAGAACAATCCTTCATTACAAGATATACCTGCGCAGATCCATCCTTCCTTGACAAAAATAAATTTATAACAAGAGACCATCCAGTATGACAAGATTACACAAGATATACGGAGAACATCTGCCTAACAAGATATACCAGGAGAACCCTCCTGCGTGATACGATATACCAGAAGAACCATTCCTGCATGGAACAATATATACCGGGAGACATCTGCATTGAAAAGATGTACCTGGAGATATCCTGCTGACAGATATAGGATGAGAACCATTCCTACATGTTAGTATGCAAAGATAACCATCCTGCGTGACAGATAATAGGAGAACATCCTGCGTGAAAAGACTTCCAGGTATAACATCTCTGCTGGACAAGATATAAACCAGAACCATCTTCATGACAAGATGTACCAGGAGATCTAATCTGCATGACGGAGATATACCAAGAGAACCATCCTTGATGACAAGTATACAGTGGAGAAAAAATCCCTGCAAGACAAGTATACAGAGAACCATCCTGCATGATAAGAGATATACCAGAAGAACCATCTGCAGAGAAAGGATGTACGAGGAGATCATCCTGCATGACAAGATATAACCAAGAGCACCATCATGAAGACACTGACAGTAATATACAAACAGTGGTATACAAGTGCCCATTCTGCCTGGTAACAGGCGTCTCCGTTGGTCTTATCGTTGACGAGTAACAGAGAGTGACAAATATGTTGAAGCGTGCTTGGGGTGCAGTTGACTCTGTGTAGTTCACCTGGTTCTCCAAGGGGGCAGTTAGGTAGTTTAATATGTTTATTATGCAACCCCATACCTCATCTGTGGGCGGATAGTCAAAAGATTACAGAGGATACATTATTGGTCCAGGGACTGGACTCCAAAGTTTTGATAGCGGTGCAAGTTACAGAGTAATTGAATTCAACAATTTACAAGTGGAATGAAAATCACAAATTACAAAGGTAATGAACTCCGGGTAGGTTCTTAGTCACAATCATGACAAGTTACAACGGTATTTACAGTTACAGCGGTAGTAATGGTTCCAGGGGACGGGCCCACAAAGTTTGGATGGGACTGAACTTAGGTACTAAGGTATGACTCAAAGTTCAAAGGTAATGAATACTGTAGATGGTTACTTACGTTTTTACATGGCTACAATCATGAACAAATTTTGATAAGAGCAATTCACACTTCCACACCGGTCAAACTGTAATGATGTTTATTGGTGCAAATATGGATTGTTGAGTAACACAACACACACACACACACACACACACACTCACACACACACACAACAAACACTCCACACACAACACCTAATTCAAACACAACACACACACACACACACACACAAATAAACCACACACACACACAAGAAGGAAAGGAAGAAACTGAGAGAGATGGTACCAAGGCGAAAGGAGGAAAGAGAGGGATGGAGAAAGACAGACAGAGATCACAGACCCAGGAAGAAAGATCAAATACAGCCGCCCTCACAACTTCTATAGAAGCCTCCCAACAGGTCCAACCCCAGTTGCAGCCAAAACTCTAAATCCAAAAACCATGCACATCCAATGCCCCACCACTACATTCAAAATCCACCCTACAGCACAACCCATAGTTCCTTACCCAGTCTCCAATTTCCACAACCCCAATATACCTCCAGACCACAGTCTTTAGAAAGAAGTTGAAGGTGTGGTATACTACATGCAGTGGAATAACAAAAAAGTATGAGGTGTGGCAGAACGAATCCAAAGAGACATCACCAGACATAATGCCTACAGAAAACAAACTCACCAGGATTAATAACAGATTCAATCTTTCCATCCGGATATAAATCCTCAGGAAGGACAGAGGGAGGAGAGGGTTAGCCGCACGCGTGCTCTGCATGCTCATAAAAACCCAGTGGGGTTTTGAGAAAATGAAGGAATGGATGGCATGGGCGAAGGGACTCTTAGTAGGAAACAATCAGTCTGAGGGACATAAGGTGATAATTGCTTAATGTACAACCACACAGAACTGAGGAGGCCAACCGAGAAGAATACGATGAGCGCAAACAGGCCCAATGATCGACACACTAGCGAGGTGGCCAGGGAACACACAAGGGGGGAGCAAAGTTTTACTAGTTATGGGTGATTTAATCACAAGGAGATTGACTTGCAAAACCTGGAGCCCAAGGGGTCCCGAAACATGGAGAGCCAATATGATGGAGTGGTACTGGAGAAATCATTGCATCAACATGTTTGAGACACTACAGAGAGAGAGGAGAGGATGAACCAAAACAAGGTTGGACCAGTATCCACCATGAGTAGTTCGTATCCGAGGGTATTATGTAGAAAAGGCCCCTGGGAGCTAGTTGTTCATGTGGTTCTGTGATTTCGACTACATAGTAAGCTCCAAGTGGAGGAGTAGCAGGAATAGGCTGGGAAAAAAACCATATATACAAAAGGGGGAAATATCTCAGGCATGAAGAACTTCCTTCAAGAACATTCAGTGGGAGAGGGAATGCACAGGAAAACAGTACAAGAAATGAGGGATATGTGCAACCCCAAATGCCAAGGAGGCAGAGGAGAGGTTTGTTCCCAAGGGCAACAGGAAATAATGGGAAGAACAGAAACGAGTCTTGGTACATCCAACGGTGTAGGGAGGCAAAAACTAGGTGTACTTGAGAATGAAAAGGTCCAGAAGACAGAGAACTCAGGAAATAAAGAAATCAGCGAGAGCAGAACGATATGCAAGCTAAGAAGGGAGGCTCGAGACAATAAGAAAATGACATAGCATCAAAAGTAAAGACTGACCGAAGCTGTTGTGCAGCCACTTCAGGAGGAAACAACATCAAGGACCAGGAAATAGGGATAGGAAGGGGTGATGGGGAATTCACAAGAACGACGAGAGGTATGTCAGGAGCTCACCAAGGATTTAAAGAGGTATTTACAGTGGAAACCAGTAGGACTCCAAGAAACAGAACAGGGGGGCACACCCAGCAAGTGCTAGATGAGGTACATATAACCCAAGGAGGAGGGGAAGAAGCTGCTATGCGAACTTGACACTCAAAGGGGTGGGACCAGACATTTCTCATGGGTCTTAAAGAGGGAGCAGAGATATTGTGTGAAGCCATTAACAAAGAACTTTAACACATCATTTGAACTGGGCAATCCTGAGGCTATGGTAAATGGCAATGTAGTCCCAATTTTTAAAAAGGAGGGACAGGACATGACGGAACTAAACTACAGACCTGTATCACTAAAGTGTTATAGTTGCAAGGTCTGTAGAAGATCATCAGGAGGAGAGTGGTGGGGCACTGGAAAGAAACCAAGGGGATTAATTGTAACCAGCCGGTTTCAGGGAAGGAAAATCCTGTGTCACCAAACCCTACTAGTGTTCTATGACAAGGTACAGAAGTAAGACAGAGAGGAGAGGGGTGGATCGACTGCGTTTTTTGGACTGCACGAAGGCCTTCGACACAGTTCCTACAAGAGGTTACTGCAAAAGCTAGAGGAGCCAGGCACACATAACAGGAAAAGGCACTTGCCTATGGATCAGTGAATATCTGACAGGGAGGGCAACAGTGGTCTTTGGTACGCGACGAGGTTGTCAGAGTGGGCGCCTGTGACAAGAGGGGTTCCCAGGGGAAGTCTAGGACCTGTGCTGTCTTGGTATACGTGAACGAATAACGGGACGGGATAGACTCAGACGTGTCCTTGTTTGCAGATGATGTGAGTTAATGAGAAGATCAAATGGACGAGGATCCGGCAGGGGGACTACAAGAGACCTGGACTGGCTTACTAGCGGGTCAGCAAACTGGCCTCCTTGAATTTAACCTGCCAAATGCACTGTCAGAGATTTGGGGAAGGGCAAAGAAGACGCACACACAATATAGTTTAGATGATGGACCCAAAGACTGCAAAACCTCACTCAAGGAAAAAGATCTGGGTGTGAGTATAACACCGAACTTATTCTGAGGCGACACAATCAAGATAAACAGCTGCAGCATACGGGCGCTGGCAAAACTAGGAATAGCGTTCGATCTCAGTAAGGAATTCGTTTAAGACTCTGTTACATCTCGTCAGGCCCATACTGGCGTATGCAGCACCAGTTTGGAATCCACACCTAGCAAGCAGTCAAGAAATTAGAGGAAAGTGCAAAGGTTTGCAACAAGATCGTCAGAGCTACCGGGGGATTGTCTATGAGAAAGGTTGAGGGAAACGGATGAGACACTGGAGGCCAGGAGGGTCAGGGGAGACATGATAACGACATATAAAAATACTGCGCGGAATAGACGGGTGGACAAAGAGGGGATGTCCAGAGATGGGACACAGACACAAGAGGTCAAATTGGAAGTTGAAGACTCAGATGAATCAAAGGGATGTTAGGACGTATTTCTTCCGTCTTGAGTAGTTCAGGCCATGGAAAGTAGAAGGTGAAGTGTAGAGGCAGGAAGGAACATACCATAAGTTGTTAAGGCGAGGTTATGATAAGTCAAGGGAGGAGAGCAGAGGACCTAGTAGCAATCAGCGAAAGGCGGGGTAGGAGCTTGAATCGACCCACTGCCAACCACAAATAGGGATTACAAATAGGTGATTACACACATACACAAATCTTAAACACACACACACACACAACTATACCGGTGAAAGAGCAACGGTGAAGCGGGGGGCAGGAGCTAAGACCTCCGACCCTGCAACACAACTGGAGAGTACAATGTAGGTGAGTACACACACACACCACTCATACACAACACACATTATACACATAACAACACCAACACACACACACACCACACATGCAAATACCACAGGGCCTAGTGTTAATCGACATGTGCCTAGGACAAAAATGGTAAACTAACACGCAAACACAACACACACACAAACACACAACACAACACACACACACAACACAACACATACACAACACACACACAAGCACTGGACAAGCCCCTAAAGTCCGTTCCTGATCAGCCGGGCTGTGGCTCGTACGTTGGTTTGCGTTGCTGCAGCAGCAACAGCCGGTTGATCAGGTTCTGATCCCAGGAGGCTGGTCCACAGACCGGGCGCAGGGGGCGTTGACCCGGAACTTCTCAGGTAAACTCCAGGTAAACAACAGGAGCTTGGATCGACCCTGGATTCTCACTAGGTGATGCAACACACACACACACACAGCACACAACACACACAACACACACAACACACTTACACACACACAACACACACACACACCCAAACACAAACACACACACACACACAAACATGCACACATGCCACACATGTGGTATGCTTTTCTATTTTACAGCTAGGCACCGTCAGGGTATTTCGCCAGACTGGTCTGTTATATACCACGTGGATAAAATACTTTGCATTTCTTTGAACCTTTGAGATGAGTTGTTCTAAATTCATTAATTTTATTGCACTCCAGTAATAATGACCGAGGGTGTGACAATAGGTCCATCTGGCCAAAGTTTACATTTGTTTGGTCTTACAATGGTGGTGGTGATTTAATGCCAAAGATACTTGTAAACCAGCGGAGCCGGGCATTACGTGAAATTCCATCAGAGTTGTTATCTTGTTGGATACCCATGGACATGTGGCTCCTCTGCATGGATAGTGTGATGATAGATGGATCACTGGTGTCAATCTCCCTGAGCTTAAGTTCCATAAAATTCAGTTGAAGTTCTTTTCGTTATTGTCTCAATCTATACCTGACAAGCCAAGATGTAATCTACTCCCTTCTTTGAGAAAGCATACAGCTTCGCAAAAATTTTTATTTTTTCAGTTCTATCATGCTCCGAAGTCCAATGTGGATGGAATCCACAGCATGTGCATCTGACTCCATGTCACAATCCTACCATACCTGTGTCTGGCTTCTGAACAAAGCATGCCACAAATTTATGCATAATGAGTTGAAGAGCTTTTATGGAGGGATGACAGAGAATCAGTTACAATTAAACTGTCAATCTTTTGGATACATAGATGCATTTCCTGTGCACGGAGTATGGCTACGTTCTGTCTGAAGGTAGAGGCCAATTCTTGATGCGTGGCTCCCAATTCTTTAAGAGAGCCATCATCTGTACGACAACAGCAGACTACCAGCTGCACCAGTGGCATTGGTGAACAGAACCATTGAGCGTAAATAATTTGCGAGAGTGTGTGCTGTGTGGACTAAGTTATCAATACGCTAAGGCTCTTGTTTGGCTTCAAGGCGAAGTTTTGGTAGTGATTTAAGAAGTAGTTTGGGGGAAATGGAGGAAATGGTAGTTGGAATTGGGGTAATATTCCATGGAGCGGAGCAGTTGCGCTGTAGCCTTACTTGAATTAGAGTATGTATCTGATTCATGCGGAGGTACGGTTCCCAGTTTTTTCGATCATTGGAGGAGGTGTTCACCAGTGGATGGGGAAAAGTTTGGAGGGCTTCTGTGCAGGGGTTAGAATGCGCTTGCCTGAGCATATTACCCAATTCGGATTTTCTCTTTCAGTTAACACGATCTCTGAAGCTTGAGACAAGTGGAATATCAAGTTTCTTTTTGCATATTTAAAATTCTTGGCCATTACAGGAGGGCATCCTAAAATGGATCTCATTGCTTCGTTCTGCAGTTTTCTCCTGCCTCAAAGTCTCAGTAGAACATGAGCCATGTTAGTGGCGCAGGCCATTAATCAACGATGATCTAATATAAGCAAGAAGATCATTCATTTCACATTCTTAAACATTAGCACCTTACCTGGGGTGAAACCCAGCACCAACTCCTAAGTGCTCTCAGTATTTCTTTGTCTGGCGACCAAAGTCTGGTTAAACACGGTCCAAGTAGCTGGAACCTCAAAGCCTAGCATACTGTATCTGACTTACATATTTATACCGAGACCCATCATGCAAAGGATCTGACGTACGTGCCTTCTCTGTCGAGCCGAGGACGCCTATGAGTATCTTTGTTATAATCAGTAGAAGCGATTATCAAAACAGGTCTGACACGAGGCTAGTACATGATTAAGAATGTTTTGGGCTACTCTGGAGATCCGGTGGTTGTGAATATTATTTCACAGCAAAACTAATCACATAATGTTGGGGCTTGACTAGGCATAGCATTAAGTAATGCAATTAATTAGAAATATGACCCCCAGTGTGTGACTGCGCCACTCCTCCTGTGGTGTTTCCTATATCAAGTCTTTAGTTACACTTCTATGTGCCTGGAACAACACAGACGATTTATCTGTTTTTGACAAGGTAGCATTTATCCAGCGGAGAAGGCCATCCTCAAACATCTTCTGGCAAGTTCCACTAATTATTACATGTCGGTTGGCTACATCGAAAGCGTGTTTACGGTCAAGGAAAGGTAGAGTGTAAGAGCTGTCAGTGTGCAGAGTGAGAAATGTATGGCTAGGCATGATGCCGTTCCTTCATGCATGAACATGTAACCGGGGAGACAATATTGTTTGATTCTGTACATGAGACGATAAAGAACCGAATTCTTCACATGATTTACAAAGCAGCTAGTAAGAGATATTGGGCGGACTGCTCTTTTGGTTGTAGTTGGAGGCTTGTGTGTGTCTCGCGCGGCTCTCGCGACTGCGGTGTTGAGAGTATGAGAGAGAGGAGAGAGAGCGTTCCACTGATAAAATAGCTTGATGATTTTTAGTATAACTTTCACAGTAATGCTCGGTTTAAGCCTTGAGTACTTTCGACGCATCGGACAAACTGTGCTGGGATGTTTGTGAAGTATTAGCCGAATCCTCACCAGGCGACGTGGAGTTGCCCTTGGGTTAGTGCTGCATCACAGTTCCTATTAGGGAAAGGGAATGTGCAATCTATCTGCCTTGATACGAGAAATAAACAAACGATCTCTCCTTGCATTATTTGTCATTTAATTTTGCCTGTGTGGTACTGGGAAGATTAGCAGGCTAGATGTAGCAGCCAAGCCACTGACTAACTCATTCGCCCTATGTCAGGGATGAGGGTGCGCGATCTGCCCAGTTTGTTACTAATTTATTTATGTCCCCTCCTGTCGGCTAAGTGGGGTGTGAGCAGTAAGGACCGTTGAACATTTTTCCCTAGTCTGTTTGCGCTGCTTGTCATAGCTTCTGGCAGCAGCAAGGGCAGTTTGGAAGAGCCTCAGCATTCAGGGGTGTACGATGTTTTCTATGGCTATGACCTATGTCTGCGAGGCAGTACGTTTTAGTGTACGAAGTTTAGAAATCATAGTAATAGTAGGTTTTGAAAGGAGGTACGTTTATTATGGAAGTTTGTTGAGGTTTTTACGGCTACCAAGAGGTTTCAGTGGAGGCTTATCTAAGCTAGTTCTGGAATAATGCTCACAAGATCTTGATTAAAGGTCTCTACAGAGGAACCACTCATAGGAATATATTACAGTCAGTCACATGTGCCAACAAGTCATTCATGCTGGATCTGTGGTAATTAGAAACGTTCCGTTTGAATAACCACCAGGAAGGATAGTATTACCAATATCTAGTGAAGATTAGCCTAGGGAAATGATTCAGACGCTTATATCTGTTACCAATGGAAGACTCAACCAGGTCTGGCAGAAGTAATGTTGAAGACCCAGGGCACAGATCAAGAGACGCTCATAGCTATGTGTGGGTTCAAGGTCACTTACAATTTGGACATTTTCATGACTGTCTTAAGAGTGACAACAGTTGTTTGCCATTTTGATTACCAAATGTCGTGTTTCCAATGCTTTTGAGGTCTGGCATTGTAATCGCCAATCAAAGAGTAGGCTAGAAATAGCAAAGAGTTGGGAGCTCAAGTAATGAAATTTATCAGCCGGAGCGTACAAGTTTAATATGTTGAGAGCCAGAGTTCTCATATAAATCCTAACACCGTGATATATTGTAGCCCCTTGTTCTTATTATGTGCAAGAAGTTGATGGGGAAGAGTGACTTATTAATATTAGAACACAAGAGTTAGTAGATTTGAGGTTATATGCGAACAAATGGATGGTAGTTTGGGGGTTGGGATTTTTTTCAGGGATCTGCTCTCTTGTAGACCACACACATCAATGGGTTCGGTGTTACTTTATGATGAGAAGGTCAGGAGAAGTCTTGTGTGTTCTAATAGGTAGATGCAATACTTTTCCAGTCGTAGACATCTCTCTAGTAGTAGCGTTTATAGACGAGTTTTGTTCTACATATTGATAGTAGTCTGGGATTCTTGTTGAGTTTCTCAGCTATGAAAAAATTGGATCATATAAATAGCAGACCTTATGAAAGTCAAAAAAAAAAAAATAAAAAAAAAAAAAAAAAAAAAAATAAAAAAAAAAACAAAAAAAAAAAAAAAAAAAAAAAAAAAAAAAAAAAAAAAAAAACAGTGTTACCTGGTCATGAGTTTTTGTAAGTGCACTCCAGTTGTAAGGCCACGTGGGAGTTGTTTCACAGAGCAAGACGTGTTTATGTGGTTGTATGATAGGTGCACACCTCAATTCCTCCTCCACTAACATTACACGAAGATACAACGTCCTTCTCAGCGCACTTCCAACATTGTGTTCATTACATTTCAAACAGTTATTGTATTCAACATTAAGTCTATGTGACCTAATCATCACACTCTGCAACCACCACTTATTATACGCTCATCACTATTATTAAATTATAGACACCCATTTGCCTCATCACACTTTCACCCACCACTTATATTACGCTCATTCACTATTACTAACATTCTAGACACCACGGATCTCATCACATCTTCACCACAAAATATTACGTCCTCACTATTATACATTATAGAACACCATTGCTCCTCCTCACACTCTCAACCACCGTTATGTAACGGTCATCCTATTACTAACATCATTGACACCATAGCTTCATTATGATGGACTCATATAGTTATCAACACTAGTATTATATTCGACAGAAGTAAATGAAGACACCAACCACTTGTTCAGCACCTTCCTTGCTTTCCAAATTGTGAAATCTTGTTATTGGTACATCTACCACCTCTTTCTTGTGTTGTTCAAGGGTTGGGTTCAGGGAGAAATTGTTGTGTTTTCAGTACTTTTATGCGCGACTCAGGTTGTATACCACAGGAGCAAGTTGGAACATTGGGAGACGTGAAAGTCCCGGTTCAGCTGAGCTCGTTTGGCGACTGTCAACTGACTCCAGCTAGGCTGGTTATTGACAAGCGACGTGATGGAGGGTCTTCTTGACGTGTCCCAGGTGAGGTGCTCAACCACATTGTTGAGGGTGGCATGAGCCTGTATCAGACCCGAAGGTACATGGTAGTCTTGGGGGCATTATGAGGGGGTAACCGGGTGAGGTGCGGTTGGCCTGCGATGCGATCAGCCTCACACTGCAGTCAGTATGCGCTGCTGTGACTCTGAGGTCTTACAATTGATAATTTTTAGCAACAGTCGCGGTTGCTGTTTGATCAAATCATATCACCGTTCAGAACAGAAGGATGGCAATGGCCACACTCGCACACCCGCACAGCTGTTGACTTGATGGCCCACGGGAGGCCCACGCACCACCCCTCCAACTATACACACAAATATTCATGAATGTTTATTTCGATCTTCTGAGAAAGCGGTTAATGTATCCTTTGTGGTTATACCTGAGTTTACGTGGAGTGTGTTCCGGGGGTCAAGCCACCGCGGCCCGGTCTGGGTAGGCCTCCTGGTGGATCCGAGCCTGATCAACCCCGGCTGTTGTGCTTGGCTGCACGATCAAAACCATAATACGTGCACAGGCCGGCTGATCCGGAATGACTTTAGGTGCTTGTCAGTGCCAGCTTGAAGACTAGCCAGGGGTCTGTTGGTAATCCACATTTATGTGTGCTGGGGGGAGGCAGTTGAACGTTCGGGCCCCTGACACTTTAAGTATGGTCTCTTACGTGCTTAGTTGACACCCTGTTTTCATTGGGGGGATGGTGCATCGTCTGCCAAAGTCTTTTGCTTCGTGATAGTGGGTTTTTCGTGTGCAAGTTCGGTACTAGTCTCTAGGTTTTCCAGATGGGTATATTTTTTAAATCATGTATCTTCCTCTGCGTTTCCCAGGGCAAATACAGGTTTAGGAACTCAAGCGCTCCCAATAATTGAGGGTGTTTTATTCTCGTTTATGCGGAGTTGTAAGTTCTCGGTACATTTTCTAGGGTCGGCAATTTCCACTGCCTGAAAGGTGTGTTAGTGAGCAGCATTTCCGCTAGATAGAAACAAGTGACCTGAAGAGTGTTATCATGGGCTTGCCTCCCTAGTTGAAGGTCACATTATCCATCCTGTCATTTTTTTGCAGATGCGATTGATACAATGTTAGGTCTTGAAGGTGAGATCCTCCGACCTGATTCATCCCAGGTCTTTGAGTTGGTGTTACGCTCTTTTTGGGCCAGAATAAATTTGTTTTGTACTTGATGAGATTTAATTTCTCATTGTTTACCATATCTGAGTAATTGAAAATTCTCATGTTGAACTTATATTGTTTTCTGCAGCCTCATGAAAGAATTGGTTGATGTTGCCTGGAGCTTTGCATTGTCTGCAATGGAAGACACTGTTTGAGATTCTGGGTGTCATCTGCAACGGAAAAGACACGGTTTTTCTGTGGCTGACATCTTGTCTATGTCGGATATAAGGGATGAGAGGAAAACAAGATGGGAGAGCGAGTACTGGGCTTGTGGACAGAGCTTTTCACCGTAGCTGCTCGGATTTACTCTGTTGACGATACTCCCTGTGTTCTGTTAGTGAGGAACTTCTGGATCCACTCGACGACTTTTCTGTTATTCCTTTAGCACGCATTTTGTGCGCTAGTACGCATGGTTCACACTTGTCGAAAGGCTTTTTGCAAAGTCTGTAAATTTACATAGCATTCTTTTTGTCTTCTAGTGATTAGGACTTGTCGTAGTGATCCCCAATAGTTGAGACAGGACAGGAGCGACCTGTTTAACCCCAGTTTGCCTGGGTTGTGTAATGATGGGGGTTTTTATATTGCTTGGAGTCTTTGCTATACACACCTTAGGGGTTATTTATAAGGATTACACACCTCAAGATGTATAACACAGATTTAACACCTCCACGTGACTCCCACTGATCTACACAACCTCCAAGTGTATACACACTGATATGACACACATCTACGTGTTACACATTGTTATTAACTCTTAGGGGCTCTCGATCTCGATCACTCCTGATTATCCTACAAACTCTATGCCGCGCCTCTATCACGATATACAAAACGTAGGGTATATACATGATATCACACCTCCTTAGGGGTATATTACATGATATTACACACTCAGGGGTATATACACTTATATACACAATCTAGGGTATTTAACCACTGATATACACAAACTCTTAAAGGGTAATTATACACTGTTAACACAACTCTAAGGGTAGTACAAACTTAAGGGTATATACACCAACTCTAAGGGTTATACACAACTCTAAGGGTATATACATGATCATACACAACTCTACGGGTATATACACAACTCTAAGGGTATATACACTGATATCACAACTCTAGGGTAAATACACAACTCTAGGGTATATACACAACTATAAGGGTCATATAAAACTCTAAGGGTTATATACACTGATATAACAACTCTAAGGGTATATACAAAACTTAAGGGGTATATACACTGATATACACAACTCTTAAGGGTTATATAACAACTCTAAGGGTATATACACCAAACTTAAGGGTATATACACAACTCTAAGGGTATATCACAACTATAAGGGTATATCATGTTATACAAACCTCTACGGGTATTTACACAACTCTAGGGTATATAACACAACTCTAAGGGTTATATACACAACTCTAAGGGTATATATACACAAACTCTAAGGGTATATACACAACTCTAAGGGTAAATACACAAACTTAAGGGTATATACATGATATACACAACTCTAAGGGGATATACACAACTCTAAGGGTATATACACGGAATAACACAACTTAAGGGTCTATACCAACTCTAAGGGATATACACAACTCTATGGGTATATACACACTCTAAGGGTTCTATACATGATATACACATCTCTAAGGGTAATACACAAACTCTAAGGGTTATACACACTCTAAGGGTTATATACACAACTCTAAGGGTATATACACAACTCTAAGGGGATATAACAATCTAAGGGTATATACAAATTAAGGGATTATATACACCAACTCTACGGGTATATCCACAACTCTAAAGGGTATATAACAACTTAAGGGTATATACACTGATATACACAACTCTAAGGATATATACACTGTTTGAAGTTTTTTATATTTTTTCTTTATATTTTTTGTAAAATCGGGAAAAAAGAATACAGGTTTTAAAAAACCCACAACAAAAATTTATGCGTCATTATTTCCACGTTCAAATTTGAACCGTTTTAAAAAGCGCCTGTGTTAAACGTTAACACACCTGTGTTAAACGTTAAACGCCTGTTTTAAAACGTTAAAAACCGTGTTAAATTTTTAAACACCCTGTGTTAAACGTTAAAACACCTGTGTTAAACGTAACACGGCCCTGTGAAAACTTTAAACCCTGTTTTAAAACGTTTAAACGCCGTGTTAAACGTTAACACACTTTTGTTAAAGTTAACACGCCTGCCTTAGACCTAAATCACCATGGAATAAAGCGCCGTCGGGGTTTTGGGTCCGGGCTAACGTACGGGTTTGAATAGCAAATCATCATAACCCATAAAGCCATCAGAGCTCTTAAACAAAACCCAATACCAGGGAAAACGGACAGGAGGGAAAACCCAGGCAAAGCCGGGCTTTGTTAAAAAGTTTAGGACTGACTTGCAAGGGGTTCGAATCCCGCCCATTCCGTTTTTTTTGTTTACGTTTTTTTTTTTTTGGTTTTGGATGTAATACTCTATTACCGAGCGAAATTCCACATTAACTTGGTAAAAAGCGCGGGTCAAAAAATTAATCTCCAGGTGCCCCCTACCTCCCACCCAAACCAAATGCTATAATTTTTAAAAGGGGTGGGGGTAACCCAGCGGAAGGCCGGGGGGTTTAAATTACAAAACCCCCAGGGGGGAAAATTACCTTTTCCTGAAAACCTTTACCTCCCCTCAGCAGACAGTTACCCTATCACCTTCACAGAAATTCTGGGCCGTCCCCCCCGCCCATTTTGTATTGAGAGGTCAATTATATTGAAGGGTCAGTTTATTGAGGGGTCAATTATTTTGAGAGGTAATTTATTGAAGGTCAATTTAAATTTTAAAGGGTCAATTATATTGAGCGTCTTTTAAATTGAGAGGTCAATTATATTGAGGGGGGCAATTATTGAAATAAAAAAGTGTGGACACCATATATTGGAACGTTTTGAGTGGTCAAATTTTTGACGTCAGAGAACGTTAGACAAATCCAATCATTCATTCAGCTTAGCAAAACAATGTGAGATAGCTGATATTTTAAAGATGGTATCTATATTCCTCACCGTAGAAAGTAATTTTATTTATTACAGGTCACTAAGTACAATTATCTACATAGTGTAAATTCCCAGTTTTAAACCCCCCCAAAAACGAAAAAAAGGTAATTATAAAAAAAGTTTTTTTTAAACGGAAAAAAATGCACAGAATGATGCAATATATAATTATTAACTACGCTTGGTGGGGTTGACACAACCCCTTATGGCCTCTGTAATCCCTTTTTTTTGTTATGGCGTTCAAGCTTCTGCGCGGGTAACAACAAATTTTTCGCTCAGGCGGTACAAAGAAGTGAGGTTGATTGAAGTGTTCACGATTTTGTTACCCTTTACTGGTCGGTGAGTTCCCCCTGCCTGTAGAGTTGTTAAATTTAAACATGGCAACTTTGGGTATTTAAATTTAGGAAACGTTTCGCCCAAAGTCTTCATCAGCTATTCAAGATTTGGGGGCTGCCACATCGACCAAGTTGAGGGCTGATTACCTCATTCTCCCCTGTTTTCAGTTTTTCCTATGAGGACTGATAAGCCATGTGTGGCGAAAAGTTTCCTCAAAAAAGATACCCCAAAATTGACATGTGCTAAATTTTAAAAACATGTTGGTTCTTGAACCATTCATTACAAATGTAGAGTTGGTGGTGGCGGTGGTTGTTCCCCCGCGTCGTAGTTTTTCGTGTGGGATCGGGGGAGGGGTGGTGGTTGTAATGTTGAGGGGTGTGGTGGAGGGGAGGGGTGGTGTCAGGGAGAAAAAGGGGGTCGGGGGGGAAAGTGGTGTTAAAATGTGGGGTTTTTGGGGGGAAGTGGGGTTGGGTATGGTGTCGGGAGATTGGGTTCGGGGAGTGTGGTTTGGGAAATGTTGAGGGGGGAAATGGTTTAGGGGAGAAAGTGGTGTCGGGGAGAAAAAGGTGTTTAGGGGAGAAGGGTGTAGGGGAGAAGTGGTGTAGGGGGGATAGTTGTATGGGGGATAGTGGTGTCAGGGGGTAGTGGTATCATGGAGATAGTGGTGTCAGGGGAGAAAGGGGTCAGGGGAGAAAGTGGTGTAGGGAGTAGTGGTGTAGGGGAGAAAGTGGTGTCAGGGGGGAGTAGGTGTATGAGAAAAAGTGGTGTCGTAGTTCAGTAGAATAGTGGGGTCGGAGTGTCAGTGGAGGAGTGGTGGAGTAGGGTAGCGGGGCGAGAGTGGTGGTAAAAAAGGGCGTGTTCCCTTGGGAAAAGCAGCAAAATCCTCTCTCATTTCCACTTAAAGGGAAAACAAAAAAATTTTTTTTTAGAAAAAAACCCCCCCGGGGGGGTTTTTTGGGCCTTTTCGGGGGGGTTTTTAAAAAATTTTTTGGGGCCCCTTTCTTTTTTCCCCTTTTTTCCCCCAAAAGGGGCCCCCCCGGGGCAAAATTTTTAAAAAAAAACCCCCTTTTTTTTTTTAAACCTTTTTGGTTTTTTTTTTTTTAAAATTTAAAAATTTTTTTTTGGGGGGCCCCCTTTTTGGGGGGGGGGGTTTTTTTTTTTTTTTTTTAAAAAAAAAAAGGGAAATTTTTGGGGGGGGGGGGGGGGGAAAAAGGGGGGGGGGAAAAAGGGGGGAAAAAAAAAGGGGGGGGGGTTTTTTAAATTTTTAAAGGGGGTTTTTTTTTTGGGGGGGGGGGGGTTTCCCCCTTTTTGGGGGGAAAAAGGGGGGGGGGTTTTTTTTTTAAAAAAAGGGGGGTTTTGGGGGGGGGGGAAAAAAAGGGGGTTTTTGGGGGGGGGGTTTTTTTTTTTTGGGGGAAAAAAAAGGGGAAAAGTTTTTAAAAAAAGGGGGGGGGGGGGAAAAAAAAGGGTTTTTTGGGGGGAATTTGGGGGAAAAAAAAATTTTTTTAAAAAAAAAAAAAGGGGGGGTTTTGGGGGAAAAAAGGGGAAAAAAATTTTTCCAAAAAAAAACCCCCCCCCCAAAAAACCCCAAAAAATTTTGGGAAACCAAAATTTTTTTTTTTTTAATTTTTTTGGGGGGGAAAAAAAAACCCCCCTTTTTAAAAAAATTTATTAAAAAAAAGGTTAAAAAAAAAAAAAGGGGTTTCCCCCGGGGGTTTTTTTTTCCCAAAAATTTCCCCCCCCAAAAAAAAAATTTTTTTTTAAAAAAAATTTTCCCCAAGGGTTTTTTTTTTTTTCAAAAAATTTTCCCCCAATTTCTTTTTTTGAAAAATTCCCCCTTTTTTTTTTTTTTAAAAACCCCCCCCCCCAAAAAAAAACCCCCCCGGGAAAAGGGGGAACATTTCCCCCCCCCGGGGGGCCCTTTAAAAAAAGGAAAAAAAAACCCCCCCAAAAAACCCCCCCGGGGGGTCCCCCAAAAAAAATTTTTTTCCCTTTTTTTTTGAAAAAGGGGGGGCCCCCCCCCCCTTTTCCCTTTTCTTTTTTTCCCCCCTTTTTCCCCCCCCCTTTTTTTTCCCTTCCCGGGGGGGGTTTTTTCCCCCCCTTTTTTTTTTTGTTTTTTTCCCCGGGGGTTTTTCCCCCTTTGGGGTTTTTCCCGGGGGGGAAATTTTTTTTGGTTTCCCCCCCCTTTTTTTTTTCCCCCCGGTTTTAATTTGGGGGGCCCCCTTTTTTTTTAAAAAAAAAAAAGGGGCCCCCCCCGGGGGT
>NC_069428.1:29905949-29915949 GCF_026875155.1 Cherax quadricarinatus | reverse complement strand
TCGTGGTTGGGGACCAAAACCTAGGGCCCCCTGCTCGGGGGTGACCATACCTAGGTCTCCCCGCTCGTTGGGGACCATTTCCCCGGTGCTCCCGGGTCGGGGGACCATTTCCTAGGTGCTCCCCTTGTTTTGGGTTTGACCATACCAAAGGTTCTCCCTCTGGGGGGTGGAAAAAAACCTAGGTCTCCCTGCTCGTGGTGACCATTTCCTAGGGGGGTCCCCCCCCGTTGGGGGTGACCCCCAAACCCATTTTTTCCCTGCTTGGGGGTGACCCTACCTAGGTGGGGGCCCCGCCCGTGGTGGGGCCATACCCAGGGGCTCCTTTCTGGGGTTGACCTACCCAGGTGTTTCCCCGCCGTTGGTGGCCCCTACCTGGTTCTCCCGCTCGTGGGGTGACCCTAACCCCCGGTTTGGCCCCTCCCTGCCCTGGTTGGAACCCAAACCCAGGTCTCCCTTTCTCCTGGGGCCCCCCGGGGGACCATACCTTTGGTGCTCCTTTCTCCCTGGTGGTGACCAACCCCAGGGGCTCCCCGCTCGTGGTGGGGCCCTACCCAGGGGGGTCCCTGCTGTGGGGGGACCCCTCCTAGGGGTTCCCTGCCGTGGTGGTGCCATACCCAGGTGCTCCCCCGCTGTGGGTTTTTGGGCCAACCTAGGTGCTCCCTGCTCGTGGGGGTGAAACCAAAACCCAGGTGCTCCCCCGCTTGTGGGGGGTAAACCCTACCTAGGGTCTCCCCGCTCCCTGGTGGGGACCATTTCCCAGGTGCTCCCTGCTTTGTGGGGTGGGCCATCCCCAGGTTCTCCCTGTTTGTTGGGGGCCATACCTAGGTCTTCCCCGCTGTGGTGGGGACCAACCCAGGGTTCCCCGCCGTTTTGGTGCCCCTACCTTGGTTTTTCCGGGGGGTTGGTTTTGGGGACCAATACCTAGGGGCCCCTGCCGTTGGGGACCATTCCCGGGGGGTCCCTGCTCGGTTTTGGGGACCTTTCCTAGGTGTTCCCTTTCTCGGGGGGTAAACCTAATAGGTTTCTCCCCGCTCGTGGTGACCAACCCAGGTCTCCCTTTCGTTGGGGACCCCAAAAATAGGTCTCCCCGCTTGGGGGTAACCAACCTAGGTGCTCCCCGCTCCCTTTTGGTGACCAACCTAGTGCCCCCGGCTTGTGGTGACCCCAAACCCAGGTGCTCCCCGCTCGTTGGGGAAACCCAAACCGGTGCTCCCTTTCTTGGGGGTGACCAAACCTAGGGGCCCCCCGCTCGGGGTGACCCCTACCTAGGTGCTCCCTCTCCCTGGGGCCCTAACCTTGGTCTCCTCTCCTGGTGACCAACCAGGGGGTTTTCCCCCCTCGGGTTCCCTACCCAGGGGGCTCCCCCTCGTGGTGGGCCACACCTAGGTCTCCCTGCTCGTGGTTTACCCCAACCCAGGTGCTTTCCTGCCGTGGTACCCAAAATAGGTTTCTTCCCCGCCCCGTGTGGTGACCACACTAGGTGCTCCCTGCTCGGGGGGTGACAACCTAGGGCCCTGCTCGTGGGTCACCATTCAGTTTTTAACCAAAATTTTTGGGCTCTTTCCCCCGATAAAACCCGGGCTTGTCTTTACCCCCCCTATTTCCCTTTTCCTTTACCCCAATTTATTTTAATATAGGGGATTTTTAAATATTTTTTTTTTTAAAACCATTTATTTTTTTAAATTTTTTTTTCCCTGGGCCGGGGGGGCCCCCCAACCAGGGGGGCCCCGGTTTCCCCACCATTCCCCTCTGGGGGTTTTCCCCCAAAGGGTTTCTTTACCCCACCAGGGTTTTTTTTAAACCAAACTTTCCCCCCCTTTCAATGGGGCCCCCTGTTCTTACCATTCCCAGGGGGAAACCCCAACCGGGCCCCCGCCGGGGGTTTCCCCTGGGCCCCCCTTGTTAATTTCTCCCTCCCAACACACCAAGGGGTTTTAAAACCATTTAGTCTCCCCCTCCTTTTTCCCAAAAAAGGCTCCCTGCCGGGGGAATCCAAGCCCCTGCCACCAAAAACCCCCTTTTCCCCGCTCCCTTTTTCCCCAAACCCTTCCTGGGGAACCCCTTCCCCCCCCTTCCTTCCACCCCACAAACCGTCAACCCTTGGGTGGGGGTTTTTTGTTTCCCCCTCCTTCCCCCACATGTCCCAACCCCCCTCAACCAAAACCCCTTTTTCCCCCCGCCCCTGGCCAAAAATTTTGGTAACCCCCAAAAAAATTTTAATTCCAAAAAAAAAATTTTGGGATTAAAATTAACCACCATTCCCACAAACAAAAATTATACCAATTTTTTAAAATTATAATTTATATATAAATTTTTAAAAAATATAATTTATTTTTTCCCCTCCTTTCCCCCCAAGGCAAAGGGGGGCCTGAAAAAAAAACTTTCCCCCAATTCACCCCCTCCCTTTTCCCCAAATTTTTATTCACTCATTTTTTAAACCCATTGACACCCCTCCCAAATAACCCGTACTTTTCCCCCCCCCCCAAACTCTTCCCCTTTCCTTCCCCCTATTTTTCCCTTCATAAAGTTTTTGTTACCTTCCAAAACCTTTAAAAAATTTTCCCCCATTCACCCTTAAAACCCCCCTTTTGCAACCAATACCAAAAAAAAATCCACCCCTCTCCCCCAATTCCAAGGGACCCCAAACCCCGTTTTCCTCACAAAAACTGTACAAATCCCCTTTTGGGGATTCTTTTTCCTTTTTAAGCCCCCACCTCCCCCTTCCCCAAAAACCCTCGGCCCTTTTTGGGCCCCACCCCCCAATTAATAAATTTATTAAATTACACCAAAACTGCCCTCAACAAACCTTTTAAAGGCCCCCCCTTTTTTCCCCGGGAAAAAATTTCCCCTCTTTTCCAACCCCTTAAAATTTAAAAATAACCCCTTTAACCCCCTTTTTCCCCCGGAAAAAATTTTCCCGGCTTTCCCCGAACCCTTTTACCCTACACCCCCCTTACAACTTGCAAACCCCCCCTTCCCATGCCCCCCTAATTTCCCCC
Source organism: Cherax quadricarinatus (assembly GCF_026875155.1). Lineage (NCBI taxonomy): Eukaryota > Metazoa > Arthropoda > Malacostraca > Decapoda > Parastacidae > Cherax > Cherax quadricarinatus. The sequence continues at coordinate 29,912,950 of NC_069428.1, read as the reverse complement.
CCTGTCAAAACGCCCCCCCTTTTCCCCCAAAACCATAAATCCACACCAACCCCTTTTTTTTCCTTAATTAAATTCCCGTTTCCCCCTTTTAAATTTTTTTCCTTTTATAAAAAACCAACCTGGGTTTTTTCCCCAAAACCCCCAAAAACCGTTCCTAAAAGGTCCTTGTCCCATTTGTTTTTTATCTTTTCTCCCCCCTCTTAAACCCCCCTTTTTTCTTTCAAAAAATTTTAAAAAAACCTTTCATACACTTTTCCCAAAGGTTTCACTAAAAAATTTCCCCCTTTTTTTCAAATCCCCTTTTATCCCCTTTCCTTTTCAAAAAACCCATCCAACCCCTCTGCCAAATCCCCAAGGTATCCCCTTTAACCCCTCTTTCCATAAAAATTTTTTTAAATATTTCACCAACCCCTTAAAACCCTTAACCCCCACCCTTTTAAAGGCCCCTTTTTATTCCCCTTCCAAACCCCCGCCCTTTCCCCCTTTCTTTTTTAAACCCACCCCTACAAATTTCCCCCCACTCAAACGGCTTTTCCCCCCTAAAGATTTTTTATTTCCCCTTGCCCATACAAAAAAATCACCCCGCCTTTCCCCATCCCTTCCATTCCCCAAAATTTAAACAATTCCCAAAATATTCCCCCCCAAAACTTCCCAAACCCCCCCCTCTCCAAAAAAACTCCCCCTACCCTTATTTTTCTTACAAATTTTGTGTTCTCCCGGCTTCCAAATTTTTTATCACCCCAAAAATTTTTCCCCATTTGGGAACCAAAAGGGTAAAACCACCCACCTCCATTTCCCCTCCTTTTTCTTTCCACCCAAAAACCTTTAACCCTCCTTTTTTCCAAATACCTTCCCTTTTTATCAACTTTTAAAAAATTTCAAAAATTCCCCCCTTTTTTTCCCCAATACCTCAAAAATCCCCCATTCCAAACCCAATCGGTCCTTTCCCCCCCTCCCCCAAATTTTTGTACAACCCCAAACTTCCCCCCGGCCTTTTAACCCCTCCCAAAACCTTTTAAACCACCCCAACCTTCAACCCTTTCCTTTTGCCCCAAGCCCACTATCCCCAAAAGCCCTTTTATTTTACCCAAATTCCTCCCTTTAAATTTTTTTAACCTTAAATCCCCCTATGTTTCTTTTTCCCGACCACTAACCCCCTTTTAAAAAAACCGGTTGCAAATAGAACCAATCGAAAATTTGGGCCCCCGTCAGACCCCTACGACCAAAATCCACACCCGAAATAAATCCCAAAAAACTTAAAATGGGGTTTTCCGGCCCAACCCCTTCTTAAGCGTATTTTTTTTTAAAATAGTAATTTTATAATAAAATTTTAAAAAGTTAAAAAGGGTAAATAAACCCCCCAACAAAATCCTTACCACATTCCTAAAAATTTTTTATTTAGATTGGGGGTTTTTAAAAAAAAATTTAAATTTGGGAAGTTAAATTTAAATTTTAAAATTTTTTTTGGAAATTAGGGAAAAAGGGGGGGTTTTTAAAGGGAAAAAGGGGGGGAAATGGTTTTGGTTTAATAAATAAATTTTTTTGAAAATTTATATTTTTTTTTTTGAAAAAAATGGAAATTTTTTGGGGGTTAAAATTTTTAGTAATTGATTTAATTATTTATTTAAGGAAAAGTTTATTTTTTGGGGGGGTTTTTGGGTTTGAAAAGGGAATTTTTTTTTTTTATCAATTTAAAATGGGGGTTATTTGTTTTTGTATGGGATAATTAAGAATTTAAAAAGTTTTATAAAGTTTTTTTTTTTTTTAGGGGGGAAAATTTAAAAGGGAGAAGGGGTTTAAAGGATTGGTTTGGAAAATTTTAGGTATAGAAAGGGAAAAATTAAGGAAGGGGAAAAATTTTTTTCCCTTAGGAAAAAGAAAAAAAAAAAGGGGAAAAGAGTTTTAGGGTTTTAAGGAGAAAAATTTTGGGGTATGGTTTATTTAGGAGGGGTTTTTTGAAGTTTAAAAGTTTAAGTGGAAAGTACCCCCAATGAAATCCCTTTATTTTTTTTGGTTTTTTTTGTTGAGCCCGGGAAAAAAAAAAAGCCAATTTTTTTTACCCATCATGCCAAAAAACCCCGTTTTTTAAAAGGGTTTTTTTTTTCCGTCATTGGCAGGGAAGGGGGTTTCTTCCCTTTTGGGGTTGCGCCCCCCAACCACCAACCTTAAAAAATTTTATTTTATTAATTGGGTGTAAATTTTAAAAAAAAAAAAAAATATTTCGCAAAAAAAAAATAAAACCCTTTTCAGGGGGCCCCGTTTTAAAATTAAAACTCTAAAGGCCTTCCCGGGGGTTTGCCCCAATCAACAAAAAAAAAAAAATTCAAGGGGTTGTTTGGAGCTTGGGTTTGCTTTTTAAATAAGCAGGAAATTCAAAAAGATTTTGTTCAGAGGGGAAAGAAAAAAAAGTCTTATGTTACTCTTAAATGAATTTAAAAAAACTATTTGCTTTTCGTTAGGAGAAAATTTTTTATTATTTTATTATTATTATTAAATTTTTATTATTATTATAAATTTTTTTATTATTATTATTATTAATTATTATTATTATTCCCAAGGGAAAAGCGTCTATGTTTTTGAATTAGCAATGGCAGTTACATACACTCAATTTTTTACTGAAAACGTTTTTTGGGCCCCGCATGGGTGAAACCTCGTTCCCAAAAATTTTTAATTGGGCCAAGTAATTGCCCGGGTTGGGAAATTTTTTTTACCATGTTTGGTATAACATTCCCCAAAAAATTTTGGTATTATTTCCCCCTACCTTAAACCCCTTTTCCCCTTTCCCGGGTTGGTATCTCAAATCCTTACCATGGGGTTGGTATCTCACACCATTCCATGGTGTTGGTATTCACCCCCCATTACCATGGTGTGGTATCTCCCCCCACCATTACCATGGGGTTGGGAAACCTTTACACCCCTTACCCTGGTGTTGGGAACTCACACCATTTTCCAGGGGTTTTGGGTTTCCCCACACCATTACCATGGTGTTTTGGATCTACACCATTACCAGGGTTTTTGGTATCCACACCATTACCATGGTGTTTTGGGATCTCACCCATTACCCTGGGGTTTGGGTATTCACACCATTTTCCATGGTGTTGGTATTTTCACCCCATTTTCCTTGGGGTTGGTATCTCACCTTTTTACCTTTGGGGTTGGTAACTCACACCATTTTCCATGGTGTTTTTGGGACTCCCCATTACCCTGGGTTGGGATTTTCACACCATTAAACCCCCGGGTTTTGGTTTTCTCACCCCCTTACCTGGTGTTGGTATCTCACAAAATTACCAAAGGTGTTGGGATTCAACCCCCATTCCATGGTGGGTTGGAAACTCACACCCTTACCCTTGGGGTTTGGTTTTTTTCTTAAAACCAAAAACCTTTGTTGGATCTCCCCAACCCAAAAATGGTTGGAATGGATTAAACCCCCAAAAAATTAAAAAAGTAATAATTTAAATTTTTTTCCATTTTATAAAAAATAAATTACATTAATTATTTTATTTAAAGGAGAAAAAAAGGGGAGGGACCTTTTGGATAACCCGTCCGTCCCCCCGGGTTATTTCCCCTTTTGGGGGCCCTTTTAATTAAATTTTAAATTTAAAGGAATGTATTTTTTATTAATTTTAATAAAATTAACTTTGGGGGGCCCTTTATATTTATAAACCCCGGCTTTTCCCCAAGGGTCCTTTGATGTTGGGAGGTGTTTGATTTAAATTGGGACCTGTGTTAGTTTAAAAAGTTGACATCCCCCCCGGTGGAAAACTGGGTTTTTTCCTTTTTCCCCCCTTTTGAAAATTTTTCTTTCAATAAATCACTGGCGGGGCTTCGGCCCAATATTAGTTTGGGGGTCCCGAACCCCCTCCCCCTACTTCTCCTGGTTACAGTCATTCTGTTTCTTGTGACCTGGCAAGGAATGGGGGTCACCTCATTTCCCCTCTTTCTCTCCTCACCCCCGTGAGTTGGGGCTTTATTTTGGGGGTTTGTTTTTAAAATTTTATCTTTTGATTTTCTTGTAGTTTTTATGCACGGAGTTCACGTTGCTTGTGTTTTCACTGACGTGTTTACACGTTACACTGACAAGTTTACACTTTACACTTACGTGTTTACACTGACGTGTTTGGGGCTTTTAAGTCTGACTTGTCATATTTGTTTTTCTGTGATGACTGTGTGGCATCACTCGTGGCTTGCTTGGGTCAACGATTCCGTGATAATCTGAAAATCAAGATATAATATTACCAGCTTATAGCGGAAGACTCGCATGATATATTTTCCCTGAGAGTCTTTTCTCTCAGTATGTACATGCTGAGAATTTACATTAATCCCTATTTTAGGCATTAGAGTATCTTGTCTGGTGTGAAGCAGTTACCTTACCGTGCAGTTAGATTTAGATTTTGCCACCGAAGTGGCTAGTTTATTGTGCACTCCACATCCATCCTGTGGACGGTAGCGCAAGAGCATATGGATACACAAAAGGCCTAGGAACTAGCCCCAAGGGTTAACACGAATACATATGGATTTACATATCTATAGTTCACTTATCTGTTACAAGAAAATTTAGGAAATTTGCTTAGTATATCTGGTATCTTATTTCATTAATAAGATATCTTGCATGTCACATAGGTTATTATACTGTCTGTCTCTGTATTCCTCAATAAGTGGACAATTAAGCACATAGTGTTTCAAGAGAGTGACCATATGCCTGATCACATAATTTACATTTAGTTTGATCATCATCTGTGTGTCTCCCAAACTGCCAGAAGTACTTGTAACCAAGCCTAAGCCTGGCCACTACAACATCAGTCAGTCTGTTCACATTGCAAGTTGCTCCATAAACATACTTATCTACGTTCATGTTATCATAGTGGGTTATAGATCTACTCAGGCTTCTAACTGCATTCCTATAACAATCATTTTCATTATTTACTTCTCTCCTAATATTATTCCTAATGCTAGACACAGTTATACCAAAGTTATATTCTACATTCTCCTTCTGGGTACTCTTCTTGGCTAACATATCAACTTTATCAATGAAGGAGTATCCAATGTGTGATGGGATCCATAGCAACTGTACATTAATGCCTTTGTCCCTGATTTTTGAGTATCTATACCTGGCTTCTCCAATGAGCATGTTGTTGGAGTCATTATATGAGTCAAGAGCCTTCAGTGATGACATAGAATCAGTAATGATGATAGATATGGAAAAATTTATAGAGTGATTACTTGTACGTACCTCGACATTACATGCATACGAGTAATCTCCTTGGGAGACAACAACGATATTGTTTACCATAGTCCACCCGTGTAGACATGTGAGAAAACTTAACCACCTCTGTCACTGCAGGTAGCCCCTCGACCCTCACAATCTTATCCATATCTATCCGAGACCAGTATAAATTGGGTAGCACCCTCAAGTACGGCGCTACTAATTAATTGTGGACTGAATAGATATATTTTTAACTGAATGAAGGGGGGGGGGGCAGTTACACATGGATATACCCATCAAGGAAAAAACACTTGTACATAATCCCACCACTTACCAGATATTCTCTGGGGTCACTTGATGTAGCTGGATCACCCATAACCTATCCAATTACAACATACCTAACTGGCCAGTATCAGTCTGCTATAACTAGAAGGGTTACTTAACTGTGGGTGATTGATACTCCTTATTTCCTCCATTCACCATCTCATTTCGATGTCCTGCTACACCGACACGGTTCTCATTCCAGCAGGACGAGGTATCCGTTGGTTTGTCCCGGTTTAGAAGTCGTGACTCAATGAACTTCACTTTCCTCGTCACGGGAACAACGAGGTCTAACTTATTCACTCGGAGCAAGGCGACTCGTTTCACTTCACGCATTCTCTTAACTTAGCATTATTAGCATTAATTACATTACAATTCACAAGACGATTTAATGTCTCATTATTATACACATTAGAGATCACTCCATTAAGATCTGAGACCGATGAGTGATGATTAAACCAAGGGTAATTTTCCCCGGGACACAGTCCATGGTGACGCGCCAGTCACCCGGTCCTACCCTTATTCACTCATTTTACCACTCTATTACGGTGGTCCCGTAAATCACGTTCCCTCACTCTCCACCAGGAACAGTTACGACGCTTCCTATTATGAAATGAGGCCTATATTAATCCTTAGGCCGCCGTGAACGCCAATTTCCTGGTTCCATGCTTTCCCAGCCTCCTCACTACATTCAAAACACTCCTGCCTCTCGTGCCCCAGTTCGACCTATACCCCCGCACGTCTGCGCATGCGCAGCGGGAACCCAGTTGGTTCCATTCAAAATACAAATACATTTTGACCCAAATCAACACATTAAACACTTATTAGGCACTATAGATGCGGAAATTAAATAATTTCCACAACAGAGTCAAGCTCGGCGTCATAGGTTAGCTTTAGCACCATTAGGATTGCAAACAATTCAGTTTGCAGTGTAGACACCCAGTTGTTAATAATTCTTATGCCTAGTTCAACAAGTTTATTATGGTTCTTAACTAGGGAGGTGGCAACAAGAGCAGATGCAGCCCTGCCAGAAGACTCCTGTTTAGATCCATCAGTGTATATAACTTGTGGTAACTTATTACTACCAGCTAGGTGAGAAATTTCTTCTTGAGCAGTTGTTTTAACAGTGATTTAAGGAAGGATTACTAGCAATGAGCTTCTTGGGAGGGACTTGTAGGTATGTGATAGTAAATGAACACATCTTCCATGGAGGGGTGAAATGCTCTTGTTGCCTACAGTGATACAGTTCATGCAGGTTATAAAACTTTATCACTGTAGGCAACCTCGTGCAGTTGATAGGCTTTTAAACGGAAATAACTAAATAACCAGTTTAACCAGTGGAAGACTGACCAACATTCTCCTGTATTCTGAAGACTGTCTAACTACCTGTGTCGCCCGTTATCTTCAAGGGCGCAAATACCACTTTCAGCCAAGAAACCCCTTCATAGCTTTGCGCCCCCCCCATCAATGGTGGGCC
>NC_069428.1:29875096-29905449 GCF_026875155.1 Cherax quadricarinatus | reverse complement strand
ATTTTCTATATAATAAAGTGTTTATGTTTGTCTGTTATTATTTCTTTTTCTATTCATTAATTTTCCTGAGGAGGAGCCAGCCTTGGTAATACTGTCAGAAGTTGTTACTGGGCTGAGTAAGCCTTCACAAGTGGTGACCTTCACAAGTGGTGACCTTCACAAGTGGTGACCTTCACAAGTGGTGACCTTCACAAGTGGTGACCTTCACAAGTGGCGACCTTCACAAGTGGTGACCTTCACAAGTGGTGACCTTCACAAGTGGTGACCTTCACAAGTGGCGACCTTCACAAGTGGCGACCTTCACAAGTGGCGACCTTCACAAGTGGCGACCTTCACAAGTGGTGACCTTCACAAGTGGTGACCTTCACAAGTGGTGACCTTCACAAGTGGTGACCTTCACAAGTTGGTGACCTTCACAAGTGGCGACCTTCACAAGTGGCGACCTTCACAAGTGGCGACCTTCACAAGTGGCGACCTTCACAAGTGGTGACCTTCACAAGTGGTGACCTTCACAAGTGGTGACCTTCACAAGTGGTGACCTTCACAAGTGGTGACCTTCACAAGTGGTGACCTTCACAATGTATCTTACATAAACTTTCGACTTTGGGTATAACTAACGATAATACAAAATACTGTACTTTTTTTAATATAGATATAGATGCAAAACAACAACGAGGGGGGGGGGGTTGAGTGATAGCTCTAGGTTTCTTGTGTTGCAATTAATACATCATCAGGAGCTTGCAATGTTGCAGAAAAGATGAAGTCCAAATAAACACGTCCAAAGGAAGCGTGATTGTTTTGACTTCATTCTCTTTCCTGCAACATTGCAAGCTTCTAACACGAAGGGCCTAGAGCTGTCACTCAACGCTTGTTCGAGATTTCTGCATAATAGATATAGGTACAATATTCCAATAGGCAATAATTTTGACTTTATAGTCTTATAGTTAAGAGGACAAAAATGTGGAAGACAAACATTTTCAAAACTCACTGATGATGGAAACCTCACATCGTGTTGGACGTCCCTCAGCTATTAATGTATACTGCAGAACCTTAACGGTGTCTTTATGTTAGCCAGGTGCTCTTGATTCAAGAAAGTGGTGGTAACTATATGGCCCAGGAAGAAGTAGACTGCGTAATAAAAAAGACTATTAAAATGCTGGAAGAGGAACATTGTTGAGGAAGAATAAGGTGCTTACCCACACCACCTTTGCCAGTAAGACCATTTACCAGACCTCGTCCACGAGTGTGGAGGCCGTCTGAGGCCTCCTGGATCCGGCCTACGCCCTATCGAGTCCGCTATAGGTCTTCCGGGGTCCTCTGTAGTCCTTCTTGGGTCCGTCCTGGGTCCTGATAAGTCGTGGAAGAAGGTTTCAGGACCCAAAAATCCTCCGTGAGGATCCTGGACGGCTGCCGTCGCACTGGAGAGAGAGTGTCACTTCTATAATGTTCTGTAATGTTTCGTTTTCTAAATGATCTACGAAGTCACAAAACATAAATAATCTACACTCAGAAAATGACATTTAGATTAGTCGGCCAAATCACAACTGAGTGAGACCCGCTGCTCTCTGGTCGACCGTCGGTGTTCCTAGGATCAAACAACCGAGCGAGGAAAGGCAGAGAAGACCAGAAGACAAATCGGAAGAAAGCAAAAAAGAAAGAGGTAGTAGTAATATTAAGATAGGTGGTAATAATAACAATACGAGTAATAGTAGTCATCAACACAGTTGTAGCAACCATAGCAATAAAAGTAGTAAAATTAATAAGAGTAATAGTGGTAAGTAGTATCAGAAGTAATAACGGTAGTATTGGTAATATAAATTATGATAAAATACATCTCCAGGGGACGGAGAAGCCGGTAGTAACTGGGTCCTCTAACACACCTAACGAAGGTGCTCAGAGAGGTGGGCAGAGGAGCACTGCAGTAGACTATACTACGAAAGACGAAGCGGACGAGGAGACAGTCAGAACAGAGGACAAGAGACAAGGTAAATCACACAACGTAATCTGTACCAACAAGTGTATTAAGGGGCACGTCAGTTCCCCTGTCTTCTAATAATATATTATTTTTCCCCAATAATCTACTTTGTCCATAATTACTATCACATTTACTTTGTTTCGTAAGGTGAAGTCCAGGATCTTTCCTTAATTCATGGTATAACTTAACAAATCTTCGATGACAGTTGTGTTGTAGAGGTCTGATCTTTGCTCACACCTCTACAACAAAGCTCTCCAGAAGCTTTATCAAGCCGTAACGGCTTTATAAAGCTCCTGGAGAGCAAAACGTTGCCACAATAAAATGTCACATTAGTTGCACTTGTGTCCTTTTACTTAACATATTGTCGATAATTCTACCAACATTAATACAACACTGTAGCACTCACAGTGGCGGCACCTGGATCGCGTTGTAATTGGTGGACAGCTCTATTCCGTTCACGGACGGTGATTGGTTATCCCTGGCAGCACGTTCTGATTGGCGGTCCAGATGTTCTACGGGGGTCATGATTGGCTGGCGTTCCTCGTTGGTGGCTCCTGGAGACAGCAATCCTCGAAGGTCGGTCAGTGTCTTCATAGATGTCGATTTGTGAGGTTTTTCGAGGTCGCTGAGTCTGGACTTCCGCGAAGGGCTTTTAAAGAGTGAGGGGAAATGTTTTTTCCTTTTTTGCGTTTCCCCCTTGCTATTATATATATATATTAATTTATATATTAATTTTTTAAAAAAAATTTTATCGTGTCGTTTGGTAAACGGGTCAATTGCAAGGCTCATCAAAAATTTAAGCCCTTTTTTAAAATTTTCCTTATAGTTTAAAGATTATTTTTTATTTATTTTAAATGTAAAAAATAATATTTTGTATCAAATAAACCCTAAAAAATACTTGTTTACAATAATTTAATATAAACAAACACAATGAAATATTTTTTTTTTCGTTGGGTTCTAAGTTTTTAAAAAATTTTTTTTCATACACAAATTTTCGCTTGCTTTTTCGGCAAGAAAAAATTGTTTTTTAAAGACAAAATCGTAATTTTTTCCTATTGGGTACACATATACATTTTTAACTCATATTAAGCGTTTGGTAAGGAAAGTTTATATATTTCCCCCAGTTAATTTTTTTATAAAGACGACATTGTCCCCAGATGACTTATACCCACTGCCACCTCTACCCCTGGTACATACCCACTGCCACCTTACCCTGGTACACTACCACTGCCACCCTACCCTGGTACACTACCCACTGCCCCCCTTCATGGGACATACCCCCTGCCACCCCTCTCCCCTGGTACACCCCCCGCCACCTCTACCATGGGACAACCCCCTGCCACCTCTCCATGGTACACTACCCCTGCCCCCCTCTACCATGGTAACCCACCCCCTGCCCCCTCTACCCTGGTACATACCCCCTGCCACCTTCCTGGTACACTACCCATGACCCCTACCTGGTACACTACCCACTGCCACCTTACCCTGGTACCACCCCCTGCCCCCTCTACCATGGTACACTACCAAATGCCACCCTTACCTGGTACACTACCCCTGCCACCTCACCTGGGACATACCCCCTGCCCCCTCTACCCTGGTCCCCAACCACGCCACCTCTACCATGGTACATCCCCCACTGCCCCCTCTCCATGGTACACTACCACTGCCACCTCTACCTGGACACTCCCCACCCCACCTCTCCATGGTACCCCCCCATGCCACCTCTCCCATGGCCATACCACTGCCCCCTCTACCATGGTACACTACCCACTGCCACCTCTACCATGGTACACTACCCACTGCCACCTCTACCATGGTACACTACCCACTGCCACCTCTACCATGGTACACTACCCACTGCCACCTCTACCATGGTACACTACCCATTTCCCCCCTCCAGGGTACCTACCACTCCCACCCTACCATGGTACACTCCCCACGCCCCCTCTACCTGGTCCCTACCCCACTGCCCCCTTTTTACCATGGTACACTACCCACTGCCACCTTCCATGGACACTACCCCCGCCCCTTTTCCATGGTACACTCCCCATGCCACCTCTCCAGGGACATACCCCCTGCCCCTTACCATGGTACACTACCCACTGCCACCTCTACCATGGTACACTACCCACTGCCCCCTCTACCATGGTACACTACCCACTGCCCCCTCCCATGGTACATACCCAGCCCCCCTTTTTACCATGGTACATCCCCATGAAACCTCTCCATGGTACACTCCCACTGCCACCTTCCGGGTACATCCCCACTGCCACCCTCCAGGGTAACACCCCTGCCACCTTACCTGGTAACTACCACTCCCCAACCTCTCCTGGTCACTCCCCACTGCACCTCTACCTGGTACACTACCCACTGCCACCTCTACGGTACATCCCACTGCCCCTCCCCATGGTACACCCCCACGCCACCTCTCCATATTCAACCCATGCCCCCTCTACCAGGGTTCCCTACCCACCCCCCCCTTACCAGGGTTTCATCCCCCACTGCCACCTTACCAGGGTCCCCCCACTGCCACCTTACCAGGGACATACCCACTGCCCCCTCTCCCATGGTTGCACTACCCACTGCCCCCCTCTCCATGGACACACCCACTCCCCTTTAAAACCTGGTACACTACCCACTCCCCCTTTTCCTGGTACACACCCACTGCCCCTCTCCAGGGTACACTACCCATGCCCCCTCTACCTTTTTACCTACCCCCCTGCCACCTCTACCAGGGTCACTACCCACTCCCACCTCTCCATGGTACACTACCCACTGCCCCTCTACCATGGTACATACCCCTGCCACCTCTACAGGGGCACTACCCCTGCCCCTCTACAGGTACACTACCCACTGCCACCTCTACCATGGTACACTACCCACTGCCACCTCTACCATGGTACACTACCCACTGCCCCCTCTACCATGGTACACTACCCACTCCCCCTTACCTGGTACCTCCCCACTGCCACCTTACATGGTACACACCCAACCCCACCTTACCTGGTACACCCCCACTGCCACCTTTTTTTGTAAACTACTCATGCCCCCCTTCCATGGTACACTACCCACTGCCCCCTCCAGGTACACTCCCCACTGCCCCCTTTACCAGGTACACTACCACCACCTCACCATGGTACACTACCCATGCCACCTCTCCCATGGACCTCCCCCATGCCCCTTACCATGGTACACACCCACTCCCCCCTTTCCCCAGGGTACAATACCCAGCCACCTTACATGGTCCCCACTACCCCTGCCCCCTCTCCCATGGTACACTACCCCTGCCCCCTCTACCAGGGTCACACCCACTGCCCCTTTACCAGGGTTACACTACCCACTGCCACCTTCCCAGGGTACACTACCCATGCCCCCCCTCTCCCAGGGTACACTACCCACTCCCCCCTCTACCTGGTCACACCCACTGCCACCTCTACCATGGTACCTACCCACTGCCCCCTCTACCCATGGTACATACCCACTGCCCCTCACCATGGTACACTACCCCTGCCACCTTCCATGGTACACACCCACTGACCTTCCCTTTGGGAACTACCCCTGCCCCCCTCTACCATGGTACATCCCCCTGCCCCTCTACCAGGGTACACTCCCCATGCCCCTCTACCGGGTACATCCCCACTGCCACCTTCCCATGTACACCCCATACCCCTCTACCCGGGAAACCTACCCACTGCCACCTCTACCATGGTACACACTCAGCCACCTCTACCTGGTACACTCCCCCCTGCCACCTTACCAGGGTTTACACTACCACTGCCACCCTACCATGGTAACTCCCCACTGCCCCCTCTACCCTGGTAACTCCCACTGCCCCCTCTCCCAGGTACACTCCCCACTGCCACCTCTCCCTGGTACATACCCATTCCCACCTCTACCATGGTACACTACCCACTGCCCCTCTCCATGGTACAACCCCTGCCCCTCTCCATGGTACCTACCCATGCCCAACTTACCATGGACACTACCCACTGCCCCTCTCCCCTGGTACACTCCCCACTGCCCCTCTACCATGGAAAACTCCCCACTGCCCCCTTCCGGGGTACAACCCCTGCCACCTCTCCCTGGTACACTACCCCTGCCCCTCTCCATGGTAACTCCCCACTGCCACTCACCTTAATCCCACTGCCCCTCTCCCTTTGGGGGTAAAACATCCCACCCCCCCTCTACCATGGACATATCCACTCCCACCTTCCCATGGTACACACCACTGACCTCTACCAGGGTACACTACCCACTGCCACCTTACCATGGTCATCCCCACTCCCACCTCTCCTGGTACACTACCCACTGCACCTCTACCATGGTACATCCCCACTGCCCCCTCACCGGGTTCACTACCCCTGCCACCTCTCCCAGGTTTACATTTCCCCACTGCCCCTCTACATGGCCCTACCCATGCCACCTTACCATGGTACATACCATGCCCCTCTCCCTGGTCATACCCACCCCCCCCCTTCCCATGTACATACCCACTGCCACCTCTCCATGGTACACAACCCATGCCACCTTACCATGGTACACTACCCACTCCCACCTCTCCCATAGTCCTCCCCCACTGCCACCTCAAATAGTACACTCCCCACTGCCCCCTCTCCCCGGTACACTACTCCTGACCTCTCCATGGAACTACCCACTGCCCCTCTACCATGGTACCTCCCCACCCCACCTCTACCTGGTACACTACCACTCCCACCTTACATGGCATCCCCACTGCCCCCCCTCCCAGGGTACACTCCCCCACTCCCCCCTCTCCCTGGTCCCCTACCCACTGCCCCCTCCCCCATGGACAAAACCCATGCCACCTTACCATGGTACACTACCCATGCCCCCTCTACCATGGTGCACAAAACCACTGCCACCTCTACCATGGTACACTACCCACTGCCACCTCTACCATGGTACACTACCCACTGCCACCTCTACCATGGTACACTACCCACTCCCACCTCTACCAGGGCACTACCCCGCCACCTCTCCCATAGTAACTCCCACTCCCCCCTCTCCATGGTACATACTCACTGCCACCTTCCCTGGTACACTACCCATGCCACCTTACCATGGACACTCCCCACTGCCCTCTACCAGGTACCTACCCCTCCACCTTACCATGGTACATCCCCACTGCCCCCTCTAATGTACCTACCCACCCCACCTTCCCATGGTACACTCCCCACTCCCACCTTCCCAAGTACATACCCACTGCACCCTCCCATGGTACACAACCCACTCCCACCTCTACCTGGTACACTACCCATGCCACCTTCCCAAGACACTACCCACTGCCACCCTTACCATAGTCACTACCCCTGCCACCTCTACCATAGACACTACCCCTGCCTCCTTCCCCTGGACACTCCCCACTGCCACCTTCCATGTACACTACCCACTGCACCTCTCCATGGTACACCCCATGCCCACCTTACCATAGTACACTCCCCACTGCACCTTTACCATAGTACATCCCCACTGCCACCTCTACCTAGTACACTCCCCCACGCCCCCTCTACCTAGTACACACCCACTGCCCTCTCCATTGTACACCCCCCACTCCCACCTCTACCATGGTCATCCCCACTGCCACCTCTACCATAGTACACTCCCCATACCCTTACCTTGGTACACTACCCACTGCCCCCCCTTTTACCAGGACACTATCATGCCACCTCTACAATTTTTAACTCCCCCTTGCCCACCTTACCATGGTACACTACCCCTGCCACCTCACCATGGTACATACCCAGCCCCCCCTTCCATGGTACATCCCCCACTCCCACCTTACCATGGTACACTCCCCCTTGCCACCTCTACCAAGGTACCTCCCCACTGCCACCTCTACCATGGTGCACTACCCACTGCCCCCTTACCATGGACACTCCCCAGCCACCTTCCCATGGGCACTCCCCACTGCCACCTCTCCATGGTACATACCCCTGCCCCCTACCTAGTACACTACCCACTGCCACCCTACCATGTACAACCCACTGCCCCTCCCATAGTAAACCATGAACACCAGGGTATCCATGTACCCAGGTATACCATGATACACCATGGATACCAGGGAAAACCATGGTATTCCATGTTTAACCATGGTATACCATGAAAACCCCAGGGTCATCTGAACCCCCGGTACACCAGAAACACCTGGTATCCTGAACCCCATGGTATGCAGATACCCCGGGCATACCATGATACACCAGGTTACATGGTTACATGATACACCAGGGTATACCATGATACCCCATGATCCATGAGCACCGGGGTATACCATGGACCCATGGTACCCCAGATATCCATGGTACACCTGGTTACCATGACACCATGGTAACCATGTACACCGGGGGTTACCAGAGCATCAGGGATACCATGATACACCAGGTATACCATGATACCCGGGGTATACCTGATACCCCAGGGTTACCTGATCCCGGGTTACCATGAACACCCCCCGTTTTTTTCCATGAGGCACCGGGGTATACCAGAAAAACAGGGTACCCCTTTGTACACCCGGAAACCATGATAACCAGGTATCCCTGATCACCAGGGTATACCAGATACACCGGGTATACCATGATGCATCAGGGTATACCATGATACACCAGGGTATACCATGATACCCATGGTAAATACCATGAATACACCCAGGGTATACCAATGAATGCATCAGGGTATACCATGATACTCCATGGTAACCATGAAACACCAGGGTATACCATGATACACCACGGTATACCATGATACACCAGGGTATACCATGATACACCACAGTATACCATGATGCACCAGGGTATACCATGATAAACCAGGGTATACCATGATACACCACGGTATACCATGATACACCATATACCATGATACACCAGGGTATACCATGATACAACCATGGTATACCTGATACACCATGGTATACCATGATACACCAGTATACCATGATACACCAGGGTATACCATGATACACCATGGTATACCATGATACACCAGGGTATACCATGATACACCATGGTATACCATGATACACCAGGGTATACCATGATACACCAGGGTATACCATGATACACCATGGTATACCATGATACACCAGTATACCATGATACACCATGGTATACCATGATACACCATGGATATACCATGATACACCAGGGTATACCATGATACACCATGGTATACCATGATACACCATGATATACCATGATACACCATGGTATACCATGATACACCATGGTATACCATGGTATACCATGGTATACCATGGTACACCTTGGTATCTTCTGAAATTGCTGTGCTAAGCAAGTGTTCAGCGTAACCTACTTGCACTAGTGGGCCCCGCTCCCTCGTGACCTCACCTCCAGCTGCTTCATCTCACTTCTGCTCTAGTACATAAGGTTTAAACCGGTGTCTAGACATGCTCTTGTTTCCTGACAGATAAATCACCACTACCATCACCACTACGATCACCACTACCGTTACCACTACCATCACCACTACCATCATCACTACCATCCCCACCACTACCATCACCACTACCATCCTCGCCACTACCGTCATCACTACCATTACCCACCACTACCATCACCACTACCATCCCCACCACTACCCTCCCCACCACTACCTCCCCACCACTACCATCACCACTAACCATCCTCGCCACTACCATCCCCACCACTACCATCCCCACCACTACCATCACCACTACCATCACCACTACCATCCCCACCACTACCATCCCCACCACTACCATCCCCACCACTACCATCCCACCACTACCATCACCACTACATCCTCACCACTACCATCACCACTACCATCCTCACACTACCCATCCCACCACTACCACACCACTACCATCACCACTACCATCCCACCACTACCTCACCACTGCCTCCCCACCACTACCATCACCACTACCATCCCCCACTACCATCCCCACCACTACCATCCCCACCACTACCATCCATCACCACTACCATCACCACTACCATCCTCACCACTACCATCCCCCACACACCATCCCATCACCACTACCATCCCCATCCACTACCATCACCACTACCATCCTCACCTACTCAACACCATCACCACTATACCACTACCTACACTACCATCCCACTACCATCACCCACACACTTAACCCCTCCATCCCACCACTACCATCACACACTCACCATCCATCACCACTACCATTCACACTACCACACCACTACCATCCTCCACTACCATCACCACTTACCATCCTCACCACTACCTCACCTACCACCTCACCATACCATCACCACTACCATCCTCATCACTACCATCACCACACACATCCTCACCACTAACCATCATCACTACCATCACCACCTACACCATCACCACTACCATCAACTACACACCTACCATCTACTACCATCACCCACTACCATCATCACCACACACTACCTACTCACACTACCATCATACCACTACACACACCACTACCACACTACCATCACCACTACCATCCCACTACTACCATCCTCACTACCATCACCACTACCATCTCACACTCCATACCACTACATCACCCCACTACCACACTCCTCACGCACAACCATCACCACTACCATCACCACCACACCACTCACCATCATCCACACCATCACCAACCTCACACCACTCACCACACATTACCCACATCACACACTACCATCACCAACACTCACCACTACCACCACCACTACCATCCACTCACCACCATACCACCAATCACCACTACCATCACCACCACTCGACCATCACACCACATCACACCATCACCACTCACCACCATCACCACACTACCATCCACCAACATCACCACACTCACCACCATCACCACACCACTACCACTCACTCACCACCACCATCACCACCATCACCGCCATCACCACCAATAATCACACTACCATCACCATACCTCACCACTCACACACCACCTCACCATACCTCATCACCACCACTCACAACATCACCACCATCATCACCACACCATCATCCACCACACCATCACCCTAACACACCACCCACCACACCACTCACCACCCCACACACCATCACCACCCCACCACACTATCAACCACACCATCACCACCACTCACCACCATCACCACACCATCACCCACCACTCATCACCACACCATCACCACCATCATCACCACCACCATCACCACCACACACCCACCATACCACATTACCACCATCACCACCACTCACCACCACTCACCACCACTCACACCACCATCACCACCATCACCCCACTCACCACCACCACATCACCACTCACCACCACTCACCACACTCCACCACCATCACCACCACTACCACCACCATCACCACCACTCACAACCTCACCACCACCATCACCACCACTCACCACCACCCATCACCACCATCACCACCATCACCAGCCATCACCCCATCACCACCAAAATCACCACCATCACCATCACATCACTCACCACCACCCACCACCATCACCACCACGCCATCACCGCTCACCACCCACCATCACCATCACCCCATCACCATCACACACCACTCACACACCATCACCAACCACTACACATCACACACTCACCACCCATCACCACCACTCACCAACACCATCACCATCACACCACCACCATCACCACCACTCACCATACATCACCACCACTCACCACCACCACTCACCCACACACCACCATCCCACACCACCACAATCACCACCACATCACCACCATCACCACCAACAATCACCACCACCATCACCACCAACCTCACTACCACCACACCACCATCACCACCACCATCACCACCAATCACTCACCACCATCACATCCCACACACTCATCCACCATCACACCAACATCACCACTCCTCACCACCACATCACCACACTCTCCACCAACATCACCACCACCATCACACCAACTCACCACCACCATCACCACCAACACTCACCACCACCACAACATCACCACCACATCACCACCACCAACATCACCACTCACCACCACTCACCACAACCATCACCACACCAATCACCACCACTCACCACCACCATCCCACCAACACCACCAACATTCACCCACACCACACCACCACACCACCACCATCACCACCACACCACACCACCTCACCACCAACACTCACCATCACCACCACACTCACCACCATCACCACCAACATTCACACCACCATCACCACCACACACTCACCACCACCATCACCCACTAACATCGCCACCATCACCACCAACATCACCACCACCATCACCACCGACACTCACCACCTCATCACCACCAGTCACTCACCACCACCATCACCATCAACACTCACCACCACCATCACCACCAACCACACCACACCATCACCACCAACACTCACCACCACCATCACCACCGACACTCACCACCGCATCACCACAGACACTCACCACCTCCATCACCACCACATCACCACCACCACCCACCACACATCACCACCATCACCACCAACACTCACCACACCATCACCACCAACACTCACCACCACCATCACCACCAACATTCACACCACCATCACCACCGACATCACCACTACCAACACTCACCACCCATCACCACCAAAATTCACACACCATCACCACACACCTCACCACACCACAACACTCACCACCACCATCACACCAACATCACCACCCCATCACCACTGACACTCACCACCACCATCACCACCAACACTCACCACCACCATCACCACCCAACACATCACCACCACCATCACCACCAACACTCACCACCACCATCAACCTCACCACCAACATCACCACCAACATCACCACCACCCATCACCACCAACACTCACCACCACCAACACTCACCACCAGCATCACCACCAACATCACCACCACCATCACCACCAACATTCACCACCACCATCACCACCAACACTCACCACCATCACCACACACTCACCACCACCTTCACCACCAACACTCACCATCACCACCAAAACTCACCACCATCACCCCCAACATTCACCACCAAACCCTCAATCCCACCAACACTCACCACCACCATCCCACCAACATCACCCACCAAAACACCAACACTCACCACCCCATCACCACCAACACTCACCACCAAACCACCACCCACCCCCACCATCCAACACCACCACACCCATCACCACCAACACTCACCCCCACCTTTCACCACCAACACTCACCACCACCACCACCACCAAACACTCACCCCCACCACCCCCATACCACCAACACCACCACCACCATCACCACCAACACTCACCACCACCACCACCAACACTCACCACCACCACCATCACCACCAACACTCACCCCACCAACACCACCAACACTCACCACCACCACACCCCAACACTCACCACCCCACCACCACCACCACCACCACCACCACCACCACCACCACCACCACCACCACCAACACCACCACCACTCACCACCCATCACCACCAACACTCACCACCACCATCCACCACCAACACTAAACCACCACCACCACCAACACTCCCCACCACCACCAATCACCACCAACACTCACCACCCCCCAAACACCCCCCAACACCACCACCCCCATCACCAAACGTCACCACCCACCTCACCCCCAACCTCACCACCACCACCACCACCAAAACCCCCACCTCACCACCACCACCATCACCACCAACACTCACCACCCCCATCCCACCAACACTCCCACCACCATCACCAACACTCACCACCACCATCACCAACACTCACCCCACCAACACTCACCACCCCCCACCATCACCACCAACATCACCCACCACACCATAAACCCCACCAACACTCACCACCCCCAAATCACCCACAAACACCACCACCACCAATCCACCACCAAACACTCACCACCCCAATCAACCACCAACACTCACCACCACCCATCACCACCAACATCACACCACCACCCACAACACCACCGCCACCACACCACCAACCCCCCACCACCATCACCACCAACACTCACCACCACCATCCCACCAACACTCACCGCCACCATCACCACCAACACCCCACCACCATCACCACCAACCTCACCGCCCACACCACCAACACTCACCACCACCATCACCACCAAAAACTCACCACCAACCATCGCCACCAACACTCACCACCACCATCGCACCAACACTCACCGCCACCATCACCACCAACACTCACCACCACCATCACCACCAACACTCACCACCACCACCACCACCACCACCACCACCCAACACTCACCACCACCACCATCACCACCAACACTCACCACCACCATCACCACCAACCTCACCACCACCAAACCACCGCCACCAACACTCACCACCACCACCACCATCACCACCAACACTCCCCCACCACCATCACCACCAACACCCACCACCACCACCACCACCACCAACACTACCACCACCACCATCACCACCAACACTCACCGCCACCATCACCACCAACACTCACCACCACCCATCACCAACAACACTCCCCCCCACCACCACCACCCACCACCACCCACCCCCAAACCACCACCACCACCACCACCACCCCCAACACTCACCACCACCACCACCATCACCACCAACACTCACCACCACCATCACCACCAAACACTCCCACCACCACCACCACCAACACTCACCACCACCACCATCACCCACCAACACTCACCACCACCATCACCCCCCCAACACTCACCACCACCATCACCACCAACAGTCACCACCACCATCACCACCAACACTCACCACCACCAACCACCACCAACACTCACCACCACCACCATCCCCCACCAACACTCACCCCCACCATCACCACCAACACTCACCGCCACCATCACACCACCACCCACCACCAACACACTCACCACCCCCATCACCACCAACACTCCCGCCACCATAAACCACCAACACTCACCACCCCACCATCACCACCAAAACTACCACCACCATCACCACCAACACTCACCACCACCATCACCAACACTCACCACCACCATCACCACCAACACTAAACCGCCACCATCACCACCAACACTCACCACCACCATCACCACCAACACTCACCACCATCATCACCCCCAAACCACTCACCACCACCATCACCACCAACACCACCACCACCAACACTCACCCCACCATCATCACCAAACCTCTACCACCACCATCAGCACCACCACCACCATCACCAACACTCACCACCACCAACACTCACCGCCACCATCATCACCAACACTCACCACCACCATCAGTCACCACCACCATCCCCAACACTCCCGCCACCATCCCACCAACACCTCACCACCACCATCACCACCAACACTCACCACCACCAAAACCACCCCCCCACCACCCACCAACCACACCAAACCAACACTCACCACCACCATCACCACCAAACACTCACCACCACCATCATCACCAACACTCACCACCACCATCAGTCACCACCACCACCATCACCAACACTCACCCCCAAACCAACACTCACCGCCCACCATCACCCCAACACTCACCACCACCATCACCACCAACACCACCATCACCCCCACCATCACCACCAACACTCACCACCACCATCAGTCACCACCACCCCCATCCCCCAACACTCACCACCACCAACACTCCCCCGCCACCACACCACCAACACTCACCACCACCATCACCACCAACACCACCATCACCGCCACCATCCCCCCAAACCCCTCACCACCACCACCACCACCATCACCAACACTCACCACCACCATCACCACCAACACTCAACACCACCATCACCACCAACACTCCCCAAAACACTCACCACCACCATCACCACCAACACCACCATCACCGCCACCATCACCACCAACACTCACCACCACCCCCAAACCACCATCACCAACACTCACCACCACCATCACCACCAACACTCACCACCACCATCCCCAAACACTCACCACCACCATCACCAACACTCACCACCACCACCAAATCACCCAACACTCACCACCACCTTCACCACCAACACTCACCACCACCACCCCACCATCACCATCACCACCACCATCACCACCAACACTCACTACCACCATCACCACCAACACCACCACCACCATCACAACCAACACTCACCACCACCATCACCACCAACACTCACCACCAACATACCACCACCATTACCACCAACACTCACCACCAAACCATCACCACCAACACTCACCCCCACACTCACCACCACCATTACCACCAACACTCACTACCACCATCACCACCAACACTCAACACCACCATCACCACCAACACTCACCAACACTCACACCCCCAAATCACCACAAAACACATACCGCCACCATCATCACCATCACCACCACCATCAACAACACTCACCACCACCATCACCAAAACTCACCACCACCACCATCATCACCAACCCCTCACACCACCTTCACCACCAAACACTCACCACCACCACCATCACCCAACCACCACCACCCACCACCAACACTCACCACCACCATCACCACCAACACCACCACCACCATCACCACCAACACCACCACCACCATCACCACCAACACTCACCCCCAAACACTCACCACCACCATTACCACCAACACCACCACCACCAACACTCACCACCACCAACCATCATTACCAACACTCACCACCACCACCATCACCAACACCCACCACCACCCATCATCAACCAACACCACCACCACCATCACCACCAACACTCACCACCACCAACACACACCAACACTCACCGCCACCAACACTCACCACCACCACCAACACTCACCACCACCACCATCACCAACACTCACCAACACTCACCGCCACCAACACGGTACTGACAGCACAAATATTGAACATCCGATCCTTTACTAAAGTCTCTGGTAGATTAATAAAAATATTTTTACTTGCGTTATTATTTCTAGTTGACGGTGATGCTTGTGGTGGTTGTTGTTTTATGCTTCCTGGTTACCTGGTTGTAACTTTTATCATGATAATATTTAACAATACCTTGATAAATATTATAGTGAAGTGGGTAGCTGGTATCATGTGAGGTTCACAGGTGTTAGCATGTGTTGCTCACATGTGTGTCTCTGTAGGACGAAACCTGTCTCACTCTCCTGTTTTAATATATTATATATATATATATTATATATATATAAATATAAATATATATAATATATATATATATATATATATATAATAAAATATTATAATATATATGAATGTGCCTGTATTTCAGAGTGATCAATAAGTAAAAACTTCTATAATGGCTGAGGGAATGAACACCTCAATATTACTTAAACTGTCTTTAGTGTATTAGTCACCTCTGTATTCGAAGAAGACTGTTACGCAGGCGATACGTTTTGGAAACAAAGTTCCCAGAGTGTTGCACGCGTGATTCATTTGTCTGTGTAAGACGTGCCTAGCACAAGCCAGTAGGCCTCCAGCGGTGCTCTGTTCCTGAGCTCAGTGCACTGCCTAACAAGAGTCACTCCCACCATGGTCCGTTGACACACTGGGAATCATAACAACTTTAAAATACGTAAGTCGTAAAGCAGTATACTTCACCGTAGGGAGCCACAGCATATCCACCCCTATGGTCATATTAAACAGATGTGACTTACGTGTCTGTTTCAAAAGATCAGGAGCCATTTTCCTCCTAGGGACAGGTGTGAGTACCTGAGTGCCCCGGGGCACTGCAGGGCATGATATGGTGACACAGTTCTGTACCCTAACACACTGCGTCATCACCAAGGCTACCCTACCCATGCTGGAATATCAGAGGATATTTTCATCAGCCAGCTGAGCTCTCCTGACTGATGCTGACACAACACTTGATGACTGAGGCTGACACAACACTGGATGACTGAGGCTGACACAACACTGGATGACTGAGGCTGACACAACACTTGATGACTGAGGCTGACACAACACTTGATGACTGAGGCTGACACAACACTGGATGACTGAGGCTGACACAACCTGGAAAGACTGAGGCGACACAACACTTGATGACTGAGGCTGACACAACACTTGATGACTGAGGCTGACACAACCTTGATGACTGAGGGTGACACAACACTGGATGACTGAGGCTGGGCACAACACTGGATGACTGAGGCTGACACAAAAACTGGATGACTGAGGCTGACACAACACTTGATGACTGAGGCTGACACAACACTGGATGACTGAGGCTGACACAACACTGGATGACTGAGGCTGACACAACACTGGATGACTGAGGCTGACACAACACTGGATGACTGAGGCTGACACAACACTTGATGACTGAGGCTGACACAACACTTGATGACTGAGGCTGACACAACACTTGATGACTGAGGCTGACACAACACTTGATGACTGAGGCTGACACAACACTTGATGACTGAGGCTGCACAACACTTTGATGACTGAGGCTGACACAACACTTGATGACTGAGGCTGACACAACACTTGATGACTGAGACTGACACAACACTTGATGACTGAGGCTGACACAACACTGGATGACTGAGGCTGACACAACACTGGATGACTGAGGCTGACCCCAACACTTTATGACTGAGGCTGACACAACACTTGAGACTGAGGCTGACACAACACTTGATGACTGAGACTGAAAACAACACTTGATGACTGAGGGTGACACAACACTGTGACTGAGGCTGACACAACACTTGATGACTGAGGCTGCACAACACTTGATGACTGAGGCTGACACAACACTTGATGACTGAGACTGACACAAAAACTTGATGACTGAGACTGACACAACACTTGGGTGACTGAGACTGACACAACACTTGATGACTGAGACTGACACAACACTTGATGACTGAGGCTGACACAACACTTGATGACTGAGACTGACACAACATTGATGACTGAGGCTACACAACACTTGATGACTGAGGGTGACACAACACTTGATGACTGAGGCTGACACAACACTGGATGACTGAGGCTGACACAACACTTGATGACTGAGACTGACACAACACTTGATGACTGAGGCTGACACAACACTTTGATGACTGAGGCTGAAAACAACACTTGATGACTGAGGCTGACACAACACTGGGTGACTGAGGCTGACACAACACTTGATGACGAGGCTGACACAACACTTGATGATGAGGCTGACACAACACTTTATGACTGAGCTGACACAACACTTGATGACTGAGACTGACACAACACTTGATGACTGAGGCTGACACAAACTTGATGACTGAGACTTTACACAACACTTGATGACTGAGGCTGACACAACACTTGATGACTGAGACTGACCAACACTTGATGACTGAACTGGGCACAACACTTTATGACTGGAAATGGGCACAACACTTGATTGACTGAGGCTGACACAACACTGGAAAGAAATGAGGCTGACACAACACTGGATGACTGAGCTGACACAACACTTATGACTGAGGCTACCAACAAATGGGTGACTGAGGCTGACACAACACTGGATGACTGAGGCTGACACAACACTTGATTTACTGAGGCTGACACAACACTTGATTTACTGAGGCTGGGCACAACACTGGAATGACTGAGGCTGACACACACTTGATGACTGAGCTGACAACAACACTGGAGACTGAGACTGAGCACACAACACTTGATGACTGAGGCTGACACAACACTTGATGACTGAGGCTGACACAACACTTGATGACTGAGGCTGACACAACACTTGATGACTGAGGCTGACACAACACTTGATGACGAGGCTGAAAACAACACGGATGACTGAGGCTGACACAACACTTGATGACTGAGGCTGACACAACACTGGATGACTGAGGCTGACACAACACTTGATGACTGAGACGCACAACACTTTATGACTGGACTGACACAACACTTGATGACTGAGGCTGACACAACACTTGATGACTGAGACTGACACAACACTTGATGACTGAGGCTGACACAACACTTGGGTATCTTTACTGTGGAAACGTATCGCCATTAGTGGCCTCTTCAGTCCAGTGAAGAGAAGAACGATGGAACATAAGGAGGAGTCTGAGATAATCAGTCCCTCAGCCTGGAGACGTGTTCAGTCCATCAGTTAGTGTTGAGTCCATCAGTTAGTGTTGAGTCCATCAGTTAGTGTTGAGTCCATCAGTTAGTGTTGAGTCCATCAGTTAGTGTTGAGTCCATCAGTTAGTGTTGAGTCCATCAGTTAGTGTTGAGTCCATCAGTTAGTGTTGAGTCCATCAGTTAGTGTTGAGTCCATCAGTTAATGTCTACTGCAATGTGCCTTAATAGTATTATTATATTTACCGGGAAGCGTTAAACCCGTGGGGGTGTTGTATAAGGTGAACAAAGCAATAGGTACACCAGCACTGAGTGTGCGGCTGACCAAAGGGAATCACAGTGCAGTGCAATGTTAGGAGGTGCCAGTTGATTCTCTCTCTCTCTCTCTCCTTCTGTCTGTCTGTCTGTCTGTCTGTCTCTGTCTCTGTCTCTGTCTCTGTCTCTGTCTCTCTCTGTGTCTCTCTCTCTGTCTCTCTCTCTCTCTCTCTCTCTCTCCTCTCTTCTCTCTCTCTCTCTCTCATCTCTCTCCCCTCTCTCTCCTCTCTCTCCTCTCTGTCTTTCTCCCTCCCTCTTTTTCTCTCTCTGCAGATAGATACTTTGGCTGCCTCCATGTACTTATAACATTGTTGGAGGCAGATGTCGGGGCTGCCTCCATGTACTTATAACATTGTTGGAGGCAGATGTCGGGGCTGCCTCCATGTACTTATAACAGTGTTGGAGGCAGATGTCGGGGCTGCCTCCATGTACTTATAACAGTGTTGGAGGCAGATGTCGGGGCTGCCTCCATGTACTTATAACATTGTTGGAGGCAGATGTCGGGGCTGCCTCCATGTACTTATAACAGTGTTGGAGGCAGATGTCGGGGCTGCCTCCATGTACTTATAACAGTGTTGGAGGCAGATGTCGGGGCTGCCTCCATGTACTTATAACAGTTTTTGGAGGCAGTATGTCGGGGCTTTCCTCCATGTACTTATAACAGTGTTGGAGGCAGATATCGGGGCTGCCTCCATGCACTTATAACAGTGTTGGAGGCAGATATCGGGGCTGCCTCCATGTACTTATAACAGTGTTGGAGGCAGATATCGGGGCTGCCTCCATGCACTTATAACAGTGTTGGAGGCAGATATCGGGCTGCCTCCATGCACTTACAAAAGTGTTGGAGGCAGATATCGGGGCTGCCTCCATGCACTTGCAACAGTGTTGGAGGCAGATATCGGGGCTGCCTCCATGCACTTACAACAGTGTTGGAGGCAGATATCGGGGCTGCCTCCATGCACTTACAACAGTGTTGGAGGCAGATATCGGGGCTGCCTCCATGCACTTATAACAGTGTTGGAGGCAGATATCGGGGCTGCCTCCATGCACTTACAACAGTGTTGGAGGCAGATATCGGGGCTGCCTCCATGCACTTACAACAGTGTTGGAGACAGATATCGGGGCTGCCTCCATGCACTTACAACAGTGTTGGAGACAGATATCGGGGCTGCCTCCATGCACTTACAACAGTGTTGGAGGCAGATATCGGGGCTGCCTCCATGCACTTACAGCAGTGTTGGAGGCAGATATCGGGGCTGCCTCCATGCACTTACAACAGTGTTGGAGGGCAGATATCGGGGCTGCCTCCATGCACTTACAACATGTTGGAGACAGATATCGGGGCTGCCTCCATGCACTTACAACCGTGTTGGAGACAAAAAAGGGGGCCCCCTCCCCTTACAACAGGGGGTTGGGGCAGATACGGGGCTGCCTCCATGCCTTACAACAGTTTGGAGGCAGATATCGGGGCTGCCTCCTGCATTTACAACAGTGTTGGAGGCGATATGGGGGCGCCTCCATGCACTTACAACAGTGTTGGAGGCAGATATCGGGGCTGCCTCCATGCACTTGCGTCTCCGTATTTCTGGATTAAAAAACAACTTTTATTTCCTTGTGTAGTTCACATATAATAAATATTGTTAAGCACAAAGCCACTAGCATGACGTGCAGTTTGGGCGCGAACAGACAACTTGAACACCTGTGTTTTTAAAAGAAACTGCCCAAACCATGAAATTTACAAAGATGGTTGACTAAGGGTTTATAACATTGACCAAAATTTTTTGAAGGGGTAGATCGGTAAGCCAGCGGAAGGCCCGGTAAGATCCCCAAAATTTCCAACGGCGGGTCATCATCGAGCCCGCGTCAGACACACTTCTCCGTTTCCTGACGAATCTTACCAAACCCTAATCTGCAAGAGGAAGATACCAGGGAGGCGGATCTTGGAGTCACCATTCCCCGGGTTTAATTGCAATGTCCCCAAAACGACCCTATAGCACAGTAATTTTTTGGGCCCCGGAAACTTCATTATCTTCATGCACTAGGTCTAGCAGGGAGAAACACTGCAGTAGGTCTACTGGCCATGCTGGTTTCCCCTTTCCCAAAATACAACCCCCTTCACTAATTCGGGTTAACTACCCAAGAAGTCTTTTTCAGCATACTCACCTGACTTTTCACATCACTACGTCACAGTGTATCAGCACATACTACGCTACAGTGACACACATCACACCTCACAGTGTTTCGCACATCATACGCTCACTGTTATCAACATCACTACGCTCACAGTGTATCGCCATCATACGTAAACGTGTATCAGCACATCACTACCTCACAGTGTATCACCATCACTACGCTCACATGATCGCCATCACTACGCTCACAGTGTATCCACTCACTACGCTCATGTGTATCAGCACATCATACGCTCACGTGACAGCACATCACTACCTCACTGTGTTCAGCACATCCTCGCCACGTTATCGCACATCACTACGCTCACTGTGATCAGCACACCTACCTACAGGTATCAGCACATACTACCTCACAGTGTATAGCACATCACTACGCTTACAGTGTATCAGCACATCAAAACGCTCACAGGTATCACACATCACTACGTCACAGTGTACCCGCAATCACTACGCCCAGGTATCAGCCACACTAGCCACAGTGTATGCACATCACTACGCTCACTGTGTATCAGCACATCACTACGCTCACTGTGTATCAGCACATCACTACGCTCACTGTGTATAGCACATCATATGTCCTGGTATCAGCACATCACTACGCCACAGTTATCAGACACACTACGTCACAGTGTATCACACATCACCGCCACTGTGTATCAGCACATCACTCCCTCACGTGTATCAGCACATCACACGCTCACTGTGTATCGCACATCACTACGTCACTGGTATCGCACACACACGCCACAGTGTATCAGCACATCACACGTCACGTGTTCAGCACATCATTTACGCTCACGGTATCACCCAAAACCCAACGTCACATGTATAGCACATCACTACGCTCACTGTGTACAGCACAACTACGCTACAGGGTATAGCACATCACTACCCCAGTGTATCACACATAAATACGCTAAACTTGTATCAGCACTCACTACGCTCACAGTGATACACATCACATGCTCACTGTGTATCAGCACATCACTACGCTCACAGTGTATCAGCACATCACTACGCTCACAGTGTATCAGCACATCACTACGCTCACAGTGTATCAGCACATCACTACGCTCACAGTGTATCAGCACATCACTACGCTCACTGTGTATCAGCACATCACTACGCTCACTGTGTATCAGCACATCACTACGCTCACTGTGTATCAGCACATCACTAGCTCATGTTATCACACATCACTACCTCACAGTGTATCGCCACCCTACGCTCAAGTGTATCAGCACATCCTACGCTCACTTGTATCAGCAATCACTACGCTCACTTGTATCAGCACATCACTACCTCACGTTATCAGCACACCCACTACGCTCCTGGTACAGCACTTCACTACGTCACATGTATCAGCACTATACGCTCACAGTGTATCACACATCCTACGTCACGTGTATCACAATCACTACGCTCCAGTGTATCGCACATCCTACGCTCACTGTGTATCAGCACATCACCGCTCAAGTGTATCACAATCACACCTCACTGTGTATCAGACATCACACGCTCCTGTGTATCCGACATCACACCTCACAGTGTATCAGCACATCACTACGCTCACTGTGTATCAGCACATCACTACGCTCACAGTGTATCAGCACATCACTACGCTCACTGTGTATCAGCACATCACTACGCTCACAGTGTATCAGCACATCACTACGCTCACTGTGTATCAGCACATCAATCCCTCACGGTATCGCACATCACTACGCTCACACTGTATCAGCACTCACTACCTCACAGTGTATCAACATCACACGCCACGTGTACACACATCACTATCCACAGTGTATCAGCACATCACACGCTCACTGTGATCGAAACATCACTACGCTCCGTGTATCAGCACATCACTAGCTCACTGTGTATAGCACATCACTACGCTCACGGTTATCAGCAATCATCGCCACGTGTATCAGCACATCACGCGCTCACAGTGTATCAGCACATACTACCCACAGTGTATCAACATCACTACGCTCACGTGATCAGACATAAAACTAAGCTCACGTGTATCAGCACATCACTACGCTCACAGTGTATCGCACATCACTACGCTAATGTATCACCACACTACGCTCATGTGCATCAGCCTCACACGCTCACTGTGTATCAGCACACACACCTCACTGTGTATCACACATCACTACGCTCACTGTGTATCAGCCATCCTACGCTCACAGTGTATCGCACATCACTACGCCACAGTGTATCAGCACACACTACCTACTGTGTACAGCCATCACTACGCTCACTGTTATCAGCACATCACTACCTCACTGTGTATCGCACATCACTACGCTCACATGAAATCACACATCATACCCACAGTGTATCAGCACATCCCACGTCACTGGTATCAGCACATCACTACGCTCACAGGGTATCAGCAATCACTACGCTCACATGTTCACACATCACTACGCTCACGTGTATCAGCACATCACACGCTCACTGTGTACAGCACATCCTACGCCACTGTGTATCAGCACATCACCCTCACGTGAAACAGCCATCCTTGCTCACAGTGTATCAGCACATCACACGCCATGTGTATAGACATACTACGCTATGTGTATCAGCACATCACTACGCCACAGTGTATCCACATCACTCCTCACAGTTATAGCACCCCTACGCTCACGGTATAGCACACACTATTCACAGTGTATCGCACATCACTACGCTCACTGAAATCAGCACATCACACGCCCCTGTTATCACCATCACTACGCCACGGGATAGCCATAATACGCTCACGTTATCGCACATCACTCCTCACTGTGTATCAGAAACATCACTACGCCCCACGTGTATCAGCCAATACAACACTCACTGTGTTCAGCACATACTACCCACTGTGTTCACAATCACTACGCTCACATGTATCAGCACATCACTACGTCACAGTGTATCGCACATCACTACGCTCACTGTGCACAGAATCAACCCACGTGTATCAGCACATCACTACGCTCACAGTGTACAGCTCATCACCCTCACTGTGCATCAGCAATCCTACGTCACAGGTATCAGCACATCCTCGCCCCTGTGTATCAGCACATCACTACGCTCCCAGTGTATCACACTACCTACACTCACTGTGTATCAGACCACTACGCTCACTGTGTATCGCCATCACAACCTCCAGTTTCGCAATCACTCGCTCACAGTGTATCAGCACATCACACGCTCACTGTGCCACACATCATACCTCACAGTGTTCAGCACATCATACGTCACGGGGCATCAGCACATCACTACGCTCACTCTGATCAGCACACACTCCCACAGTGTATCAGCACACACTACGCTCACGTGATCAGCACACACTACGCTCACGTGTATCAGCACATCACACGCTCACAGTGTTTCACACATCACTACGCTCACTGTGCATCGCACTCACTACGCTCACAGGTTCAGCACACACTACCTCACAGTGTATGCACATCACTACGTCACGTGTATCGCACATTAACGCTCACGTGCACAGCACATCACTACGCTCCTGTGTATCACACACACTACCTCACAGTGTTCACACATCACTACGCTCCAGTGATCAGCACATCACTACGCCACATGTATCAGCACTCCTACGCTCACGTTATCAGCACACACTCGCTCACTGTGTATCAAAACCACAAAACGCTCACATGTTCACCATCACTACGCTCACTGTCATCACACTCACTACGCTCACAGTGTATCAGCACATCATACGCTCACAGTGTATCAGCACATCACTACGCTCACAGTGTATCAGCACATTACAACGCTCACTGTGCATCAGCACATCACTACGCTCACAGTGTATCAGCACATCACTACGTCACTGTGTATCAGCCACACTACGCTCACAGTGTAACACATCACTCGCTCAATTTACGCACATCCTACGCTCACGTGTATCAGCACATTACTACCTCACTGTGCTCAGCACATCACTACGCCCACTGTGTATCCACATCACAAAGCCACAGTGTACAGCACATTACTAGTCACAGTGTATCAGCACATACACGCTCACTGTGCACACACACACTACGCCACAGTGTATAAAACCTCACTACGCTACAGTGTATAGCACTTTTACCGCTCACTGTGATCGCCATCACTACCCCTCACAGGTATCAGCACATTACTACGCTCCGTGCTCAGCACATCACTACGCTCCAGTGTTCACCCACATTATACGCTCATGTGCATCAGCACTCACTACCCACGTGTACACACTCACTACGCTCACAGTGTAACACATTACTACGCTCCTGTGTATCAGCACATCACTACCCCCACAGTGATCAGCACATTACTACGCTCACTGTGTTTCCCACTCACTACGCTCACAGTGTATCACACATTCTACCCCTCACATGTATCAGCACATCACTACGTCACAGGTATCAGCCATTATACGCCACTGTCACACAAAACCTTTTTCCCAGGTAGATCTATCTGTGACATGATAAAATCACTGTGCCGGGCTGAAGTAAATAAAGGGTTTGAATCATGTATTTGTTTTTATCATGTGTCGGGTTTTTTTTTACAGTTTGTCACAATACTGGCCCATGCTGGAGGTTGTACCACACCCAACAATGTATTGTGCTAAGAACTTTTGAGACCTTTTTAAAATTATCTTATATATTTCCCTTTAAGGAGATCATGGTTTATGTTGTAGCCCCTTGGTAATACAGACTCACGTCGAGGCTGGAACTTTATATTGCTGACTTTTATTTTTCCTTTGGGTCAGTATTGAGTGTAAGACCTGCCAACAGGGCCCCAGTAGACCTATGAAAGTTGAGTGTAAGTAAGACCTCCAACATGGGCCAGTAACCTACTGAAGAGTTGAGTGAAAGTAAGACCCCAAAGGGCCAGAGCCCCTATGAAGGTTGAGGTGATAAGACCTCCCAACATGGGCCATAACCCTCGAAGGTTGAGTGTAAGACCCCCAACATGGGCCAGTAGACCTATGAAGATTGATGTGGTGAGACCTCTAGCAGGCCATAACCTACTGAAGAGTTGAGGTAAGACCTCCCAAAACATGGACCAGTAGACCTACGAAAAATTAGTATGGACCTCCAGCTGGGCCAGTAGCTTACTGAAGAGTTGAGTGTGAGTAAGACCTCCCAAAGCATGGGCCCAGTAGACCTATGAAGAGTTGAGTGTGAGTAAGACCTGCGCGGGTCAGTAGACTTACTGAAGAGTTAAGTGTAAGACCTGCTGCAGGGGCCAGTAGCCCTTTCTGAAGTTTTGAGTGTGATAAACCTGCAGCATGGGCCAGTAGACCTTCTAAAAGATTTGAGTGTGAGTAAACCTGCTAGCATGGGCCAGTAACCAACTGAAAGTTGAGTGTGAGAAAGACCGCAGCAGGGGCCAAGCCCCTTCTGAAGAGTTGAGGTGAGTAAGATGCTACATGGGCCAGTAAAACCTTCTGAAGGTATGTGAGTAAGACCTGCTAGGGGGGGCCCAGTAGACCAACTGAAGAGTTGAGTGTAAGCCCTGCCAACGGGGCCTGGCCTTCTGAAGATTGATGTGAGTAAGACCTGCAGCAGGGGCCGTAACCTTCTGAAGAGTTGAGTGTGAGTAAACCTGCAGCGGGGCCCAGTAGACCAATGAAGATTGATGTAAACCTGCCAACAGGGCCCAGAAACCCTTCTGAAGAGTTGAGGTGAGTAAGACCTGCTAGCATGGACAGTAGACCAACTGAAGAGTTGAGTGTGACCAAGACCTCCAGCGGGGCCAGTAGACCTTCTGAAAGTTGAGGTGAGTAAGACCTGTCAGCTGGGCCATAGACCTACTAAAATTTTTGAGTGTGAGTAAGACCTTCAGCTGGGCCAGAGACCTACTGAAGGATGTGAGTAAGCCCTGCAGCAGGGACCAAACCTACTGAAGAGTTGAGTGTGAGTAAGACCTGCCAGCATGGGCCAGTAGACCTACTGAAGAGTTGAGTGTGAGTAAGACCTGCCAGCATGGGCCAGTAGACCTACTGAAGAGTTGAGTGTGAGTAAGACCTGCCAGCATGGGCCAGTAGACCTACTGTGGTTAACTCTCAGTCTTCATGTTAAGACCGTCACTGTTTATACATTTTCAAATTCAGTTATATTAATAATAATAATAATAATAATAATAATAATAATAATAATAATTTTTAGAATAACTAGTTTGTAATAAGTCACATATGATTGTTATTTCAAACTAGTTAATTAATCTAAAGATTAACTAGTTTGTAAACATTAGTTAGGTTATTATCTAGTTTATCTGTAGTTTAAAGAACACATTAAACATGTTAGTAATCGAAGCAAAATGGAAAAAAGTTGCGAGACAGATATTTATTGTGACAACTCCACAAAGTTTAGCTCAAGGTTCGTGCGTCAGTCCCAGAAGTTTTCACTATGTTAGTTGCCACTTTGGTTATTATGTCTACGTTATTTCAGTAGTTGTAACCAGAATATTTTCTTATTCTCGAGTATTTCAACCTATTATAGTTTTCTTTCGATATAAGCTATGGCGTCCCAGCGCATGTTAATATTTAATCAGTATTTTCCATATGTTTCTAGTTTTATGGTTCTGGTTGCTACGACTTACGTTAAATTTTTATAATTTATCACCGGTGTTTGTCTTTGTTAATATATTTAACGCAGTTATTGGAGAAAATAAAAAAGCAGTCCTTAAAAACATCTGTGGGTTTATTTTCCATGAATGTTTATAGTTCAGTACTATATATACCCACGATATTTTCCACAGTTCAAAACTTTAGACTACTGTAAATATTTTTCTCGTTCAGAAGTGATGGTACTGGTGTAGGTGAGGGGAGTGTGGGCACCCCTCACTGCCCTCACCGCGCCGCGCTGCCGGACGTCTGAGCATGAGTTCATAAGCACCGAAGTGACCGAAGCTTCATCAGCTTCCTCTGTACTGCCCTGCTGCCTCAGCTCACCCTGCTGCCTCAGCTCACCCTGCTGCCTCAGCTCACCCTGCTGCCTCGGCTCTCCCTGCTGCCTCGGCTCTCCCTGCTGCCTCGGCTCTCCCTGCTTCCTCGGCTTACCCTGCTTCCTCGGCTTACCCTGCTGCCTCGGCTTACCCTGCTGCCTCGGCTCACCCTGCTGCCTCGGCTCACCCTGCTGCCTCAGCTCACAAACCCACATTCAGTAGCACACAGCCTGGGAGTGAGGGTACACTGATGTAAGTAGATTATGATTGTCGTCAGTCTGAACTCCTGGGGCTTGTACATTGAGGACTTTATTATTGACCCCCATGACCGTCCTGACAAGTCAAAGTTTATTTCGACATGGTACAATGTTTATACAGAAATGGGTGGCACTTAAGTGCATGCAGAAAGGGCATGGTTATGTAGAGGATTTCTGGCAAGCTTAAGACTACAAGGGCAAGTAACCAGATAAGTAAATCATACCACGGGTGGGGTTAGAACCCACGATCAGAGAGTCTCAAAACTCCAGACCGTCGCCTTTTGAGACTGATCGTGGGTTCTAACCCCACCCCTGGTATGGTTTGTTTGCAATCGTGTCATTACGATATCGTGAGTCAACTAAGTAAGCTTATTAAGGTACAGGTACACATAAATACAGGTTACACAAATTATCATACATAGTAACATGTGTGTAAATTAATTAAGATAACCTCAAAACGTCAGATACAGTGACTTTTTCCATTATATATATGTATTTAAGGTCAATAAATGTGTTCACATAAGTCGATAAATATATTATTGTACATAATTATAAGAAAAAATTATTTGGGTTAAAGTCTAGTAGTAT